>OZ024740.1:271540174-271655174 GCA_964016885.1 Eledone cirrhosa | reverse complement strand
ATATATTCATTAGTTAAGCAAAACAATACCACAGATTTCCCAAGGAAGACATTATTAAAAGATTGTCAACATATTTTAGTTTGATGTAAGGAATGTAGAGAATAATAATAATAATGTCCGTTTACAATTGTTTCGCTACATGGAGTACATTCGCTACATGGGGTACATTCGCTACATTCCTTACATTAAACTAAAATATGTTGACAATCTTTTAATAATGTCTTCCTTGTGAAATCTGTGGTATTGTTTTGCTTAACTAATGAATATTTCCAGCTCTGTGCACCTAACCTCTGCACGAACCCAGCCATCTAGCTGCCTTCCACTGCATATTGCACACTGAGCTCATGCCTTTACGCTTTGGCTTCTAACTAATTCACCAATCTCTCCTCTCCTATCTCCATCTCTCTCTTTAAGATTGGTTACTCTTGAACTATATATATATACGTATATACGTCCCACCCTTGCAAGCAGGGAAAAGCAGACGTAAAGTGATGATGGTGTATATATGTATGTATGTATGTGTATGTATGTATGTATGTATTATGTATGTACGAGGATCAGCTGAAATGTTCATAAGCTGACTATGAAGGAGTGATGCTAGAGCTGTGAAATCTTGGATGCAATAATTTTAACTCTTCTTATTAATAACTGCATTGTCTCTTTCCAGGGAATATGTTGTAAAATAAACCTTCTTTGGTCAGCCTATGAACTATTTAGCTGACCTTTGTATGTATGTATGATGTAATAATTGCTTACCTTTTAGAATTATGTACTGCTGTACCACCAATAACTATACGCACACCTGTTACAGATCTGTTAATACAGTGTACAGTTAGAGCTTCTTCATATGTAGTCCCTCCAATGATAAACACTATAATATCTTGTGGACTGAAACAAAGTAAAATAAAATAAAATTAATACCTAGGAGGATCCTTTGAAAAATATTACTTTCATTTTCACTTGGCACTAAAGCAATTAAACCGGCCGAATCCGGCCAGAATTCTCTCACCTCTTTCTGTTCAAACAGGTTGAAACCAGCCATTCATACTGATGTTAAGGTATTGTTCTCCAAATAAATAACATCAAAATCTCATAGATTATGTGAGGTAAAACCTTTACCATGAAAATATAATAGTAAATATAGAGTAATGTAAAGGGTTAAGTGAAGGGATACTGTGATGCTCTTGCTTTTCCTCAAGGATAAAATTAAAAGTTAAAATCTGTCCCAAGCCTGGAGGCTCATGAAGACTGTCTCTTAGACAGGACACCAGTCCACCCCAGAGTTAACTTCTAGTTATTGCTGGGACTCATTTCCAGCTGAGTATACTGGAGCAACAGGAAATGAAGTGTTTTGCTCATGAACACAATGCACCAAGGATAACAGCAGCATAAATGAAAGGCCCCAGCAGTAGATTGAAACTCTGACACAGTCTCACATTGCTAGGTGGTCATCTCTTCTTCATGAGTACTATATTAATTTTGTATTTACTTTCGGAAACATTTTTTCACGCTCAGAATTGCCGAAGCATGGAACAAACTACCTGCATCAGTTGTTGGCTGCCGAGTCACTGCATCCTTTAAAACCACCATGCTTCCTGAAATTTGCTGACACTACACCTGATATCTCCGCTCCATACACACGCTCACATGTATATCATGACTCATACACTGTTCACTTTCCTGACATTTGTACATTATTCTATGTACTATACATGCACCTTTGATGGTTTGTAGTGCACCTGAGTACTGTACACAATAATTTCATTATTATTATTATTTTAATGTGGACAAATTTGAAACATGTCGATAAAGAGAGTAGCCTGTTACTCACCGATCTTTAAGTTGTCCAGTACCTAGATAAGGATAGCTAGATTCCTTCAGCTTGCCCTTTGTTAGTTGATCTAATATGGAATGTAACAGAGGTTTATGTTGCGTGTAAACATTTTCAACACCCTGAAAATAATAAAAGAACAAGAATGTAAATAGAACCAAATTATAAATGTAAGATACAAGAAACATTGGCTGATTGTTATTTTTTATTTTTGATGTTAGGAAGGGTATCCAGCCATAGAAAGCTTGCCAAACAAGGGGTTAGGAGGACCCTTTAGTTGTGTCGAGGACATGACAGCCTCCCTAGTGCAAGTGATCTACACAATAAAAGCACCCAGTACATGCTGTAAAGTGGTTGGTGTTAGGAAGGGCATCCAGCCTTAGAAATCTTGCCAAACGAGGGTTTTAGGACACTTCAGTTTGTGTCAGAAGACACAACTTCTCCTCTGCACTCGATATGGCTGTACATAAGCAAGATACAGACCCTTCACCCTGTCTGGGAGGTAAGTACCCTTGTTTCAATACTGACTTGGTCTATGGAGACCCATACAACCTTTACTAGCAGGGAAAGAGGATGTTAAATGGTGATGATGATGTTTAACCCCTAGCTCAGCCATAACTGAACAGACTGATGATCAAAGGTTCTCCAGTTATGATCATCTCATTCTCTTCAGTAATGTCTATCTAGGTATACATTATTATTTCAAGATGATGTAGTGAAATTTGAGGATCATCTGGCTATAATTTCTAGCTAGCCAAGAAACCACATAAGATGACATTCACTGGTTTGTGTACAGGTTTTATGATACACAACTGCTCATTTTAAAATGTTCATACCTATATGAAAATTTTCCAACATAATTTTATTTAAGAAATTATTGTTAAGTAATGTTTCAAATATCAGCTTACTATATAAAAAGTTAGTTATTTAACTAAATTCAAAATTTATTAATACAATATGTGATGTGCATGGATGATGATCGCTAGGTGAAGAAGTGCCAGGAAATTCCAGTGGAAGGAAGACACACTAGAGGTAGACAAAGAAAGACTTGGGCAGAGTTGGTGAGGGCTGATCTCATTGCTCAGACTCCCAGAGAAGACCAAGGAATGCAGCAAGTGAAGAGATGCTGTGTTGAAAAGGATCTATCCAACCCATGCAAACATAGAGAAATGGACACATAACCAATGATGGTGATGATGATGATGACATATAGGCAATATATTTCATTAGAAATATGGTTACAAAAAGGCAAAGATGAATGGTGGCGGGTTGTCAGAAATGGTAACAGTACCTAATCTTATCACTATGTTCTGAGTTCAAATCCCACCCTAGGGTCTACCTGATTTTTATTCATTAAAGTAGCTGTTTTTCTGTAAAAGAATTTTCTTAATACCTTCAATCCTTTCAGGAAACGCTTTGTTATTGCAACAGGATCTTCATTCTCAAACAAGTCAGTCCCTCGTGCTTGGCTCCCTCCATAGTCAATCAGAGCTTGCACCTTCTAAAGAAAGAAAACAACAAAAATCAAAGACCGGTAAATTACAAAAAGCTGGTACAATGCGGTAGCAATATATAAAAGGAAAATGATGACAAATAAAATAAAACTAAGTAATGTTTTATCAGGTATATTTCAGAGTTAATACCCCCTTTTCAAATGTGAAGCAGAAACAGTTCAAAAGAAAAACAAACGATCAATGTGTATTTCCTTAACCGGCCGATATGTCTGAAATCATTATAGTAGCCAATCTGCTTTGTGCATTTCCAAAGCTTCGTATTAATTATACAACAAAAATCAAATTTATATAGGCATTTGCCTCTTTAGGTTTAATGTTCTCTTAAAATCTAATCCTCATCTAGTTTAATAACGCCTTCAAATTAAAGATATAAGTTGAATGTGATCCATACTAGAGTACAACTATGTCTTTAATAACCCACTTAATGTGGTGTTCACAATAACTTGAATTAATCAAGAGTTTACTTGTAGTGTAGTGGGTAATCAAGAGTTTACTTGTAGTGTAGTGGGGTAATCAAGAGTTTACTTGTAGTGTAGTGGGGTAATCAAGAGTTTACTTGTAGTGTAGTGGGGTAATCAAGAGTTTACTTGTAGTGTAGTGGTGTAATCAAGAGTTTACTTGTGGTGTGGTGGGGGTAATCAAAGCTTTACTTGTAGTGTGGTGGGGTAAACACAAGTTTAATTGTAGTGGCGTAAGCATTGCTGAACAAAAAAAAAGGTAAGGGAAACAACTCAATGTAAAAAAATTCTTTTTTATGAATTACCACACAGGAGTCCAAATAAATTAAAACTTAAAATAGACAATACAATGAGGGAGAGAATAGATGTTTTGGCCTTATTAGACCTCCTCACTGAAGTATAATTATTCATGTATCTGTTAATCAATACAGAGAAAGAACTATATAGGCACCTACAGAATATATAGATGTATCAAATTTGCTGAAATGTGTGTCGAGTGCCAAACTTACAAAATAAGGGAACTTAAATTAAATCATAGACTTGTATAATACATTATATAATGATAAAGACTTCAGCAGTGTATCTCAACACATGTATAGGTTCAAAGAGATACACCACAAAACACAAGGAAATATTTGCAGTGGCTTTGAACTCAACATCCATGAGTTAATAGTAATTAAAATTTTATTATAAATGTTCACAATGTAAAATAAAACCCTAATCAAATCTTTATATATATATATATATATGGTGACATGAAGAAAAGCACCCGGTTCACTCTGTAAGGTGGTTGTGCTGGTGACACGATGAAAAAGTACCCAGTCCAACCTGTCAGTTGGTCGTTTTGGTGCCAAGATAAACAACACCAAGTCCACGCTGTAAATACAGTTGGCATTAAGAAGGACATCCAGCTATAGAAACGAAGCTAGAAAAAGTTCTGTATGAGCACGACATGGTCACTTGATTTGACTTGTCTCACAACAGGACAACTCATTTAACCCATGCTAGTGTGGAAACATCAACGTTAATCACTGATGATAGTGATGATGATAACACAATTTCATTAAAAAACCTGCTATACACTGCCTGAGATTTTATGTAAATGTTTTGTTCACAAAATTTTGGGGGTTATCTTTTCCGCAAAAGTTTGTAATTTTTTCCTTGTTTCTATAATGTACTATTCTTCTTAAAATTTGTATCAGGTTTAGTTTTATTAATAATTATTTCTACATTTGGCACAAGGCCAGTAATTAACCCAGTGTATTACTGGTACTTTACTAATAATGACAATGATGATGATGATATATATATAGAGTTGTCCTCCGGTATTCACAGGGGTTACATTCCTAGATCACCCGCGAATTTGTACATTATTCTATGTACTATACATGCACCTTTGATGAGTTGTAGTGCACCTGAGCACTGTACACAATAATTTCATTATTATTATTATTAATATTGGACATGGTCCATAAAAATGCTTATAAATGTCAAAACAATGTAAAATATAGGCTGGCAAATACGGTATATTGTTATTAATAATTTAACATTAAAAAGCGTGAAAAAATATATATTGCTATGAAAAAAGCCATAAAAAAATCGTGGAAGATATTTACGATATGCAATGGTTTCCACAAACAATTATTAGTTAGGTTCTAAGAAAAACTCAGCGAATAACCAGGGCTGTGAAAGCCGGGGGTACACTGTATACATATATATATATATATGTAGAAAAATCTACCAAAAGTTTACGGTAGTGTCCAAAATCTACCAAAGTTTACGGTAGTGTCCATAGATCTATTGAATATGCATACCTATTCTAACACATATATATCCTAGAAACGATCGTAAAATAATGAAATTTTTTTTAATATAAGGAACTGTCTCTTTGTTTATTCATTATTTTTTTAATAATTTATATATATATATATATATGTGTGTGTGTGTGTGTGTGTGTATATGTGTGTGTGTGTGTACATCCAATTTTCTAACTTATAAAATGTAACTATTTTTTCTTACTGAACGTAGTTTTTCATTGAGTCCCTTCTTCCGGAGTATATCTACAAGTCCTGAAATCTCATTACTGCTGTGTTTTTCATAGCGCAGTGCATATATCATGACAAGGCGTAACATATCAACATCACGGATTTTTTCCTTATTTAACAGATTCTTAACTTTCTGCAAAGAAAGAAAGAGAGGAGGAAGAGGAGAGATTAAGGTAAATTATTAAAACTAAAATCATGTAAATGATAACAGTATTTATTATTCAAATATTCATAGAATAACAGTAGATTAATATACTTACCTGATGAGAAGAATAGCTGGTAAAAGTGACAGGTGTAATTGAAATCAAAGGTTAATCTTGCATTCTAGTCTAAAGTCTGTCTCAAGTCCGGTGCTTATCCCAGTTTCCATAACTGAGAGTACAATACTCCCCACTGGACAGGACGCCAGTCCATCGCAGGGTTAAACTCCCATCTATTGCTAGTACTCATTTTCAGTTGAGTATACTGGAGCAACATAAAATGAAGTGTTTTGCTCAAGAACACAACACATAACCTAGTCCAGGAATTGAATTCACAACATTATGGTCACAAGTCCAATACTCTTACCAGTAAGCCATGTGCTTACATGTAATCATAACTTCTTCTTTGACCTATAATTCCAGGTGGAGTTGTAAGGACTCTGGCATATTTTTCTACAGCTAGATTAAATTCCATCATAATAATCTTGAATTATATATAGTTGTGTGCGTCAGTATTATTAACCCTGACAGACAGATAGTGTCAAATACTAAGGCATACCCTGGGGAAGAATGTACCCCCACAGCAGAGGTTAGTCGTTAGTGACATCTCAGCAAGCAAGAGAAAGAATGAGACATATAGGAAGGTGTAGAAAAGAAAGGTCTGGAACCTAAAAGACCTTTCACTAAAATATAAATTTAGCAAAGGCCTTCAAGATGTGTATGGCGAAAAAGAAAACGATTTAGAGTTATATGACAGATGACAACTGGAATTTATTATGTGACAACTTACTGCAGGCTACTGATGAAACTTGTGGCTGGAGCAGAGCTCCAACCAGACAGAGTGACCTGGTGGTGGAACAGCACAGTAGATAAGGCCATTAGAGACAAAAGACTGACATGGAAGGCTTGGAAAAATGGTGGGAGTAGAGAAGGATACACAGCCACTACGAGAGAAGCTAAACATCAGGTGTACTTAGCACGCAGCGAGGCTGAGAGTAGGAGTTTTGCCAATGTTCTGCGATGGGAAGATCAGAGGCGTGCGGTGTTCCACATTGCAAGGTAGTGTGTCAGTGCAAATCAGGATGTTGTTGGAGATAAATGTGTCCGGAATGATGCCGGTGTACTTAGTGTCACGAATGATAAAAAAAAGGAGGCCTGGAAATGTCATTATGAGAGAGTGATGAATATGGAGAACGAATGGGAGAGGGAGAAACTACCCCCAGTAGACCCGACAGAGGGACTAGCTATTGAGATTGATGAATATAGGGTACAAGAGGCAATTAAGGAAATGAAGAATGATAAGGCTGCTGGACCGTCAGGGATAGTTGTTGAAGGCATCAGGAGAAGTAGGCATTAAACTGGTTGCACGCATCATCAATCAAGCTATATATGGTGGTGTCATGCCCAAAGACTGGTGCAGCAATATTCTCATAAATTGCTACAAAGGTAAAGGGTATGCTCTGGAGAGGAGCAATTATAGGGGCATAAAACTGATGGATCAGGTTTTGAAAGTGGCAGAGAGAATATTAGCATAACTGATTAGAGAAAGGGTCAAATTAGATGAGATGCAGTTTGGTTTTGTGCCTCGGAAAAGTACAACAGATGCCCTCTTCTTAGTGAGACAACTACAAGAGAGGTTCTTAGAGAAGAATAAGCCACTATACTTAGCTTTTGTTGACCTAGAGAAGGCCTTTGATAAGGTACCTCGATCTGTCACCTGGTGGTTCATAAGGAAACTAGGTGTAGAGGAATGTCTTGTGAGGACAGTGCAAGTTATGTACAGAGGTGCTGTCAGTAAAGTGAGAGTAGGTATGGAGTTTAGTGAGGAATTCCAGATACAAGTAAGTATACATCAGAGTTTGGTCCTCAGCTCGCTCTTGTTCATTATAGTCCTACAAGCCATAACAGAGGAGCTTAAGACTGGATGCTCATGGGAACTTCTCTATGCTAATGATCTGGTTCTCATAGCAGAATCAGTAGAGGAGCTAGAGAATAAATTCTGGCTATGGAAACAGCAGTTGGAATCAAGAGGACTGAGAGTGAACATACCTAAGACAAAAGTGTTGATAAGTAGAAGAGAGGACACTACTCTGATTCTATCAGAGAAATGGCCATGTTCGATATGTAGGAAAGGAACTGGCATAAATTCCAAAAAATGTACGCAATGCAGATCTTGGGTACACAAGAGATGTAGCGGGATAGCAGGCAAACTAACAGGTAGGGAAAACTATTATGCAGTAGATGTACAGGGAAAGTTGGCAGTAGTAATCGCAGTGATAGACACATTTTTCAAATGCAGGTGGGTTCTATAGAAGTGGTTGATAGCTTCCAGGACCTAGGTGACCAGATTAGCATGGGAGCGGGGGGGGGGGGGGGGGTCCGAGGCCGTAGTATCTAGAATAAGGACGGGGTGGAAGAAGTTTAGGGAGCTGCTTCCTCTGTTGACAAAGAAGGGTTTCTCCCTGCATATGAAAGGACGGTTATATGATGCCTATGTGAGATGCGCAATGCTGCATGGTAGTGAGACATGGGCAGCAACTGCAGAGGATATGCAACAGCTGGAGAGAAATGAAGCAAGCATGCTCCATTGGATGTGCAATGTCAATGTGCGTGAACGACCAAGCATAGACGAGTTGAGAAAGAAACATGGTATAAGAGGGATAAGTTGTGGTGTGCAGGAGAGAAGACTGAGATGGTATCGACATGTGATGCACATGGAGGATGACCGCTGGGTAAAGAAGTGCCAAGAAATACCAGTAGAAGGAAGACGCAGTAGAGGAAGACCACAAAAAACATGGGTGGAGGTGGTGAGAGCAGACCTCAGATCGCTGAAACTCTCGGAGGAGATGATGAAGGACCGTGATAAGTGGAGAGATGCTGTGCTGAATAGGACCCATCCCACCCTTGCAAGCAGGGAAAAGTGGACGTAAAATGATGATGATGATGATGATGGTTCTCTACTCTATTTTCATCTTGTTCTTTGTCTTTTAAAATACTCCAAGAGAATGTTTAATTCTCTTGTTAAACACTGTAACACTGAAAGGGCCAGCAGTAATGTGGTTGAAACTATGTAAGTCCATTTTAACAGCTGATAACTACGAAGTTGCTATTTTGTTCTTGTTACAATTTTGTATTGTCTGTATACCATGTTGTCCCCTATTCATCTATCCCTGTACTTGTGGCTGGTTTTAATTGTATTACTTGAAAATTTTGCAATATATATACCATTTACTTTGGATGGCTTAACTAATGAATAGATCTGGTCATTCCAGTTAACAAACCAGATGTAATATGCTAAAGCACTCAACATTATGTAAATCATCCATTGTAGATATGGTATCTCATAGTTTGTGCAGGAACAGAATAAACAATTTAAAAGACAACAATTTGAAGATGATTCGTCACAACAATAACACTGAATGGCAGGCCATCTCTGAATCAAGTCTATTCTCTGTTTATGTGTGCCGTAATTCTGCAATTTACACCTGATGGTGTCTTACGTCAAGTAACCAGGCCATAGAAATACATATTATGATTTTGCAACATTAAAAGAATATTTGGAATCAGGCCTTCAGTTATCTTTGATTATTTGTTGTGACGAAGGTGTACAAATGTAAGTGTGGGCAAATTCTGGTGAAATGGTCAGTCCTGCCATTTGATTTTGAAGTTCTACTCTTAAAATTTGGCACTAGAAACAATTGAAAATGAATAAATTTATCTAATGAGTGTTACTTGATTCTCCTCCTTTTAATTCTGATTATATATATATATATATAAATACTCATAGCTATATGTTGAGAGAGAGAGAGAGAGAGTGAGAGTAGCATCAGTTAGTTCTAAAAATATAATTATAAAAGACAGAGCAAATATATATTTTTTTAAAGTGTAACAAACCTGTAAGGAAGCTGAATGGTCATTTTGGCAAGCCAGTTCTTGTTCACATTCAGAAACTTCCAGCAGGTTATGCTGGCCAACTAAACGAGACAGTTCTCCTACAACAGTTACATGTTTTGAAACTGTTCCTGACATCTTCTTAAACTGGGGGTAATTCTCAACAAAAGCCTACAAAATAATAAAGTCAGTAAACAGTGAGAGGAATTGGGTAATGAATAAAATATATGAGGGTCGGCTGAAAACATCATAGGCTGACTATGAAGGAGTGATGCTAGAGCTGTGAAATCTTGCATGCATTAATTTCAACTATTCTTATTAACAACTGCATTGTTTCTTTCCAGGGACTATGTTGAAAAATAAACCTCATTTGGTCATACCATGAGACTATCTTGGTCAGCCTATGAACTTTTCAGTTAACCCTCATACAATGTGGCATGAGGAAAATACCAAAAAAAAATTTTAAATCCTTATTTATGGTTTAAATTTACCAGACTATTAACTCAATATCCTGTACTGTGTGAAACCACATTAGAAATATATTCTTGAAAAACAAAACAGCACTATGATTGCATCACATGAAAAATTGAAATCTTTATCCTAATACTGCAAATTTGCACAAAGATCTATCCACTAGTAAAGATACGAAAAATCTTTGAATTAACAAGAATTTATGTTAAAAGTTAATTTATAGGTCAGCAAATCTAATGTCTGTTTTTTGGTTTTCATAAATATAAATACTGTCATACATTTAGATTAACTCAAAATGATTTGATTCCATTGTAGTGTTGCAACATTCTTAACCACTATGCCATAGTGTGTGTGTGTGTGTGTGTGTACGTTCGTGCGTGCATGTGTGAGTGTGGACTGGGTGCTTTTTGTTGTGTCACCAACACCAGTCCTTTTTGAAGGAAATGAAAATTATAGTTGAGGAGGTCAATTAAATGGATGAAATATTAAACTACTACTAACTCATAGGTATTGAATTACAATCAAAGCCACTGCAAATATTTCATTATGTTTAGTAATGAGTCTCTTTGAAGAGCAGGAGGGGGGGGGGGGTCATTGATGAAGTCTTTGTCTTGATGTAATGTAATTGAGGTAAATCAACTCAGCAGAGACCAATGCTTTCCAAGCTTTGACAGAAGTGGTAAGAAACTCTCAGGAGAGCTGGACAGCAGAAGGTCTTCAGAGAAGAAACCTTCCTTCAAGCGAGTGTTTCGACCCAAGCAGTATAACAAACTAAAAAAAAACTGTCAATTTATTTTGCAATGCTTATTGATGAGGACTAAGTGTTTTAGTCATAAATAGACATAACACAGGGCTAAAATCAGCATTCAAACAGACAAGAGCTCTTCTGATCATTCAGTATCATACAAACTCTGCCATCTAAACTCAATGTATATATTGAAACTTTGGGTACTCGAGTCAGCTGTGGCTGCTTGTGTTGACGATGACCTCATTGTTCTTCAGTATGCAAGATAATAATGTAACTGTGACAACATCAAATGCAAGTCAACCTTCATATGGATCAAGTCTTCCTTGGACCAATACCATCTTACCTAGCTCCATTCTCTCTCACAGCCAAACAATGGCACATGGCTGAATTCAGTGCCTTCCTCATTAACTAGTTTCGTTCTTAATGATAAGTGCACTCGCAGCAAAGTGGTTCTGTACCTTGGCCTGCATGTGTGCAAGCCACACAAATGCCAACGTGCAGCTATGGTCAGTGAGTTTGATTTGCATCTGCTTTCTTGTTGTCACAATGCAGGTCGGTTCCCCAAACACTCCACCTTGAATATCATCATTGGGAGCTATAGCACAGCTGGTTTCCCATCAGAACTGGTTCCTGCTGGCCTCCACCTTGGTGATAGCAAGTGTTTGTTTTCCGGTTTAAGGGAGATAAATCTCTAATTTGGGATGTCACATATTATGACATATCCTCCACTTCTAACCTGGTCAATTCGGCCACAAACTCAGGCACTGCAACCTGGACTTTGCTGACTACTTTTTTTTCATGGCAGTCACTGTTGAGAATTCTGCTGCCTTCGGTCTCCTAACTGCCATTTTCCTCCACAAAATTGGGAAGAGTGCATCCTGCCTGAGGATGGAACCATATGAAGTAAAGTGGAGTGGAGTGGCTGATGCAGTGGGTGTCACAAGCTTTTCTCCATGGGTGTGGCTGAGATATACCCACTAAACTGGAGGAGTGTAGAGTCTGCTACTTCCTCGCATTCCTCTTACATTCGTAATTTAATTATTTTCTGTTTTTATTAAAAACATAATTTAAATGAAATTTGTTGGATAAATCCATACTATCTCGTAAAATACATAAAAAATCTATCTTCCACAAATTCTTCAATATTCATCTACACCTAACAATGCCATACCAATACTTCGATTTCTAAATACACATAATGTCCTACTATTTTGGCAAGCACACACTTAATTCTCAGGTGACCGTGTCTTGCTCATACAGAACTAATTTTGGCTTGGTTTCTATAGTTGGATGCCCTTCCTAATGCCAACCACATCTGGGTGTTTTTTATCGTGGCACCAAAACAACCACTTTACAGCCTTCTTCTTCTTTTCTTGGCCCACTTATTCCTGAGAAAGTCGTAGGGGCAGAGTCCTCAAAAACACACTCCAGCAGGTCTTGTCAGAAGCAACCATTTCCAACTGATCCAGCTGGATACCCAAAAGTGACCAGCCAAGCTCATGTATGCTATCCAACCATCTTGGTTGGGATCTATTCCTGGGTCTCCTACCTGTTGGTTTCGCCCATAAAATCTGTCCAGTAAGTCTTTCCTGAGACATTCTAACCACATACCCATAGTATCGGAGCCGTGACCTCTCAATTCGGAAAAGTAGCAGCTCTACCTAGAGTGACCCTCTGATCCCTGAGCTACATACTTTATCAAGTAACGTTACTCCAAAGACCCTTCGGAGGAACCCCACTTCAGCCACTTATATTCATGATTGTATTCTTTTGGTCATTACCCAAGATTCATGACCAGCCTTATAATATACAAATAATTTAAGCTGGTTCTTGGAGCATAACTTAATATGAAGTTATTTATGATGGATGGCTTTTAGATAAATATAAATATTTTAAAACAAACATTTTTCTAGCATAGAACCAGGGATGGTTTTTGATGGTTTGGTATCAAAAGATTTAAATTGAACAACAACAAAATAAATTTTACATAAACAAAATTCAAAACAATTTCTAAAGAATAATTGCAAAAATAAGTAAAATAAACTGTACTTTCATATCTGCAATAGATTCCACTTTAGCATGACCTTTAGACTTCTTTTGAAATTCTTCCATAAGTTGTTTTATATTGTTGCCAATTTCTCCAAAGTTCATGTACAAATTCTGAAACAAATAAGTTTATTTGGATGAAAAAAGAAAATATATTTATAACTAGATCAACAACAAAAGCATATAATGTATATGAATTGGATATAGTAACATATATGTATCCACCTCCGAGTTCAAATCCCACCGAGGTTAACTTTGCCTTTCATCCTTACGGGGTCGATAAAATAAAGTACCAGTAATACACTGGGTAATTGCTGGCCTTGTGCCAAAAGTAGAAACAATTATTTAATATAGATGGATTGGGCGGTGGATTGGTAGAGGGCCAGATGCCATGCTTTGACGCAAAGAGTTACGGCCATTGCCATTCTCAGTTCAAATCCCGCCGAGGTTAACTTTGCCTTTCATCCTTACGGGGTCGATAAAATAAAGTACCAGTAATGCACTGTGTAATTGCTGGCCTTGTGCCAAAAGTAGAAACAATTAAGTAGAAATGGCTTCTACAAGACTAGTACTGTTTCATTTGTATGAAATCATATATATATATATATATATATAAAATCATCATCGTCATAGTTTTACTTCCATTTTCCATGCTAGCATGGGTTAGACAAGTTGTTCCATTTTGGGATAAGTCAGATTAGGTGACCGTGTCTTGCTCAAACAGTCAGAATGCACAGAACTGGAATAGATACCGCAAAACAACCCATCCAACTCTTTAATAGTTCTGCCAATCCACTGCTTCAAGGACTGGTCTTTTATTTATCAACTCTGAAAGGATGAAAGTCAAAGTTGACCTCAGCTCAATTTTGAAATCAGAGCTCAGTGAGCTGGAAGAAATACCAACGTATTTAATCTGAGGCCCAAATATCTCTGTTAATTTGCTGCCTAATAATAATAGCAAAGTTTTCTTTACACATTTCTTTGTATCACTGGTTCTTGAAACTCTTTCAAGCTTTATAGTCATAAAGCAACCAATGATGATAATAGTAAGACCATTAGGTATAGTTACTGAGAAGCAAATTAAATGAACAATTTAAATATTTATTTTAATTGTTTATCTTGCTGCTTATAACAACCTAATTACACTCTCATTCACGTTTGCCTTGGAAGAAAAAAAGACTAGATTGAGTGGAGAAGACTTATTAGCCTTGCAGGGGATAGAGTATCCACTTTAGTGTGGGTGCCATAATAAAATGCACCCGGTACACCTTGTACAGTGGTTGACGATCAAATAAAGACAATATATGGTAGGGAAGACACAGTAGTCTTGGTACCATGATAGAATAAACACAGTACTTTACTCTGTAAAGTAGTTGGTCAAGCTATAGATGTCATGCCAAAATGAACTGTGATCCATCTAGGAGGGCAGTAACTCTGAATAAGGTATTTAGGCCTCAGACATTAACAGTAATGAAACATTAGTTTGTCTGGTTAGGAAATTAGCTATCATCAAAGAGGGCAATTTGTTAGCAAAAATACATAATGACCATGAATGGGTGAAATACCGGAATTAATAATATTCAAGCTAACAGAGTTATTAATTATATAATCTTCTTACATTTGCGTAAAATTCATCATGCTCAGCAGAAAGGACTACTTCTTGGAGGTCACGTGAAATTCCAGGTACACTCGACAGATTAATTCTGTTGTTGTTGATGGAAAGTAATTCATGAACCATAGCTTGATAGGTCCACTGTGAAAAACAAACAAAAAAAAGAAAAGAAAACCATATTTAGACAGTACTCTCAAGTCTCAAATAATCATCCCCCCACCCTTGGTTATTAATTTTTCAGATTCCCCCAACCCCAGATCTTATGCCACCACCCTTTATTAAATTTTGCTAAGAGGTAGATATCTCATCTGGGATGCCACAGTCTGCGAGTCTTTTGCTCCCTCCCACATCATGGATGCTGCAGTAAATGGCACTGCTTCCGTAGCCAAATGGAATAAAATCCTAAAATACAGGGAATTATCAACTAACTATTTTTTTCAGACTCAGGCATTTGAGATGTTTGGTGGAGCTGGGCCACTGACAGTGAAGTTCTTGTCCTCATTAGCAGCTCGCCTTACTTATGTGTCAGGTGATGCAAGAGCTTGGCTGGTCTCACTTGGGGTTCCAGCCAGATCAGTTGGAGACAGTTACTTATGAAAGGGCCTGCTGTTTGAGGACTCTACTCCACACGACCCTCTCAGGAATAAGTGGGCAAAGAAGAAGAGATAAAAGAAAGAAAAGGATCTTTAACAAATGTAAAATTAGAGAACTATATAATCAAAACATCTTACTTCAATTAAAACAGAATCATCTTGTCTTTAGATTTTCTGATGTAAAACGTGGCATATAGTATGCTGCTAACAACACTATTTTTATTGTTGGCGACTTGCCTTAATAAGGTATCAGGTAATGCTCATGAGGGTGCTTGGTTGTTTCAGTGCCTTAGCCTCACCATCACCTGCGGTAATGCTGCAAGCATGTTGACTTGTCTCAAAATATTCCGATGGCTCTTGAGGTGAAGTGTGTGACCGATTGACACACTTAGTGTTGAATTGATGTGTTTTGGTTTTGTTTTTTCTCTCTTGCTTTGATTATATTTATAAGGTTTCTAGCAATAATTAATTGATTACATGTATGTACTTCTATTTAATATTATATATTTATAATGTTATTTATACAACTATAATAATACATATTAAAATATATTCAATATATAAATATTAGTTATATATTTATATTGCTGCTTTGTATCTATTTTTGTCCATGTTAACATGGGTCGGTTGGTTTCCAATGAAGTTATTTTCTTAACAGTTAGATGCTCATCCTATTAAAAACAAATCACCTATGAAGTAGGTATCTTTCCCAGAGCGATAATATATATAACCTTCAAATTATTGGTCCTTAAACCCCAAAGTCGATCACTTCACCTATCTGGGCAGCATCCTGACAAGCAGCGGCGGCGCGGAGCTCGACATCAACTGTCGGATCGGCAAAGGAGCTGCAGTTTTCCAGCGGCTGTGCGCAATCTGGTCGTCTTCATGCATTAGCACCAAGACCAAGCTCCGCCTGTAGAAGAGCATCGTGCTGCCGACAGTGCTTTATGTGAGCGAGACCTGGAAGAGTACAGCAAAAATAGAGAGACGGCTGAACGCTTTCCACCAGCGGTGCCTGCGAAAGATCCTTTGTGTGTCCTGGCGCGACTGAGGAGTGCGAAACGAGGAGATCCTGATGAGAGCCAAGTCATGGACGCTACAGAGAGTGGTCACGGAGCATCGGTGCCGGCTGTCTGGCCATATTCCGTGTCTGCAAAATGAATGGCATTCGAAAATAGTGATGAACTTGACTTCGCCTGGCGGTAAACGGAAGCGGGGTTGTCCAAGGATCACCTGCCAACGAACGTTCCGGAAGGACTTGATGGCAGCCAACATCACCTGGCACAGTCTCGGAAAAGTTGCCGCTGATCGTGACCGTTGGCGAGTACTTACTGCTCGGTGTGCCGAATGGCGCGGAAGAATCTAAGACTAAGACTAAACCCCAAACAATAGTTTATTTGGCTGTATACTCACCACACAAAATAAATAAATAATTTAACCCTTTAGCATTTAAACCAGCCGTATTCGGCCAGAATTCTCTCAACTCTTTCTGTTCAAACCAGCTGTAACTGGCCACTCATACTGATGTTAAGATATTGTTCTCAAAATAAATAATATTAAAATCTCGTAGATTCGATATTATGTGAGATAATTATGTAAGATAAAGCCTTTACTGTGAAAATACAATAGTAAATATAGAGTAATGGAAATGCTAAAGGGTTAAGACAACCTTAAGTTCTATGTTGTAGGATATAATAGACTAAGCAGTATACAATTATAGTTCTATCAATGGTAAAAAGTAGAGTCCAACTGTTTGACAGACCTAGGCTGAAAAATTGCTTTTCAGCCTGATTATATAAAGCCTGGATATGCAAGTAATATCTACCACATAGCAGCAAGGCAAACAGTTTCGAGTCTATCACCCCTTCCTCTTCCCCCTTTCTTTCGTTGCTTAGTAATCCTTGCCTTTTCCCTCCTTTCCTCTCATTTATAGTTTTTTGCAATGCTACTTTCTTTTTCTTTGATTTCTATTGACTAGTTTCTTTTGAATACATCATATTCATCATATCATCATATTACCAACATAGTCTTCTCTCGAGTAAACAACATCTGATCCCTCTTATTCCTAATTTCTTCCTTAGTTCGTTTATGCTTTGCCGTTCACGTATATTACTATTACACATCCAGCGGAGCATGCAAGCTTCGTTTCTCTCCAGTCTGCGTATATCCTCTGCACACAATGCCCAGGTCTCACTGCCATGTAACATTGCTGTTCGTATGCAGGCATCATACAGCCTGTCTTTCATTTTTAGAGAGAACCCTTTAGCGGCCAATAGTGGTATAAGCTCTCTGAACTTTTTCCATCCCGTTCTGACTCTAGCTACTGTACTTTCAGAGCACCCTCCCCCACTGCTGATTTTGTCACCCAGGTAACGGAAGCTGTCCACTATTTCTATAGTCTGTCCACTATTTCTATTATCTGTGCAATGGAATGAGCTAGTATTCTGTGGGCACTTGCTGCTACTTATTACACCAGAGCACCGGCCACATCTAAAATCTATGTTCTTAGTTAGCTTACTTGTGATCCCACTACATCTTTTATGCACCCATACTTTGCATTTGGGACATAAAATGGAGTTTCTGCCTACTCCTTTCCTACACACTGAGCATGGCCATTTCCCAGATGGGACTGGTGCCCTATTTTCCTTCCTACAAACTAGAACTTTAGTCTTAGACAAGTTAACTTTAAGGCCTTTTGATTCTAGGCCATGCTTCCAATTTCTTCTCTAGTTCAGCCATTGATTCAGCTATGAGCATTAGATAATCTGCATATAGGAGTTCCCATGGGCAGCCGGTCTTGAACTCCTCTGTTATAGCCTGATTTTACATAAATTGTGTTTATATGTACAAAATAGAATACATAAAAATATATGACCACTTTAAAAAAGGAAGTTAAGTTGGTTTGACACTGAGATGATGTTGAATGTTCTTTGAAGAGAGCAACCTTGTAAACCCCTCCCCATGGACTGGTGTGCATCACAAATAATAAAAGGGTAAGTTGAATCAAGGAATTTTGAAACGCAGAGAAAATATGGAAATATATATATATATAATCCTATATAATAAGTAAACCTCACAAAATATACAATGTCTTTCTCAAAAGCTACATTGTCTTTTAAAACAGAATATAAACAGAATATATAAAAGATAGAAAATATAAGCAATACCTGATTCAAAAGCGGTGTAACGGCATCATCTCGTCGATCCAAAATGAGAAGCAGTGGAGTTATGTCTGTCTTTCGGAATTCAAACAAAGCTGCTTCTTTGTTGATGACTTGCTGTAAATGAAAATTTTAAAAGAGTTATAAGCTATGTATTTATGAAAGAGAATTCGATCATAAATACAAGCGGCCAAAATAGGGTTCCTCCGAAGGGTCCCTGGAGTAATGATAATCAATTGAGTGTGTAGCTTGGAGATCAGAGAATCGCTTCAGGTAGAGCCACTAATTCTCCAAATTGAGAGATCACGGCTCCAATATTACGGTCATGTGCATGTATGTGTACATGTGTTAGTTAGGTGATGTGCCTTTACATATATAAGCTGACATATCTGACAAGATGTTGAAAAAAAGTCGGGCCTCGGCCCTTTGATTGTACCCTGAGCTGATCAATATTGAAACAATTGTAATCGATCTATATACTACTAAAACTCTGCGATTGCTTGCTTGCTTGTCTGTAATGTAATACAGCCAAAAGGGTGCATGATGGGAAAATACTTCAAAAGGAAGTTGACCATGAAATGAGAATACAAATGGAATAAAACAAGTTTTGCGTAAATCGGAGCATGTGTTCCCGAGATATGGGGTTTTTCCAGGGACCTTCATAAACAGAGAGATAGAGAGAAAGAGATAGTGGTTGTGAGAGAGTAGATAGGGAGAGGAGACAGAGAAGGAGAATGGAAGAGAGAGAGAGTTGGTAGCGTTGTTTTGTATATATATATGTGAGTGTGTGTATATACGTGTGTGTGTGTGTCTATGACCAGTGTATATAGATCACAGACACCCACACATATATATATATACACACAAAAACATACATATATATGTATACACACACACACACATATATATATATGGGCCTTCTGGTTTCATTTCACAATATTTAGATGCCTGTGTATATTTTAATTATTTAAAAATTATTTTTAAGTGAACATGATTTTAAAAAAATATTTTGAAGTGAACATGACCCAACGGGTCACAAGTGGTCTAGCATGTAAATAAAGTTTGTACATATACTGCAACACTGACTCCAACTCTTTTAAATCTCTCTTTCTCTCATATATACATACATATGCCTGTTGAAGGAAGACGTGGTAGAGGTAGACCACGAAAAACATGGGCGAGGGTGGTGAGAGCAGACCTCAGATCGCTGAAGCTCACATGACAAGTGGAGAGATGCTGTGCTGAATAGGACCTGTTCCACCCTTGCAAGCAGGGAAAAGCGGACGTAAAATGATGATGATATATATATATATATACATAAACATATATATATATATATATATATATATAAATATATATATATAAATATATACACATATATCATCATCACTGTTTTACATCCGTTCTTGCACGCTAGCATGGGTTAGACAGGTTGTCCTGCTGTGGGCAGTGTTCGGTCGGCTGACCTTGTCTTGCTCATACGGGAACTGATTCTGGCTTATATATATATATATATATACATTTATATATATACATTTATATATATATATATATATATATATACATATATATCATCATCATTTAATGTCCATCTTCCACACCAACAAGACCTGTATGCGGAGCCAATATCGCTAGCAACTACAGGATCTCCTACTTCCTATCAATGGTTATACGCCCCATAATTAAGATGTCCCCCTGATGTATGTGACAGTACAGAGGACCTCCTCAGCAGAATCAATGAGTGCAACAAAAACAAAAAAAACTATCTAACTGCATAATAGGCAATATGGACGTGGCATCACTGTACCCATCCATTAACCATGGAAAAATGTGTGGAGATGATCATTGAGAGTGAGGTGGAGTTCTGCGATGTCGACACAGATGAACTAGGCCTCCTACTTAGACTTACTTATGACACCGAGTACCTAGCCAGCCATGACCTTAGCCGTTTCTGCCCCATAAGAGGTAGACCCCCCCACCATAACCTCAATGGCTAAAAAGACTCCCATGGGAAGGTGGATTGGGTGGACCGAGGCCATACGGACACCCCACAATGATCAGGTGAGAAAAATGGTCGCGCATGCAATAGGGGCTAGTATTAAACTACCCTAAAGGGCCATATATTCAAATTCAATGAAAAAATCTACACCTAAAATGAGGGAGCAGCCATTGGCGTCAGCATAGCTGGTGGCGTTGCCAACCTTTTTATGGTATGGTGGGAAAGGAGACTCAAAGATCTCCTTGAAGAGAGCTCCATAAACCTCTTCATGTAATCTTGTTACGTAGACGACATCAATATAGTAATAAGGACATCCCCACAAGAGAGTACTAACGAACATGATTTAGAATGTAGCACAATGTAAAGCATCCAGCAGATAGCTAATTCCATACACCAGAGTATAACTGTAACTATCGACTACCCTTCCAAACACCCTAACAATAAACTACCTGTATTAGACATGGAACTCTGGTTTAACACTATAGACGACCAAATTCTCCACTCACACTATGCCAAACGCATGGCGTCCAAATACCTGATACTCAAAAACTCATCAATGTCCAGTAGTGCTAAGTTTAATATTCTGATCACAGACTTGGTACGAGTGATGAAGAATGTGTCCCGCATGTGCGACCCAACAGAAATGGAAAGACACATCCAACACTTCATCAACTGCATGAAGTTCTCTGGCTACAACCAAAGAGACAGAGTCAGAGTATACAAAGGAGCCACGGAGAAGTATAAGACCCTCATAGAACTAGACATGAAAGGAATTTGCCCATTATACAGGAGCAAATCATGGAATAGCTTAGATAGGGCTAGACATAAGATAGGGAAAGCCACCTCATGGTACGACAACCAGAGATACCAGAGTGTCATGTTCGTGGATGCTACCCCTGGAGGGAAATTAGCTAACCAATGTAGAGAGGCCCTGAGAAAGACCCACTTAAAGATTAAAGTGGTAGAAAAGTCAGGAACTACCATGAAATCCCTGATAGATCAGCAAAACATACCCTTTTAAGAAAACCCACTGTACTAATAAGAAATGTGTTATATGTAAAGTAAACCCCCAGATAAACTGTAAAACTAGAAATGTAGTCTATAGCATAAGATGTACAGAGGGTACTTGCAGAAACATGACAACAACATACATAGGTGAGACAGATCGAAGCATAGGAGTAAGAATAGACCAACACTGGGGGGAATTAAAAGGACAAAAAAACGGTTCAGTACTATACAAACACGCCAGACAACAACATGACGGTAACATAGACAACATAGAAATTAAAATAATATCTAAACATAGAAATGACCCAACAGGTAGGCAAATCAGAGAAGCAAGCAAAATAGAGCTTAGAAAGCCAAAGCTAAACAGAACAAAATGAATGGAATAACAACAACACCCAAACAAACAATACTGACTTAAGAGAAATATAAATGAATAAATAAATAAATATATACATACATAAGCACAATAACAACAAACACTAATAAACTAAGATAGAATACAATAACCAAAACACAGTCACTCAAACACGAACACACACAGCAAACACTATATACACACGCAAACGCATGCATAGAGACGAAGACAAAAATAAATAAATAAATAAACAGATAAAATAAAAATGGCGTAGACATACAATACAACAGGAGGAAACATAATAGTACCACTGATGATGTTGCAGATGTGCAACGAAAGAACTTTGTTCGACTATATATATATATTTATATCTGTGTTTTTGACCGTCGGTCAATCAATGATAAACATTGATGGCCGAATGAATTAACTATGGAGATATAAAAGACACAGAAGCGAAAACCAACCAAACAGTGAGTGTGTTCCATTATTATTTCTGACAATATTATTACAACAATACAACAATATGACCCTCCCCAAATATAACAATATATATACATATATATATAGAAAAAGTGGAATTGGAAATAGCACGAAAAATATATTTAAAGGATCTGTCTTTCTTTTTTTCTTCTTTGATTCCTCAAAGTGACATTATTGAAAAAATGAGAGGAACAATTTTTAAAAAAAAAAGGAGTTTTATAATTTATATAAAATATATAAAATATAACCGGTTTTGATGTATCAGGGTATTCTATCTTATCAATGTTGAATATTACAATTAAAAGGAATTAAAAATTAAAGATTTAAAACAAATCAAAGAAGAAAAAAGAAAAACAGATCCTTTGAATATACTTTTTGTGCTATTTCCAACTCAACTTTTTCTCTATAACCTCTGTTTTGTATAGAACCTTACTCCTTTTTCGAATACACACACATACATATATATATATATATCATCATCATCATTTTATGTCCGCTTTTCCATGCTTGCAAGGGTGGGACGGGTCCTATTCAGCACAGCATCTCTACACTTGTCACGGTCCTTCATCACCTCCTCGGTGAGTTTCAGTGATCTGAGGTCTGCTCTCACCACCTCCGCCCATGTTTATCATAGTCTTCCTCTACTACGTCTTCCTTCAACTGGCATTTCTTGGCACTTCTTCACCCATCAGTCATCCTCCATGCGCATCACATGTCCATACCATTGCAGTCTCCTCTCCTGCACACAACAATTTATCCCTCTCAGACACAGTTTCTCTCTCAACACATCCATGCTCGGCCATTCACGCACATTGACATTGCACATCCAACGGAGCATACTTGCCTCATTTCTCTCCAGCCACCACATATCCTTTGCAGTTGCTGCCCATGTCTCACTACCATGCAGCATTGCATATCTCACACAGGCATCATATAACCGGCATTTCGTATACAGGAAGAAACCCTTCTTCGTCAGCAGAGGAAGCAACTCTCTAAACTTCTTCCAACCCATCCTTATTCTAGATACTATGGCCTCGGAACAACCCCTTCCCATGCTAATCTGATCACCTAGGTACCGGAAGCTCTCTCTCTATATATATATATATATATATATAGTGGTTAGAGCATCGGCCTTGCAATCGAAAGGTTGTGAGTTCAATTCTCAGACCGGGTGATGTGTTGTTTCCTTGAGCAAGACACTTTATTTCACATTGCTCCAGTTTACTCAGCTGTAGAAATGAGATGATAGGGAATGGGGTCTCTATCATTCCACTGCAAAGTGGTCGTGGAGGTGCCACGGCAAAAAAGCACCCAGCACTCACTGTAAATGAGGTTGGTGTTAGGAAGTGCATCCAGCTGTAGAAATCAGGCCAGAATCAGTTCCCGTCCCACCCTTGCAAGCAGGGAAAAGCGGACGTAAAATGAAATGATGATGATGAAATGAAATGATGATATATATATATTATATATATATATATATATATATTATATATATATAACAAAGGAGTTGTGGTAAGGAACCAGATGGGTCATAACGCACCAGAGTACTCAATACTTAGGGTAGTAGAGTGGGTAATAGGAAAATGTATGACCCCGACGGCAGAGCTCAAGCCGTTTCAACGGTTATTTCTGGACTAAATTAGAATTTTTATCCTGGTAAATAAAAATTTTTATTTACCAGGCTAAAAATTCTAATTTAGTCTTGAAATAGCCGTCGAAACGGCTTGAGCTCTGCCGTCGGGGTCATACATTTTCCTATATATATATGTATATATATATATATATATATATATATATATATATATATTATATATATTATATATATATATATTATATATATTATATATATATATATATTATATATATATATATATATATATATATATATATATATATTCTATGCTACCGTGGAAGATGGACATTAAACGATGATAATGATGATGATATATATATATATATATATACAAATCTGAGAGTTAGAGTGTTGCAGTTCTACTTTGTAAGGCAAGTCTAATGTTGTTTACTGAAGTAGAAACAGGTGAGTTGTGACTCACATTTGACTAAATAAATTACATTCTATTTTACTTAGTCATATTGAACAGTTCCTCACTTAATTGTGCATGTCAATGTGATATTATTATCATTCGCGAGGTTAACTTTGCCTTTCATCCTTACGGGGTCGATAAAATAAAGTACCAGTCTCGCACTGGGGTCGATTTAATCGACTTTCCCCTCCCCCAAAATTGCTGGCCTTGTGCCTGTATAAGAAACCATTATTATCATTCACAAAGCAATTATTATCATTCACAAAACAATCCATATTTCGTATCAAGTCCAAATAGCCAATCTATCGCTAAAACAATCTACATTTTTTGTATTTATTAATTGTTAAATACGAAAGTTTTTGGTCGTATTGAACAGAACAAATTTTGTATTTTTGTTAATCGCTTGTTAAATGCAAGGACCCCATTCAATCATTACCTTCTATCTAGCTACCCAACACCCCTCCCTCCCGCCCCCACGCACCACCATTGCTATTACGTGGACCAATCATAAGCCAGAGCCCCCACGCATCACCAGTATTATTACGCGGACCAATCAGAAGCCAGAGGCCTATACTATCGCTTGCCTGGTTGCCTTTCGATATATGATGGATGGATGGAGTGCGGAATCCTGGGGAGTGGAGGAGAGAGAGAGAAAAATCTGGACGCTCAGCGACAATGTCAAAGATAAAGACAAATTCACCTCTTGGACGAGAATGCGAGCACTCCTCATTGTTTCGACCGCGGACGGCTAACATAACCCCATCGCCCCCCGCCCCCCACCGCCCCCAACCCCCAAACGCAATCCAAAACTTCAGAGTTGGTACCATAAATGTAGGCACCCTAAAGGGTCGCGCTAACGAGGTTGTAGAAATGCTTGAACGTAAGGAGGTCGATGTTTGTTGTATTCAAGAGACCAGGTGGAGGGGTGGGTCTGCTAGGTTCATTGAGGGTAAAAAACGATGTTATAAGCTTTTCTGGGTGGGAAACGACGATGGGCTGGGTGGAGTAGGAATCATGGTAGCAGAAAAGTGGGCAGATAAGATAATAGACGTAAATAGAGTGAACGACAGAATAATTAAAATACGACTTGTCCTCAATAGAACTACGGTGACAGTAATATCTGCGTACGCACCCCAATCCGGACTGCCCGGCACTATAAAAGACAGATTCTATGAGACACTGATGCTAACTACCTCCCAAATATCCGACAGTGACTATATAATTATCGCAGGCGACCTAAATGGTCACGTTGGACAACATTGTGACGGCTACGACGAAATCCATGGAGGCTATGGGTTTGGTACTAGAAATGAGGAAGGCTCCAGAATCCTGGAATTCTGTGATGCAAATAACCTAGCTATCTGTAACACTAACTTCAAAAAACGTGACAATCACCTGATCACCTATAGATCCGGGGAACACACAAGCCAAGTAGATTATATCCTTACCAGAAGACGTGACAGAGTGTCTGTTGTAAACACTAAATCCCTCCCCCATGAAGAATGCACCTCCCAACATAGACTGATAATTAGCGACCTCATAGTCAGGACGAGACGTACTCGACAGCAGAAGAGGACTATCCTCAGGAGAAAAATATGGAAGCTAAAGGACCCCACAGCCAGGAATAAATTTCAAAGCATATTACTTAATGCTTTCGACAGTAAGGAAGAACATTTAGAGTCGGACAATATAGAGGGAGAGTGGGAATTTCTGAAAGCAAAACTGCTGTTGGCGACAGACGAAGTCTGTGGCTGGAGCAGGCCTGTAGGCAGGAGGGGAGTAACATGGTGGTGGAACAGTAAGGTGGAGGGGTCAATTAAGGCCAAAAAGCAGGCTTGGAAAGTATGGCGGGATGGGGGAAGTAGAGTAGACTATCAAGTGGCCAGGAGGGAAGCTAGGAGACAAGTGTACTTAGCAAGAAGGGAAGCTGAGGAAAGAAAGTTCAAGCATGTTCTACAACGCGATGACCAAAAACGTGAGGTATTCAGGATTGCTAGGCAATGCGTCAAGGAAAACCGTGATATTGTCGGGGAGAAGTGTGTACTAAACGACGATGGCACACTTGCCATCACCGACGCTGATAAGAAGGTAGCTTGGAAGTGTCACTATGAAAGGCTACTAAATGAGGAGAATAAATGGGAGAAAGACAGTCTCCCCCATATCGACCCAATAGAGGGACCAGCAGTGTTAGTCGAGGGGAGTATAATAAGTAAGGCAATCAAGGATATGAAGACGGGTAAGGCGGCTGGGCCTTCGGAAATAGTTGCTGAGATGCTGAAGGCATCTGGCACGGTGGGACACACCATGGTCACCCGCATAGTTAACCAAGTCGTACAGAATGGGGTTGTTCCGAAGGACTGGCATAGCAGCATCATCGTTAACTGTTATAAGGGTAAAGGAGACGCCCTAGATAGGAGTAACTATAGAGGCATTAAATTAATCGACCAGGTCATGAAGGTCACGGAAAAAGTAATAGCGCAACTAATCAGAGAGAGAATTGACCTAGATGAAATGCAGTTCGGGTTTGTGTCAGGCAAAAGTACCACAGACGCTCTTTTCATAGTACGACAACTACAGGAGAAGTACCTAGCTAAAGGTAAACCCCTCTACTTAGCTTTTGTCGACTTGGAGAAAGCCTTCGACAGAGTCCCCCGCTCCATCATCTGGTGGGCTCTTAGAAAACTAGGCGTTGACTAATGGCTTGTGAGGGCTATACAAGCCATGTATAAAGAAACAGTCAGCAAGGTTAGAATTAACAACGAATATAGTGAAGAGTTTAGCGTAAAAGTTGGCGTCCATCAGGGCTCTGTTCTCAGCCCCCTACTATTTATTATTGCCCTTCAGGCTATAACAGAGGAGTTCAAGACAGGCTGCCCATGGGAACTCCTATACGCAGACGACCTGACACTCATAGCGGAATCAATGGCCGAGCTAGAGAAGAAATTCCAAACATGGAAGCACGGCCTAGAGTCAAAAGGACTTAAAATTAACCTGGCTAAGACCAAAGTACTAGTTTGTAGGAAAGAAAACAAGGCGGCGGTCCCTTCTGGGAAATGGTCGTGCTCGGTGTGTAGGAAAGGCGTAGGTAGAAACTCCATTTTATGTCCTAAATGCAAAGTATGGGTGCATAAAAGATGTAGTGGGATCACAGGTAAGCTAACTAAGAACATAGATTTTACATGTGGCCGGTGTTCTGGTGCAATAAGTAGCAGCAAGTGCCCACAAAATACTAGCTCTTTCAATTGCGCAGAGGGTTCTATAGAAATAGTGGACAGCTTCCGTTACCTGGGCGATAAAATCAGCAGTGGGGGAGGGTGCTCTGAAAGTACTGTAGCTAGAGTCAGAACTGGTTGGAAAAAGTTCAGAGAGCTTATACCACTATTAGCTGCTAAAGGGTTCTCCCTAAAAATGAAAGGCAGGTTGTATGATGCCTGCATACGAACAGCAATGCTGCATGGCAGTGAGACCTGGGCATTGTGTGCAGAGGATATACACAGACTAGAGAGGAACGAAGCTTGCATGCTCCGCTGGATGTGTAACAGTAATATACGTGAACGGCAAAGCATAAACGAACTAAGGAAAAAATTAGAGATAAGAGGGATCAGATGTTGTTTACTCGAGAGAAGGCTACGTTGGTATGGACACGTGATGCGCATGAAAGTCGATAGCTGTATAACAAAGTGCAGGGCAATAAAGATAGACGGTAGTCACGGAATAGGTAGACCTAGAAAAATCTGGGACGAGCTGATAAAGTCCGACATCACACACTTACACCTCTCCAAGACAATGTCACTGGACCGAGACCTTTGGCGGTACTCAGTAACAGAGAAGACCCGCCTTACCTAAATATATAGTAAAACCTACTCCAGCCAGTAGGCATCTCTAACAAAATACACCCCGTCCCACCACCACCACCCCCACCCCATCCACACCACCCCGTTCTATGTAAAGTTATGTTGGTGCCGCGCCATCGAGGCCGAAACAAATGAGATCGTGTAGGTGTCACGACAAAAAAACACACAGTCCACGCTGTAATGTGGCCGTGTAGGCAACACGGTAAAAACCTCCCAGCCCCACACTGTAAATGTGGTTGGTGTTAGGAAGGGCATCCAACTGTAGAAAACCTGCCAGACAGTCCTATGCGAGCAAGACAATCACTCTTGCCTCAAGTGGGACTACCCCCGTCCAAACCCATGCAAGCGTGGAACACGGACGTTAAACGTTGATGATGATGATGATGATGATGAAAGCTTTTGCTCTGACACTATACCAAAAGAGCGAGCCATAGCCAATGGTCAAATCTCCTTTGGGTTTATTATTATTATTACGAGAACAGTAGATTTATAGAGTCATTAGGACATAAGACAAAATATTATAAATGTGACGAATTGGCAGAATCGTTAGTGCATCAAACGAAATGTTCTGTGTTTTTTTCTAGTGTCTCTTTGTCCTGAGCTTAAAGTACCAGTAACGTATTGATGCCAACATAATCGACTTTTTCCTTCCCCAAAAATTGTTGGCCTTATGCCTAAATTAGAAACCAAGAAAAATTAGCACACATTCAAGTTAGTTCTCTCTTTAATTCAGGATTGTATAAGTGACATTTGGGAATGTAGCAACCATCAAATTTATTTAATACAAAGCTTAATTATAAAATCAGGCCCCAATATATACATACACACGCATATGCATGTATGTATGGGCACATACACATAGATGCAAACAATTTAATATAAAACATACCCGCACATTTTCAGCTAACCTCCGAGCCATTTCTGAAGAGTTTTGATAACGAATCATTGGACATTTCTTTAGAGAAAGAAGCACTGAAGTCAAACCCTGTACAGTTCTGGAAAGGGATTTTGGTAGCCAAGTCGTACAACCCTGAATACATAGGAAAAAATCAATAACTTAAGATTAGAACTATAAGCAATGTAATAAACACTGTAAAACGATATCTTAAAACTTTGATTCATATTGAAATTAAACCATTCTGTTCTCTTGTTCAGCAAGCCTTCTGGCTTTCTTGTGTCAAAATACCAATGCTTTTTACCTGCTTAACCCTTTAGCATTTAAACCGGCCATATCCAGCCAGAATTATTTCACCTCTTTCTGTTCAAAGCAGCTGTAACTGGCTGTCATACTGATGTTAATGCATTGTTCTCAACATAAATAATATCAAAATCTTAGAGATTCGATATATGAGATATTATGTGAGGTAAAGCCTTTACCATGAAAATATAATAGTAAATATAGAGTAATCATCATCATCATCATCATCATCGTTTAACGTCCATCTTCCATGCTAGCATGGGTCTGGACGGGAATTGTCCCACTTGAGGCAAGATTGGTTGTCTTGCTCAGGACTGTCTGGCGGGTTTTCTACAGCTGGATGCCCTTCCTAACACCAACCACGTTTACAGTGTGGACTGGGAGATTTTTACTGTGTTACCTACACGGCCACATTACAGCATGGACTGTGTTTTTTTGTCATGACACCTACACAACCTCATTTATTTAGGACTGGATGTTGTGGTACCAACATAACTTTACATCGAAAGGAGTGGTGTAGATGGTGGTTGGGGTAGGGGTAGTGGTTAAGAGGTGCCTACTAACTATAGGTTTCGCTTTGTACTTAGGCAAGGCGGGTCTTCTGTATTACTGCGTAGCACCAAAGATCTCGGTCCAGTGACATTGTCTTGGAGAGGTGTAAGTGTGTGAGGCCGGAATTTATCAAGTCGTCCCAGGTTTTTCTGGGTCTGCCTACTCTGTAGCTACCGTCTATTTTTATCGCCCTGCACTTTTTTATACAGCTGTCGTCTTTCATGCGCATCACGTGACCATACCAACGTAGTCTTCTCTCGAGTAAACAGCATCTGATCCCTCTTATTCCTAATATCTCATTTAGTTCATTTATGCTTTGCCGTTCGCGTATATTACTATTACACATCCAACGGAGCATGCAAGCATCGTTCCTCTCCAGTCTGCGTATATCCTCTGCAGACAATGTCCATGTCTCACTGCCATGTAACATTGCTGTTCGTATGCAGGCATCATACAACCTGCCTTTCATTTTTAGAGAGAAACCTTTAGCGGCTAATAGTGGTATAAGCTCTCTGAACTTTTTCCATCCTGTTCTGACTCTAGCTACAGTACTTTCGGAGCACCCTCCACCACTGCTGAATTTGTCACCCAGGTAACGGAAGGTGTCCACTATTATGTAAATGCTAAAGGATTAACCTAGAGTTGACAGCAACACAAAAAAAAAAATTCCATCTGCCATCATTATTTTTATGTTTGCATTTCCATGCTGGCATAGATGGACAGAATAGTTTAAGGCAGTGTTTTACAGTCAGACACCATTCTTGATGCCAACCCTCTTAGTCAGCTTTTTATGACATGCAAGGATACAGTGTATCTAATCTAAAAACTGAGATACAGACAGTTAACTAGGTCACATGTTGTTTCCTTTTGTATACTTGATGTCATAATAAGTAATGAAGACATTTCTAAGCATACTGGATTTCACAGACATCACACAGGATCAAAACTTAACATTAATTCCAGCAATTTAATCCAGCTTCTAGTCCCCAAGAGATTAATAAAACATGGAATTACCATGATCTAAATACAACCTTCTAGTTTTTTCTTTTTTGGCTATATGACTAGAATGAAGTATAATTTATTCAATATACAAAATCTCAAAATGTTATGAAAGGCCATTGATATTATATAAAAATAATTAAGCAGTATCTAATGAAAACAAAACACACTACTAAAGGGAACAGAAAAGGAAGAAGAAAATGAAAAGGAGAGAGAGAAAGAAAGAAGAATCAAGCAGCGGGAGAAAGGGAAAGGGACAGTCACAAAAGAAAAACCCAAATTCTGACACCTTCACACTATTGTGTAAGATGCATTACTATATTAATCCTTTAGCATTTACATTACTCTATATTTACTATTTTATTTTCATGGCAAACACTTTATCTCACATAATTATCTCACATAATATTGAATCTACGAGATTTTGATATTATTTATTTTGAAAACAATAACTTAAAGTAAATACGAGCAGCCAGTTATGGTCAGTTTGAACAGAAAGAGGTGAGAGAATTCTGGCTGGATACGACCGGTTTAAATGCTAAAGGGTCAACTATTTCATGTAGTAAGTTCACAGATTTAGTTTGTATCCCACACGGAGACAAAACTACTGACATTTCTAGTAAAGCCTTTTGTCTTTGTAAACTTAACTAAATGATTTTTTTGTTAATATAAACCATCTTACCTGAATTTATACATCTATCTCAATGTAACATTAAAGGATATTAGAAAATAATATTTGCTTCCAAAATGCCTTTTCTGACAATTCATGCAAATTTCAAAATATCTAAAAAGTTAAGACTTTCATAAACCTTAGCAATTATGATTGGCTGTTATAGATACAGTGGAGGTGAATTAGCAAAGTCGTTAGAATGTTGGATAGAATGTTTTGTGGTATTTGTTCTGGCTCTCTGCTTTCTGAGTTCAAATCCTGTTGTTGTCAACTTTGCCTGTTCTAATTTCGAGGTTGATAAAAAAACTACCAGTCTAGTATTGGGGTAGATTCTTCTTCTATATCTCTTTCTCACTTCTCCTCTCTCTCACTTTCTATCCTTCTCTGGAAGAGATCTGCCATGTTTGGACCTGGAGAGGAACGGGTTCTGCCAGGCTTAAAAATGCCCAAGAAATGCTATACACTACTATGGTGCCCATATGATTCCCTCAGGAGTTACAGGACCACACCATATATACAGTACAGTTAGTTAATTCACCATAATATATATCACAGGTAAAAAGAGTTTGATTGATGTTCATCTCACCTGGCAACATCCTATAATGTTTAAAGAAAATAGATGTGGATTCACAGCAATGTAATCACCATAAAATTCCTGAAAAATAAAATAAAAAAAAACAATTAGTTGATATGAATATGAATATGAATATATATATATATATATATATATATATAAAAGATTACTGCTCTAAAATTATACAATAACCACTATTAATTTCATTCTGACATCGAAATGATTCTGGTTTTTCTTCTATAACTTAAAAATAGGAAATATATTGTGTTAGCAGTTGTATTCAACTTTGCTTGGGTTTATTAAAACTTAAAATAAATACAATCACATGGATGTGTAGGAATCACGATAAAAGACACCCAGCCTACACTGTAAAGGGGTCGTGTAGGTGTCACAATAAAAAGTACCCAGTCAACACTGTAAATATGGTTGGCATTAGGAAAGGCATCCAGCTGTAGAAACCAAGCCAGAATCAGTTCTGTATGAACAAGACACAGTCATCTGACCAGGCTTGTCTCACAATGGGACAACTCGTCTAACCCATGTTAGCATGGAAAAATGGACACTAAATGGTGATGATGATTCACTATATACTATATTTTGGATAAATTGTTTTAAAAAGATGCTGGCAAACTTTGGTTGGTCTGGGAATGTTGATTTATCAAGAATCGCTGCATCCAGGTAATTCGGTTTATTTTCTTAGAGAAAGTATCAGATAAAAATCACATAACCTTTGCTTCATCCCTTGAAAAATGTGCTATGTAAATTTCTCCTTTTGTTTTCTTTCTTTCACTAAAGTAAATCAATATTTAATTGGAAGATATAGTCAGGGCAGTTGTTCAAGATAAATACAAGTTTGGGGAAGGGTTGAGTATATAAGTTATAGTCTAAAAATTCCTTGTTGCTTTTGGGTTTTCATTGACCTATCTTATAAAAAACTATAAACTTGCAAGCAGGGAAAAGCGGACGTATGTTGATGATGATGAATCTGTTATATTTTCCTCTTATTTCCTCATCAGTTTTTGCATTATTTCTTTATTCTCATATCAATATATATTACTATCTGACAAACATCTCTGTTTATTTTAATATTAGTTTATGAACTTTAAGAACTGAGAGAGTTTTTTCTGAAATTGTACATCGGATAGTTGTATCCCAAAAGCTAATAGCAAAATAAAGGAAGATTTTCCATTTTTTTCTATATTGGCAAGATGATGTAAAACTGCAAGAATAAGAAGTCTGTATACTATGGCTTTGTTTAAAAAAAAAATTACACACTGACCTGTACTTCACGAACCACTTCATGATCATCGGCTTCTGCTAAAACCTTCACGTCTTGTTTACTGATTACATTGCTGAAATCTATGTAAAGTAAAACTGATTAGAAGTGTGATGGTAAGGAATGAAAATGTCCAATTAACAACTCTTAACCCTTTAGTATTTAAACCAGCCAGAAATCTCTCATCTCTTTCTGTTCAGACCAGCTGTAAATGGCTGCTCATACTGAAGTTAAGGTATTGTTCTCAAAATAAATAATAACAAAATCTTGCAGATTCGATATTATGTTAGATAATTATGTAAGATAAAGCCTTTACCACAAAAATACAATAGCATATATAGAGTAATGTAAATGCTAAAGGGTTAATGAATTATTTGTCTCAGAATAGTTTATTTGACAACAATTAAGGCTCTTGCTTACATGTGTGGAAATTCATTTTCTGTAACTCTAATGGAGTGTTAGAGTATCACAGGGTATCCAGCTGTAGAAACCAAACCAAAACAAAGCATATGAGCAGGACCTAGTCACCTGACCGGTCTGACTCAGCATGCAGTGATTCAAGGATAGAATGCTTTGCAGTATTTCTTCCAACTCTCTGAGCTCTAAGTTCATATACTGCCAAGGTCAATTTTGACTTTCATCCTTTCAAGGTCAATAAATAAAAATACTAGTCTAGTACTGGGGCTGATTCTTCCTCAATCTCTCTCTCTGGAAGAGCTGAAGGAGCATGACAAGTGGAGAAAGGCTATACTGGAGAAAACTTGTCCAGCCCACGCAAGCATTGGAAAAATAAACAAAACAAAAAATAAAAGGATTTACAATTGATGATGACACTGATAGAATGTAAACTCTAGCATTGAGTTTATTATTCCTGATTTATGTCTTAAAATGACAGTGATTGAACTCAACTACCATATATATTTGAATATAAGTCGACCTACCTATTTTATGACTGAGAAATGGGCAAAAATCCAAATCCCATTTATAAACACAGGCAGCTAATCAACATAGTGTTTAGATGGTGTATATAAGCCAACTTCCCATTTTACCATCGAGTTTTTGGTCACATATTCCTCAGCTTATATTTGACTGTATATGGTACTCTCGGGTCCCAATTAATAGGAAGAGGGGTTTGGAAAATTGGTAAATTTTCTAGGTTGTCTCTGTTGATTAGGGTAGTGGGTTGGAGTGTATATTTGGTTAAGAGGTGCCTACTGACTGTAAGTTTAACTTTATACGTAAAATTTCGCCGGAGATAGATTAGCAAAATTTAATAAGCAGAGGGTGGGGATGTCTGAAAAATTAAAAGCAGGTGAGGGGGAATGATTATTCGAGACCAGAGAGCAATTGATAATGAAAAAAATTAACAATAGGAACAAACAATAAAAACAACTTACAAATATAATATAAACCATATTTGGGGAGATGTAGTTCTTGGGAGAGTTGTTGGACATTTTCTTTAGTTGGCCGCAGAAAACAAATACACTTCAGATGTTTCATAGTTTCTCTGGAAGAGGCATCAATGCGTTCAAATAAATAGACTTCCTTTTGTAAAATCTCAGATTGGGCAAAAACCATACTCACAATTGGTGTCTAGTATGGAAAACAGAAAAAAAAAGAAGAAAATATACGAGTAAAATAAAACCATTTTAGAAAATGATAGAGTTTATTTAGAATCAAACGATCAATTTATTCAAAATGTGTTTCTTGACTAATTTAAATCATGAAAAAAATAACAATAAAATAATATAATGGAATATGTTAATAATATAAAATAATAATATGGACTGTAATAAAATAACAATAAAATAATATAGTGGACTATAATATAAACTAATAATTGTTTCTACTTTTGGCACAAGACCAGCAATTACCCAGTGCATTACTGGTACTTTATTTTATCGACCCCGTAAGAATGAAAGGCAAACTAATAACAAGGACTGTAATGTACCAATATTAACAATAAACTAATAATTGTTTCTACTTTTGGCACAAGGCCAACTATTATCCCAGTGTATTACTGGTACTTTATTTTATCGACGCCGTAAGGATGAAAGGCAAAGTTAACCTCGGCGGGATTTGAACTCAGAATGGCAAGGGCCGTAACTCTATGTGTCAAAGCATGGTGTCCGGCCCTCTACCAATACTCCCAATATAATATGGATTGCAATGTACCAATATTAACAATAATATAATAATATGGACTGTAATGTACCAATATGAAAAAAAAAATAATATGGATTATAAATTAATAGAAATTAATAATTGTTTCTACTTTTGGAACAAGGCCAGCAATTACCCCAGTGCATTACTGGTACTTTATTTTATCAACCCCATAAGGATGAAAAGGAAAGTTAACCTAGGCAGGATTTGAACTCAGAACATAAAGGGCCATAACTCTATGCTACAAAGCACGGTGTCTGACGCTCTACCGATACTGCCAATCCACCACCTGATAAAATAATAATTGTTTCTACTTTTGGCACAAGGCCAGCAATTATCCAGTGCATTACTGGTACTTTATTTTATCGACCCCGTAAGGATGAAAGGCAAAGTTAACCTCGGCGGGATTTGAACTCAAACCATAAAGGGGCGTAACTCTTTGTTGCAAAGCATGGCGTCAGACCCTCTACCGATACTGCCAATCCACACGGCCTGTAATGTACTAATTTGAACTCCTAAGACTATTGATTTTCTTTTCATCATTCACAAGTTTAAATTTTGAAAGGAAATTTATGAATACTCTCAGGTCTCAAATAATTCATTCTTTAGACACCTTATACATGACAAAAAAAAAAAAAGAAAGAACATTACAAGAAATCTCATACATTATAAAATAAATAGGATGGATTGGGGTTTCAAACTAAACTAAACAACTAATTCTGATTTAAAACAAAAAATCAACGGAGACAACCTAGAAAAATTAATCAATTTTCTAACCCCACTGCTTATTCCCCCACCTCCATTATTTGGGACCCGAGAGTACTTCATTCTTCAATAACAAATAATTCTCTATAAAGTTCAGGTGATTCATTAATGGAATACTGCTCCTACATCTGGGATGGTGCTGCTGCTTCATACTGAGTTACCTGACCTATTGGCATGGAATCTCTCACCAACCTACTCCAGCCCATGACCCACAACTGTCTTGTCTCTTATTTCTCATTTTAATATCATTACTACAATGGACTTTGCTTTTCAAAACTGGCTGGTTTCATGTCATCGTCACTCAGGCACTCCCAACTTGTTTATCTCTTCTCCTCTCATCACACATATTGTGTTCACTTCCACCTCCAGGAGTAACTAATATGTCTGGTCCTTCCTTCTCAGATTGTCAGCCCACTGGAATATTGTATCTACCCTGCACTATGGACATGCAACTGGTCAAAAAGAACAACATTAACCTAGTCAATCTCAAGGCCTGTGAGGGCCATGAACACAGCCTTTTGTCCAGATCTCACTGGTCCCTGGGGTGAAGGCGATGGACACAATCTTTTGTCCAAATATCCATTGTCTCAGAAGGTCTCGAGCACAATGGACACATTCCCTTTGTCCAGATTTCACTGGTCTCAGAATGCTTGTGAGAGTCAGTCATGGACACAGTCTTTTGTCTAGATCTTGTCTCACAGGGCCAGAAACACAGTCCCCTTTTCCCAGACCTCACTGGTTTCAGAAAACCTGTGATGGCCATGGATACAGTCTTTTGTCCACATCTCACAGGTCTCTGAGGGCCTGTGAGGGCAATGGACACAGTCTCTTTGACCAGATCTCACTGATTCCAGAGGGTTAGTGAGGGCCATGGATACAGCCTTTTGTCCAGATCTCACTGGTCTCAGAGAACCTGCAAAGACAAAGGTCAGTCTTTTGTCCAGATCTCAATGGTCTCAGAGGGCTTGTGAGGGCTATGGATACAGCTCCAATGTCAAGATCAAACAAAAAAAACATAGTAATCAATTGAATCCACTTAAGTTATTAGTACATAGCAGGCTGTCATTCCCTGACGTTATCTCTAGGGATACGGGAATCAGTAGACAGGACCTGGGGGAAGCGATGGAGGACAGGGAATTCTGGGGCATGAGAGTGAGATCCATCATCTCGACAGTAGTCGACGAATGATGATGATGATGACATATTTAATGACTGTGAAGGGATGTAAAACAAATTTAACCTCAGTGTAAAGTTAAATCAACCCTTAGAAACATTGAAACTAAGTACTATAAGGTGTTTGTTCCGGTACTCAACCGATTTGACTAATTTACTACTTTATGAGATTTAAGAATGGCTTTTATGGAGACTTACGTATTAAGAGTTTGTGTCTTTTCCCACATTTGTTCCCTTTTTTTTTCTTATATATATATCATCATCATTTCATTTTACGTCTGCTTTTTCCCTGCTTTCAAGGGTGGGACGGGAACTGATTCTGGCTTGATTTCTACAGCTGGATGCCCTTCCTAACACCAACCTCATTTACAGTGAGTGGTGGGTGCTTTTTTGTCGTGGCACCTCAACGACGACTTTGCAGTGGAATGATAGGGACCCCAGTCCCTATCATCTCATTTCTACAGCTGAGTAAACTGGAGCAATGTGAAATAAAGTGTCTTGCTCAAGGAAACAACACATCACCCGGTCTGAGAATTGAACTCACAACCTTTCGATTGTAAGGCCAATGCTCTAACCACTAAGCCATGTGCCTCCATATATATATGTATCATCATCATCATCATCATCACCGTTTTACGTCCGTTCTTCCATGCTAGCATGGGTTAGACGGGTTGTCCTGTTGTGGGCAGTGTCTGGTCGGCTGACCATGCCTTGCTCATACAAGAAATGTATATATATATATATATATATATATATTGTTATACTTTGGGAGGGTCAATAAGAAACACACGCACCAGTTGCTTTCACTTTATAAATTTAGGAATTTATAAATTTCCGGTTGGTTGGTTGGTTCCACAACCAGATGATTGTTTATATATTGTCAACGTTCTTTCGTCACACATTCTGTGACCTCTTCAGTGACAGAATCGTCACAGAATGTGTGACGAAAGAACTTTGACAATATATAAACAATCATCTGGTTGTGGAACCAACCAACCAACCAACCAACCGGAAATTTATAAATCCCTAAATTTATAAATTTATTATAATAAATTGAAGTGAAAGCAACTGGTGCATGTGTTTCTTATTGGCAACATGACCCTCCCAAAGTATAACAATATCGGTTTCAACACACGTTTTCAGATAAAGAATCTTGCTAAACAAATTCAGAAACGAAATATGTATATATATATATATATATAGTGTTTATTTGTATTTAACCATGGTGCGGCCACACTTAGAATTTGCATCACCAGTCTGGAACCCCTATCTTGTTCAGAACATTGTGACCTCCTGGAAACTGTTCAGAGACGTGCAACCCAGCAAATATCCTCTATCAGGCATCTACCATACTCTGAACACCTTGCTTCCCTTGGCATTGATACATTGAAGCTCCGACGTCTGGCAACTGACTTGGTAAACACCCACAAAATTATTAACCATCTTGCCAACAACAACCCTGAACACTTTTTTGAATTCCATGTGTCTAACACTTGTGGGCATGCCCACAAAGTCAGAAAACAGCACAGCTCCCATGACTTTCGGAAACATTTTTTCATGCTCAGAGTTGCTGAAGCATGGAACAAACTACCTGCATCAGTTGTTAGCTGTCGAGACACTGCATCCTTTAAAACCTCCATGCTTCCTGAAATTTGTCAACACTACACCTGGTATTCCCCCTCCATACACACGCACACATGTATATCATGACTCATACACTATTCACTTCCCTGACATTTGTACATTATTGTGGATTGGCAGTATCGGTAAAGGGTCGGACGCCATGCTTTCCAGCATAGTTACGTCCCTTTACGATCTGAGTTCAAATCCCGCCGAGGTTGACTTTGCCTTTCATCCTTACGGGGTAGATAAAATAAAGTACCAGTAATGCACTGGATAATTGCTGGCCTTGTGCCTAAAGTAGAAACAATTATTTGCCTTTCACCCTTACGGGGTCGATAAAATAAAGTACCAGTTATACACTGGGATAATTGCTGGCCTTGTATCAAAATTAGAAACAATTATTCTATGTACTATGGCGGTGGATTGGCAGTATCGGTAGAGGGTCGGACACTATGCTTTGATGCATAGAGTTACAGCCCTTACCATTCTGAGTTCAAATCCCGCCGAGGTTAACTTTGCCTTTCATCCTTATGGGGTCGATAAAATAAAGTACCAGTAATACACTGGAATAATTGCTGGCCGTGTGCCAAAAGTAGAAACAATTATTCTATGTACTACACATGCACCTTTGATGGATTGTAGGGCACCCGAGCACTGTACACAATTTAATTATTATCATAATCTGTTTATATAGTTAATTATAGAAATAAGCTTTACAGACTATAAAGAAAACAAAAATGAAAAACAGATTGGTAAGAATGCACTCATACATACATATGTATGTTTGTATGTATATATATATATACATACACACACTGTTTGAAAAAAAAGCCAAACACGGAGATACAACAATAGTCTTATTAAGTTCACGCTTCAAAAGAAAAAAAATCCGTTAATATTTCATCTATATGATCACTTGAATGTAACAAAAAGCTGTCTGGTGTGTGATAGAATGTCGATTAAACTGACAAATGTGAAGCAAGACGCACAACGTAAAATATCGAATTAAAATGTCATGGTGGGGAAGAGAAACAAGTTTTGACATATCCAAACAAAGGCAACAGACATTCGGTTTAGTAGTTGATGATGTTTTATCATAGACACAGGTGTGAAAAGTCCTGGTGTTAAAACACGTAAAAAATGTTACAGAATTATCAAGTATAACAGAACTCACAGAAGGCAGTAGGCTGTTTTTATCGATGTGTTTAAACACATACATACACACCTATATCAGTTGTAATATAGAATTGTGGTTTTTTTTTTGTAATATGTATATATATCTTTAAAGTAACGAGCCCCTGGTAAATACAATAACCGAAACCTTTCTCTATTCGGCGCAGATTACTGATAAGAATATTTGGTTTAACAACAACCTTGCAACAGACGACATTTATAATTTTGAGGATGGCAGACACCAAGACGTTTGTGTTGATATTTTTAATGTTGCTGATAGCAGCTGTCGGGTGATGTATCAACTAAGAGGTTTACTTGATTGCTTGTAAGCAAATTTTAGCAAAGAAGCCAAGGCAAAAAATGACTAAACACAACACACACACACACATATTTATATATATCAATAAACATTTTTTATAAGGCGAAATAATATACACGATGAACTGTTTAACGATCTCTTAGACAGGTAAGGTGTATGTTAAATACAAAATATCTCGACGAATTTGAACAAGATTGATATACTTAAAACAGCAGAATATATGCTATAACATGTTTGTTATAGTTTATATTCCATGTCAATAAACTAAGTGTCATTTAAAATCCCGTGTTCTAAAAATTACCTTTTAAAATTTAAACCAATCTTTAATAAAAATCATTTGCTAGATACCTCCATAATGTATCAGAAAGGTAATGTATGAAACACAATTGAAGCTAATATAATTTTCTAACGATCAGGAAGTATTGCACAAACAGACAAATAAAAATAAACTCTCAGTTGTTCTGCCTCAACGCTAAATTGTGGGGTGTGTTCACTGCACACACCCCAGCTGTCTTTCCACTTTACTTACCGTTTCCTTGTCCATTAACAACACTTTCATTCCTGGACCACTTTCTTCTATCATTTTTGAAATATATTGCTTTACAGCCTGGACAACATTCATTTTGATTGTGTGCGAGTGTGAGTATAGAATAAGAAAATAATTCACAGGCCTGTCAGTGTGCGGCGGTCAGGAATGGAAAACTGCTTAAACCACCATCACAGACTGATGACATCACTTCCGGATCCAACCTCAACATTTAATTCTTTAGTGTGAATTACCTTACTGTTTCTTAATCGTGGTCCCATGAGTTAAGGGATTATTTAGAAGAAGAAAAACTGATAATTTATCACTCATAACTGAACATTCTTCAACTATTTTAGCTCTATATTTCTACACCTGTTATTATCTCGGATCCTACTGTTACATACTGTACGCAACAGCAGAATAAGAATTAGTTGTTAATCAACTACCTTTTTAAACTTGTTGACAAGTCAGTTAGGGGCTCTTACACGATTTAACTACAATCTCTATGTTTGATAACAACGAGTGTCAAAATGAAAGTAATATGAATGTTGCTTTTTATTTTATTTCATTTTATTAGTAGTATATCTGTTTCCGGGAGTAGACTCATAATCTTGTCTGTGTGCGAAGGAGAAAATAGAAACGAATAGCTTCATTCAATTTTGCCTTTCATCCTTACAGAGTCGATAAAATAAAGTACCAGTAATGCACTGGTTAATTGCTGGCCTTGTGCCAAATGTAGAAACAATTATTATTATTATTATTAACAGAAGGAGCATCTATGACCTTTGTAAGCCCTCCACGCACACGAGATCGATTCGGTTGATGTCTCATTTAGATTTCTATGTTTAAAGTATTTGAAAAAAACTAGGTAGAACTGGAATACCAGGCAGTTTGTAACCAGGTGAAGACTGATCGATCAAAGTATTTAGTGATGTATCAGGTGAATGAGATCGAGTAAGGATGACGTGACGAAGAGAGGAGGGGGCATGAGATGAGTCAGGCCAGAGTTATGAGACATCTTGCTAGTTCGGAGGAGCAGAAGCAGTTGTTGTCATTGTTGATTTTAGAGGATGCTGGAGAGACTTCACATTACGGCTAAGCTCAAAGATACTCAAGATCAGTTTCCCAGAACCCTTGTTACAGAAGACGGTCTGAATTGTGGATGGGCTCCTAATCCTACCTAGGTGGCGGTTTCTCACCTCTTTGTAGGGGAAGGAGTTGCTCTTATATGTTTCGTGTCCTACATTTTAAACATTTTTTAACGTTACATTTTGCCTCACCCCTTGTTTGCACAGACACACATGAATATATACTCTGTAAACTAGGTCCTCCAAAACTGCCCTTCAGCATTTTTAATCTTATCCAAACCACAAAGTCTTTTACACCCTCCAGTTGGAGTCCCTTTACCTGTTGATAGTTTAGTTTACACCTGTCATCTATTATATAGGGGTTGGATGTACTTGTCTTCTTATCAACCATCACAATAATTTTCTTGTTATCTCAGCAGATTCATTACCTCCTAGTTTTGGGGAGAAGGAATTAAATGGCATAATTAGCCAAGCATATAATATCAAATGAATAGGAGTAAACATACACACACACGTACACCAAGTCCGAACATAGAGGAGCTAAACTCCCAGTGTCATCCTCTCTGCTCTCCCTATCTCTCACTATTATGAGAAAATGGGGTCCCACGTACTGGCCACCCCATGGCCCCAGTGGACAGAATAGAGAAGGCATTTCCTCAGAGGATGGTGAGGGAGATGTGCTGGAAGAGCCATTCTATCTCAAGAGGCTCACAACTGCAGCTAGCCAGCTCAGTGCCTATGGTAGAGAGTAGGGTAGTAGCCCTAGGGATAAGGACACCAGAAGTCACCACTGCTAGGGGCTTGACTGCAAACCTGTCGGAGAGCGACCAATAGTTTGGACAACTGTGAAGTTCTTCAAGGGTTAGGTAGGTTTCTTTTCATAAGGGACTCCAGCATCCAGTGTACCTTCTGACTGGGCTTATTCTCTTATTTAGTTTTTCTTTGTTTTCTTTCTGTCTTTGATGGCTTCTCACTTTTCTTTAGTCTTTACCTCAACTCCTTTGTCATGAAATGATTCAGTGGAAATGCTGCTAGTGTAAATGTCATACATTTTGTATTCTTTTTCTTCCATTATGTTAATTTCTTCCCTTCTTTTTATTCTTCGCCCACTTATTCCTGGGAGGGTTGTGTGGATAGAGTTCTCAAACAGAGGGTCCTGTCAGAAGCAACCGTCTTGGCGAACGAGACCAGCCAAACTCATAACATACTAAATGATTAACACTTTCAATCTACTTTGATGCGCATCAAAATTCTCCTAGCTTCTGTCAATTTTTGTTTCAACAGCTATTTTCCTATAATTGATTGTTTTCTATCCAAATCCATTATTAATCTCTTGTATTTTGTTTGCTTGACAGCACCCCACCACCACCACATTTTGGTTGTATTCCTATTGTGCTTCTAACTATTCACTAGTTGCACATATAAACTTCTCATTTTTCTTGACCTGTAATTATTAAATGTACATGCTACATTAAGTAGCCATCTGTTGCACTGTTTCTTACAATATATTAGCATATACAGTTACCAACATTACTTTGTCGGTGAAACCATTATACATTAAGAGGTTTCTTGTGTTCCCATTCATTTTACCAAGTATATTTTTCATCCATTTAAAGAAAGCTGTATAATATTTCAATATCAATATTTCCCAAATATGACTGCAAATACAAATGGCTGAAATGGTACTTCTGAAGGGTTTTTAGGAATAACATTACTCAATAGAGTGCATAGCTGGGAGATCGGAGAGTTGCTCCAAGTAGAGCCACTACTTTTCCGAATTGACAGATCTCAACTCTGATATTATGTGCATGTGTTTAGAATGTCTCAGAAGAGAATCATTGGGCAGATTTTACGGGCAAAACCAACTGCCAGGAGACCCAGGGGTAAACCCCGAGCAAAATGGTTGGATAACATCCATGAACTCTGCTTATTTTGCTTGGGGATCCAGATGGATCAATTGAAGACAGTTGCTTCTGACTAAATCCGCTGGAAGGAGTGTTTGAAAACTTTCCCCCACGACCCTTTCAGGAATAAGTGGGTGAAGAAGTATTTCTCTAGTTTTGTTATTTTTAAAGATGCTGTGAAACACTAGAATTGTGACCCATATATGAGAGTTTAGAAGAAGTAATTCTGTATTTTTCAGGAATCCTTTGTAAAGCTCTTTTAGCTTATATTCTTCCCTAACTTTACCTCTCATTATCATTACCTTATTTCTCATCCAAATATTTATATCTTCACTCTCCTTAAATAAACTTATTTTGTTATCTGAAAAGGTAATAAGTCTCAGGCTTTACACTTTCCCTCTCTTTGTTACATCTATTTTTCACATCTATTTTTGTTACATCTATTTTTATCATGACACCCACACTAGAGAAGTTGTCATGTCTTTGACACAACCAACATTCTTCTTAGATCATTGCAAGGCTTTGGTGCTCTGGGTAACCCTGGGTGGAGGAAGAAAGAGACTTCACAAGGAACATATTTTAGGATATTTTTTTATAAACTCTATTTTCTAAATCTGAGGGTGCACTGTTGAAAAGTAAGGGGCAGTGCAATCCAGTGCCCCTTTGTTTGACATGGTTTCTTATGGCTGGCTGTCCTTCCTAACACCAACCTCTTACAGAGTGTATTGGGGCATTTAAATTAATGATGGTTTCGCTATGAGCAAGGTAGGGCATGGCCTACTAACCAGACCTTCCTCATAGCAGGATCATCCAGTTCTATACTGTAAATGTAGTTGGTGTTGCGAAGGGCATCCAGCCAAAATCCAGTTCTGTTTGACCAAAGTACATCGTGGCCAACTGGCCAGACTTGTCTAATAATGTGGACAACCCATCTAACCCATGCAAGCGTGGAAAATAGATGATGAAGATGATGGTGGTGGTGGTGGTGATGGTGATGATGATGATGAAGAAGAAGAAGAAGCTTCCATCAGTTTTGACAATGAGCATTCAGTTGTTTAATCAACTAGTTATCTGACACATTAAATTAACATATAACATGGCTGAGCAGAAGAGAAACTAAAGGTTGAAGATAAAGACAAAGAGTATAAAGGTAGAATGAAACTGTTAAATCCTTAATGTATGGTGGTTCACTTCGTTAATAATTGTTGAAAAAAAAATTTGTTGATACATAACATAACAATGTGAGAGAACTTTATTCTACATGCCACCACCATAAATGAAACTTAAGGGTCTGTCTGCCTCATGGTTCTGGAAGACAGGATGGTGAAGAAGATGCGATGGAACAGCCACTCAACATCATGGGGCTTACAATTACGAGTAGCCGATTCCACACACATACGAGTATCTTTAAAGTAATTACCTAACCAAATTATTGTAAAACTATGTGTCAAGGATGGATCTTTGAATTACCGGTACAATCCATTGAATGGGCTTCCACACAGTTTCTGTCAACCCAATTTTACAAGGTTTAGGTCAGCTGCTTGTTTTGCCTATTAGCATGGGTTTAACATGTCGCAGAGTGGTCAGTACTAAAGTGGGGTCTCTACATACAAACTTGTGCTCTACCAAGTGCATTTTATAGTGGCACCAACACTAGGGCAGTAGTCACGTCTTTGGAATAGCTGAAGAATACTCTCAGCCCTTTGTTTAGTAGGTTTCCTATAGCTGGATGCCTTTCCTATCAACAACCAGTTTACAGAGTGTACTGGGTGATCTTTTATTGTGTAGATTACCAACATTAGGGAGGTTCTCATGTCTATGACACACCTGAAGAGTCCCCCTAGTGTATGGTAACAGACATTTACCCAATATGCTATGCAATAGGAATAAACCAGGAACCCTGTGATGGAAAAGCAAATACCTTAACTACTCAACCATGTCTATATTCACAGATATTGTTATCCTTAACTATAGGCAGTGAATTAGTAGAGTTGTTAGAATATCAGTTAGAATGCATTGCAGTATTTGTTTCACCTCTCTGCTCTCTGAATTCAAATCCCACTGAGCTCAACTTAGCCTTTCTTCCGTTCGTGGTCGATAAAAGAGTACCAGTCTAGTACTGGGTCGATTCTTCCTCTATATCTGTTTCTCACTTTTATTCTCTCACTCTCCATCCTTCTCAGGAAGAAATCTGCTGTATTCAGACATGGAGAGGAGATGGGATCCACCAGGTTTAAAATATGATCTTGAACTGCTGTATGTCAATAGGGCACCACTACGACTTCCCCAAGTTACGGGAGCATGCATGCATTATCCTTAACTTCTCAGCTACGCAGAGGCGTAACTAGGGAAAATAGTGCCTATGGCAAGCAGTGAAATTGTGCTCTGGCATAGCATTGTATTTTTAACTTTGGACCTAATAATTCATATAAATAGTTTAGTGATCCAGCCATCATAGTGCTTCTCACCCACGATAATCAGAGATAGATCATACATCTCACTCTCCAACGATAGCTTACCTGACTTGAATAGAAAGTGCTCCTAGTTCAAGTGGCACTCCGCTTTAAATGTCACCCATGACACGAGCCATGCTTGCCATACCCTAGTTACACGTCTGCAGCCATGTCTATATTAACAGTTGTTATTATCCTTCATGACTGATCCATTGTTTAAAATGAGTGTTCTAATACAAAACTACCATTACAATAATAGTCAATTACTTTAAATAATAGTGTAGTAAGATGGGTAAAGTACCGCTGGTGACTCAAATGTGGACAGAGGAACCTGCATGGAATCAAACTCTGCATCTTTCAGATGCCAGATAAGTGTGTTAACCATTGTTATTATTTGTAGTGGTCAAGGTGGTGGATTGGCAGAATCGGTAGATCATCGGACACCATGCTTTGCGGCATAGAGTTACGGCCCTTTACGGCCTGAGTTCAAATCCCGCCGAGGTTAACTTTGCCTTTCATCTTTACGGGGTCAATAAAATAAAGCACCAGTAATGCACTGGGGTAATTGCTGGCCTTGTGCCAAAAGGTAGAAACAATTATTTGTAGTGATCAGGGCGGTGGATTGGCAGAATCGGTAGAGCGTCGGACACATGCTTCGCGGCATAGAGTTACGGGCCTTCACGTTCTGTGTTCAAATCCTGCTGAGGTTAGCTTAGCCTTTCATCCTTAAGGGTTTATAAAATAAAGCACCAGTAATACACTGGGGTTGATTTAATTGACTTTCTCCTCCCCTCAAAATTGCTGGCTTTGTGCCTAAAGTAGAAACAATTATTTGTAGTGATCAGGGTGGTGGATTGACAGAATCAGTAGAGCATTGGACAACATGCTTTGCTACATATAGTTACATCCTTTTATGTTCTGAGTTCAAGTCTCGCCAAGGTTAGCTTTGCCTTTCATCCTTACAAGGTTGATAAAATAAGGCACCAATAATACACTGGGTTGATTTAATCAATATTCCCCTCCCACCAAAATTGTTGGCCTTGTGCCTAAATCAGAAACTATATTATTTGTAGTGATTGACTATTATTGTAATTGGCAGTATCGGTAGAGAGTCGGACGCCATGCTTTGACGCATAGAGTTACAGCCCTTCCCATTCTGCGTTCAAATCCCGCCGAGGTTAACTTTGCCTTTCATCCTTTTACGGGGTCGATAAAATAAAGTACCAGTAATGCATTGGGTAATTGCTGGCCTTGTGCTAAAAGTAGAAACAATTATTGTAATGGTTATTTGTGATTCCCATATCAAATTTTCCCAATACTTCTTAAGTCAACTGTTGATCGACAATTGTTATTGTGCTACATGATTGAACAACAGTTTATCAGTTTATTCTAGGCTTGGGATCGACTACATCAATATTTTCCATAATTTATGGGCTGTTGCTTAATAAGGCAGTCTTTCTGTATATTGTATAGTCTGGGGAGTGGATGCAGCATGACCGAATGGTTAAGAAGTTTATTATCATATTCATCATCTTCATCACCATTTAATGTCCATTTTTCTATGCTAGTATGGATTAGACAGGCTGCCCCGTTGTGAGACAAGCCAGGTCGGATGACTGTGTCTTGCTCATTCAGAACTAATTTTGCTTGGTTTCTATAGCTGGATGCCCTTCCTAATGTCAACCACATTTACAGTGTGTACAGGGTGCTTTTTATCGTGATACCTACACGATCACTTTATAGTGTGGACTGGGTGCTTTTTGTCATGACACCTACATGACCATTACAGTGCTTTACAATTATTGGGTCCTGGTTTTGATCCCACTTGAGCAAGTGTCATTTACCCTAGCTTTGGGTTGACCTATGCCTTGTGAGTGAAATTGAGTAGATGGAGACTGGAAATCCATCAGATGGACTGTACCTGTAATTCAAAGGATCTGCCTAATCATATAATGAGTCATGATGAATCTCCCTGAGAATTATGTTAAGGGTACTTGTGTCTATGGAATGCTCAGCCACTCACACATTAATTTCATGAGCAAGCTGCTCCATTGATAGAACAACTGGAACAATAGTAGTCAAAACTGATTGAGGTCCATTCCATACTCTGAGGAACTGTGAAAGGGCATCCAACCGTAGAAACCATGTCAAACAGAGAGGCGAGAGAACTCTTCAATTGTGTCATGCACATGACAACCTCTCTGGTGTTGGTGACATAAAACACACCAGTACACTCTGTAAAGTGGTTGTTGATAGGATAAGCATCCAGTCACAGAAATGTTGCTAAACAAAAGGTCGAGAAGACTCTTCAATTGTGTCATAGATATGACAACCTCCTTAGTGCTGGTGCCACAAAATTGCACTCATGGTTCTGGAGAGAGAGAGAGAGAGAGAGAGCAAGAGAGAGTGTGTGTAAGATTATGGGAATGTATGTGAGGTGATTAGTGGTGATGTGGTGACCTGTCCAAATGTAGGCTGTTAAATGACAATGCTATATATATATATATATGTTAAATGATAATGTTTTATATCTATATATCTATATGTATATTCATTTTATTAAGTCTAAATAGTGAGCCTTGCTACTCTGATAATCATGTAATAAACAGGAGAAACTTCAGAATAACAAGACTCACTATTTAGTGAATAAAATGAATATTAACACGCTACTTCAGTACTGAATACTCTTTTCTCTTAGCCGTCAACAATATATATATATATATATATATATATATATATATATATATATATATATATATATATATATACTTTTTATGATAATGTGTGTTTACTGATCCAATTAATCAACCAACAATATTGTAATCAGGCGGAACCACTTGGCATCACAGCTGCCACAAGGTGTATGGTATCAGGTGGAATATCAATATTAAGAAAAAGAAGAGTGATGGTATCACATGTTCAACAGCGTTTTATTCCATACATTAATCCTGTTATGCACATTTTAAAGGTACAGAGAGGTTATTATTCAACAATTATCCATACATTTTCATCAGTCAGGCAATTTGAATGTAAATAAAAATAGTTTGCTTTTGTTGATCTGCTGCTTGATGATTGCCAAGCATATTTTTATTTACACTCGAACTGCTGCCTGTTTGATGAAAACACATGAAATGTGTATAACAGGATGATGTAATGAAATGAAACGATGTTGAATATGATACTGCCTCTCTTCCTTTTCTCAATATATATATATATATATATATAATAAAGAATTCATATCTAGTAACATATATATACATACAGATGCATATCAATGCTAGCAAATATATAGGTTTTGTCTTAATAACAGTATGGTTCAATGCATGGGGTTGCAGAACAATAATATAAGAGACGTAAAATAAGAAAATTATAAAATTAACTTACTTACTAAAATATCACTTCCAACTAATTAGTTTCTGGAATGGAGTAAATATATTTTCCGAAGAATAATATTGAGAAGCATTCCGTTGTCAGGAAAGTCTATTCTCATGTAAGTTTCCAGGCAAAGCGAGGACACTGGAAACTTATTAAAAAATAATTCAGTGGATAGGAAATAGCGAAGCGTGGACTGAATTCCAAGCCATTGAGAAAATCACTGCCTCTACGTCTGTGGCAAATTCAAAAAGAATCGAACACGTGACATCGAGGTCAATCAGTGGAAAGTGGTTTGCTAATAAGACAGCGGCCTGCCTACAACTGTAGCAGCATTCATGGCCAATATTGCTCGACAAATAATTTGGAGATAATAATAAAGAATTCATATCTAGTAACATATATATACATACAGATGCATATCAATGCTAGCAAATATATAGGTTTTGTCTTAATAACAGTATGGTTCAATGCATGGGGTTGCAGAACAATAATATAAGAGACGTCCACGCTTCGCTATTTCCTATCCAGTGAATTAATTTTTAATAAGTTTCCAGTGTCCTCGCTTTGCCTTGAAACTTACATGAGAATAGACTTTCCTGACGACGGAATGCTTCTCTATATTATTCTTCTGAAAAAATATATTTACTCCATTCCAGAAACTAATTAGTTGGAAGTGATATTTTAGTAAGTAAGTTAATTTTATAATTTTCTTATTTTACGTCTCTTATATATATATATATATATATATATATATATTGAGCTATACAGAGCTATACAAGCCATGTATAAAGAAACAGTCAGCAAGGTTAGAATTAACAATGAATATAGTGAAGAGTTTAGCGTAAAAGTTGGTGTTCATCAGGGCTCTGTTCTTAGCCCCTACTATTTATTATTGCCCTTCAGGCTATAACAGTGGAGTTCAAGACCGGCTGCCCTTGGGAACTCCTATACGCAGATGATCTAACGCTCATAGCTGAATCAATGGCCGAGCTAGAGAAGAAATTCCAAACATGGAAGCACGGCCTAGAGTCAAAAGGCCTTAAAATTAACCTAGCTAAGACTAAAGTTCTAGTTTGTAGGAAAGAAAATAAGGCGCCGGTCCCTTCCGGGAAATGGCCATGCTCAGTATGTAGGAAAGGCGTAGGTAGAAACTCCATTTTATGTCCCAAATGCAAAGTATGGGTGCATAAAAGATGTAGTGGGATCACAGGTAAGCTAACTAAGAACATAGATTTTACATGTGGCCGGTGCTCTGGTGCAATAAGTAGCAGCAAGTGCCCACAAAATACTAGCTCTTTCAATTGCGCAGAGGGTTCTATAGAAATAGTGGACACCTTCCATTACTTGGGTGACAAAATCAGCAGTGGGGGAGGGTGCTCTGAAAGTACAGTAGCTAGAGTCAGAACTGGATGGAAAAAGTTCAGAGAGCTTATACCACTATTAGCTGCTAAAGGGTTCTCCCTAAAAATGAAAGGGAGGCTGTATGATGCCTGCATACGAACAGCAATGTTGCATGGCAGTGAGACCTGGGCATTGTGTGCAGAGGATATACGCAGACTGGAGAGAAACGAAGCTTGCATGCTCCGCTGGATGTGTAATAGTAATATACGTGAACGGCAAAGCACAAACGAACTAAGGGAAAAATTAGAAATAAGAGGGATCAGATGTTGTTTACTCGAGAGAAGGCTACGTTGGTATGGTCATGTGATGCGCATGAAAGACGACAGCTGTATAAAAAAGTGCAGGGCAATAAAGATAGACGGTAGCCACGGAGTAGGCAGACCCAGAAAAACCTCGGACGACCTGATAAATTCCGACCTCACACACTTACACCTCTCCAAGACAATGTCACTGGACCGAGATCTTTGGCGGTACTCAGTAATAGAGAAGACCCGCCTTACCTAAATACAAAGTAAAACCTACTCCAGTCAGTAGGCATCTCTAACAAAATACACCCCCGTCCCCCCACCCCCACCCCATCCCTTTCAATGTAAAGTTATGTTGGTGCCACAACATCCAGGCCGAAACAAATGAGATCGTGTAGGTGTCACGACAAAAAAACACACAGTCCACGCTGTAATGTGGCCGTGTCGGCAACACGGTAAAAACCTCCCAGTCCCACACTGTAAATGTGGTTGGTGTTAGGAAGGGCATCCAGCTGTAGAGAACCCGCCAGACAGTCCTATGCGGGCAAGACAACCACTCTTGCCTCAAGTGGGAAAACTCCCGTCCAAACCCATGCAGGCGTGGAACATGGACGTTAAACGATGATGATGATGATATATATATATATATATATAAAACAATATATATACATATATATATATATATATATATAAAACAATATATATACATATATAAATATATATATATATAATTGTTTCTACTTTTGGCACAAGGCCAACAAATACTCAGACAATTACTGGTACTTTATTTTATCGACCCCGTAAGGATGAAAGGCAAAATTAACCTCGGCGGGATTTGAACTCAGAATGGAAAGGGCCGTAACTCTTTGCGTCAAAGCATGGCATCCGACCCTCTCCGATACTGCCAATACACATATAATAAGTATGGACGAGATGTCAAATTTTCATTAAGTTTATTCAAGTACGACGCGTGTTTCGCGATTTATCAGCTCAAGGTTCGATCAAAAGCTAATCAGACTTCTGTTAACTTATATATATATATATATATAATTTTCTTTAGCTTATACACATACCGATTTAGGATGAAAATCGGCGTGTCAAACAAAAATACCTTATAGTATTCCGTTCCACTCCAGTTATGTCCCTTTATCCCAGGATTACACCGCAATGGATTGGCAGAATCGTTAGAACATCGGACATGTCTAGCAATATTTAATTACGGCCCTTAAAGTTCTGACTTCGAATATCACTGAGATCAATTTTGTTTTTTTTAAATATATCCAGGGTCGATAAAAACAACCACAACTACTAATCAAGTAGTGTTATCGATTTATATTCCTATAATGCATCCAGGATGTGAATGGAATTATAGTCGAAGACAAGACAAATTTTGACTTTCTTTCCTCTTACAGGGTCGATAACATAGCAGACAAGGTATTTTTGGTCGATATAATCGACTAAATAATCATTGAAGGCAATATCGTCTCAGCATGGTCGCAGTCTAATGATTGAGATCAGTAAAAAAAAGGAAAAGAAAATAATCTTCTGTTAAATATATATTTTTGAAATTGTTAAGAGGAATTCTACAATTGAAATTCCCAACATTAGAAGAGTTCTAATGTAAAGGAAGATATATGTAAAGAGGAGATAACTGAGACGGGTTAAAAACAACAATAAGAACAAGAGAAAAGAGAGAGAGAGAGAAAAAACGTGAGTTGTCGGACAGAGTTAATATCTACAACGGAAGACACGCCTGATGCGTTGACACATTTCTCTTTTTTCAACAAACCAAAATCCAACCAACAGTTTTCACTGGTTTAACTCTATTTTGGATAATATTTCTAATATTATTAATTTTCTCAATATTTAGAAAAAAATAACACCCCACAAAAAATAACAACAGCCCCTCCAAAAAAGAAAACAACAACATGAAATGATAACCGGTAAGTTCGATATGTCATTATCATTTATTTTTTTATAATGATTTAGTTTTTTGATATGAAAAAAAAAAGGTGGAAAACAAACTGAAATAATAGTGATACGAAAAGAATATCGTAAAAATTAAACAAACCGCCATTTTGAAAGACACTCGGTGAAGATTTGCCTTCGCACACACACACACACACATCGTATTGTTTTTCGTGTGCAAATATACGTATATTTATATATCGTTATATTCTTTGGGTTTCTTAACAACACCCTTTTTTACGTGTCCTCATTCAATATTACCTTGAGCAGTAAACACATAGCTTATACATGTATATATAAATACATCGCCTATATATATATATATATATATATGTGTATATATATTAGTGTGTACAGTGCTTTTGTATTGTCCCCCCCTCTTCCAATACCGTTGTGTTTTTGTAACTAATAGTAATAGCATAAATAAATAGCATCATCACTAAACCGTCCTCTTTATAATATTTTTTTTATTGTGTATACGTCGTCTATCTGTTGATAACCAGCTTGATGTATTATAATGTTCTGTGTCTGCTGGTTAACTTTCTGTATAAACTCTCTTCATACCTGCTCCAGCAGTTTCGCTTAATATATATATATATATTTTATATATATATATATTATATATATATATATATAACGGTATTTTAACTTGGAGAATTCAAACTATTCTTACACATAAACGAATATACACACCCACATGGACGAGAAATAATTCACTCGATATCTGCTCCAGTAATTTCTGTCAATATATATATATATATATATATATCTATATATATATATATATATATGTGTGTGTGTATGTATATGTATATATAACGATATTTAAACTGGGAAAATTCAAACTATCCCTTCAGAACAAACGAATATGTACATCCACATGACACAGGGACCCAGTTTACAATCTCATTAAGAGTACATAAATTTGAAGAAAACTTATTACATTATTTTATTCCAGTGTTACTAATTAAGCGAATAATACATACGGTATGTAGATTAGTTAAGATTCTTGTTAATATAAAATATATTTTTACGCTGATATAGTTAGTTGTTAATACCCGCTGTTCGTATGTATATTCATTAATAATGTAGCATGTGTGTATATTTGTATGAATGCTTTAAGGAATTCCGAATAATTTGTTCGTTTCTCTAATCACTATTTACATACGCCATGCTTTCCAGCATAGTTACGTCCCTTTACGATCTGAGTTCAAATCCCGCCGAGGTTGACTTTGCCTTTCATCCTTACGGGGTCGATAAGATAAAGTACCAGTAATGCACTGGATAATTGCTGGCCTTGTGCCTAAAGTAGAAACAATTATTTACATGTACTATGCATTAGAGATTTTTATTTCTGATCACCGCCGACTGTGTGTTTGTGTGTGGGGTCGTTATTTAGCTCGGTACCACAAAACGATTTTTACTTGAAATATGAACACTAAATTAAATGAAGAAATCGATTATTTGTCATCGATTTGAAGCGTTAAGCTATTGGCGTTTGGGTCGCTAAATCTTTAATTATGGGTAACAAGCAACCTTTAGCTTTTGGTATTAAGCCTAAACAAGTGATTGTTTAGAAATGATTGTTTAGAATGATTAAGAGATGTTTTTTTGTTGTTGTTGTTGCTTTTTGATAACGCTGAAACATTTATTTGACTCGGGATTGTCAATAATTTGGTGAAAACTATTTCTTCATCTTCCGTTGACTTGAAAAAAAGTTAAATCTTTGCACATGGATTATTGCTAGTTACGATCTAATGCAAGTTTTCACTTGAAAAAATTACTCAACATCTTCACGAATTCTTGTTTATATATATATATATATATATATATATATATATATTATATATAATGTGTGTTTGTGAAATGGATCTGTCGTTTTCAATGCTGAGTATTTTAGTTTGGTCGACAAAACTACCTCCTGTGAGAGTCTTTAGAGTAACCATACTCGATAATGTGTGTAGCTCGCAGATCAGTCATTCCAGGTAGAGCCGCTACTTCTCCGAATTAAGATATCACAGCCCCGATACTACGGACATGTGATTATAATGTGCCAAGAAAGAATCGTTGGACAGTTTTTACTGGCAGGAGACCCAGAGGTAGACTCCGAGCAAGATGGTTGAATAACATCTATGAGCTCGGCTGGTCTCGTTTGGGGATCCAGCCGGATTAATTGCACACGGTTGCTTTTGACAGGACCCACTGGAAGGCGTGCTTGAGGACTTTGCCTCCACGACTCCCCCAATAATAAGTGGGCAAAGAAGTTGTATTAGCTGAGTGTACCACACTCACTTGTATTACTTTAAGGGTTAACATAATTATCAGATCGAGTCAGCATAACTAATACTAATAGAGCGGAGAAGGCTGACCCTTTGAATTACAAATACAGTTTATCCGACGCGTTTCTAGTTTCTACCTTCTCCGTATCACTCAGAAGTCTTGGGTCCACTCAAGATTATTTATGATAAAAGAGAGACTTGTCCATTATGCCATGCGGTATAATCGAACTCAGGACCTCATAATTTGCGAAGCGAACTGCTCCATCAATGGGTTTTGCTTAATCGGTATACAAAACTTCTATATGGGAGTTCTTGTTAATCACTTACATGAACTACCATTTATAAAGACCCTCTTGTAACCAAGGGTTTCAAAGTCGAAGTTCACTTTGCAAAATAACCGGAAGTGGCATCTGAGGAATGGAATTGAAATTCTTTGATTAAAAATGATCATTGTTAGCATTATTCATAAATCACATCCTCGTTATAAAGAATTGACTAAAACTTTGGGCAATTCCGCAAGAGGGCTTTGTTTTGATACATCGAGAACGGTGATTCCTTCCCCTCTCTTTGAATTACTAAATTTATTAACAGAAAACTTATTTCCAATCTGCCAATAGCATTAGTAACCAATTAGCGCTATGTTTTATAGCATTAACTTATCTATCCATTCATACACACTAACACACCATTCTTCAGTATTGGGTATTTTTTTCAGTACTTTGCAGTTCACCCCAGAGTGAACCCATAACTATGACATATATGTATATCTGAGAGCAAATGAAACAGTAAACAGTTAAGCTTCAGGTTAGTCCTTATTAAGCAAGCTTATAATCAGAACCAAGACAATCACGTCTTGTTTCAGGCACAATATGTCTACGACTACACTATCTAATGTGTTCCTTCTATTAAAAAAACAACCCAACTGAGTGTAATTCGAAGGAGAATTGGTTACTTATCCAAGCGTGTCGGTAGACTGCATAGAGGTCCCGATTTTGACAACCTGTTGCTTACGCGTGGAAAAGGTAGTTAAGAATGTAATCGTATATTAGCATATTATTGTCTAGTTTAATGTAAATAATGCTCACACCAGTGGCTTCCACGTACCGCCAAGATCGACATAACTTTTTATTTTATTAAGGCAAGATAAACATAATTATAAACATACTTTATAACATAAGCACTAATATACCGGTGCCTGTTCATTCAACTATAGCTTTGCTAGGAGAAAATCAATATTGCCTCAACCACTTAGGAAATGCGAAATTTCATCCTATATATATATTTAGTTTATGACTAACCTATATCCGGTTAGGTTATTTTGTTTTTAATTAACGGATGTAAATAATGGAAATGTGTGCGCGTGTAAATGAAAAAGAAACAGCGTAGTGTAACATTACACCTCCTCACCCGAAAACGTTCTCATAAAGCCCCAACTTCTATGGTTGATACATTTTCTAGGACTATTCTGTCTCCGATGGATGCCAGTTATAAGCAATCAGCCCTGATCAAACAAACATATGATCAAAGGCATTCCAATTGTCACCATCTCGTATTTATTCCAACATGGTATCTAAGATTACATCATCTAATGTGTCCGTCCTTTCGTTTTTAAAACTAGCTTAATTAATATTTCTAGTGTTTTGAGTGAACGTTGTGGTTTGGGAAACACCTAAAAAAACAAAAGAAAAAACATCAACGTCTAGTCTCTTCCTTTCATCTTTACAAACTCCAAACTGATGATTTCTACCAGATCCTTTACAGGATTAGTATTTAAAAAGTCCCTCATAACACTTAACTACATTTGCTTGCCTGTCATATAATCATTTTCATGTTACGGGCTTGGTGTGTAACTATTCTCGATACTCTATGCAGTTTTATCTATGGATCTTAATTCTTTTTTTTATTAACCCAACCGAATATATTTTTTTCTTTCACTCTCACTCTTTCATTTTTTATTTCTTCCATCGATTTAGACATATTTATTCTCCACCACTTCCCTTTTTTTTCATATATTTTACCTGCGTTTTTGTCTACTCTTTCCATTACTCATATTGTCTACCTACCATGTCTCCTGTGTCCCCTTCCTCCAAACTATGTATGCTGTTTCGCTTCATTTACGTTTGGGTTCGCATTGACAACGACCAAAGCTCCAGTATCTTCACGGAATTATCTTGTTCGTGTTGTTTCCTTAACATTAAACAACCTCAATTCATTTTAAAAACGGATTTTCTGCTTGCCAGCCAACTAGCTTTTCGAAACCATTTGACAAAGATCGATTGTTTTCCCGCTCATCCCCTGAGAAGTGGTTAACAAGAGCCTCTAACAAATAGATAAGCTGATGGTGAGCATATTGATGGAACAATATTTGTTTTGTATTATTTCCGCCGAGGTTAGCTTTGTTTTTCATCCTTACTGGGTCGATAAAATAAAGTACCAGTAATGTACTGGGGGTAATTGCTGGCCTTGTGCCAAAAGTAGAAACAATTATTTATCTTAGCTGATTGGCAGTATCTAATCAGCTCCAGGGTTTACTGTTTATTTTGGTAGTTCATTTAATTCTACACTGTATCACAGTTCACATAGTTGTCAAGAGTAAATAGCATATCATTTACCAATAATGCTTGTAATAGATCCCGAAATGCATTATTCTTTCAAGTCAGGAAAACGAAATTAAAGTACTGTGTCTTAAAATCTTTAAAGGGATCAAGAGGTATTTTACATTTTTTTTTTTACATAGGGCCTAAACCCTCTAGAAATGAAGTCAGACTTTAGGCCAGCGTTTCTCAACTGGTGTTCCCTGGAACCCTAGGGTTCTACAACAGGTTCCGCAAGCAACAGTGATAAACAAGCTATCTATGATAAATAAACCAGTTATCCCCCCCAAAATATGTTTACTATGTGAACTACTGAACTACGATAAAAATATAAAAAAGATAGATACTAATAATGGTATATAATAATTTTTATGCAGGGGTTTCCTGAGACATGAATACTATTTCAAGGGTTCCACAAGAGTTAAAAGGTTGAGAAACGCTGCTTTAGACATCTACTCTCGGGTCTCGAATAATCATACCCTTCTGCTTATTAAATTTTGCTAATCCATCTCCGGCGAAATTTTATTTTAAGTGGTAGCATTTCTGCGACAATTTTCTTTATACATGACAAAAAAAAAATGTATTACTAGAAATCCCATACGTTATAAGATAAAATAAGATAAATAGGATAGGTTGGGTTCTCAGTATGTGAACTAAACTAATTCTGTTATTAAAAAAAAAATCAAACGGAGACGACCTAGAAAAATCACCGATTTTCCTACCCACCCCTTATTATTTGGGACCCCAGAGTAATTGATATGGTAAATTTGAAGTAGTAATCATTAGTAATTTAATTATTTGTGTATGAATAGGAATAATCTGCAAAAAGGCAGTGGTGTCAAAGTGGTGTAAAGAAGACAAACGTTTGATTATAATTTAGCTTTAATTAACTCTTCACTAAATATAGCCAATCATTGCTGATTGAACTTTTGACTTCCTACTGCTATGAGATAGGTTTTTTTTTCTTTCTCATAAGTTACGTAGGATGTTTGTATGAATAGTGTGACTATTTGAACTCCAAATAGCTGCCAAATATCCCTCATATCACGCCCATCTTAAAAAATGGAAGGGCTCATTAAATATTGCAGTTTAAGATGTACTGTACCTGAAAAAAAGAAAAGTGTATACTGTCGTAAACTGTTGCTGAGTACACAGTCTTACCTTGCAGTAGTGTTGTGTACACTATCTTATCTTACACTGTTGCTGTGTACACTACTGCTGTCTAAATAAAGTACTGTTTCTGGTGTCTCTTTTTATGTCTCTTTCTCACTTCCTCTCTGTTACACACCAGAAGGAGTGCTGGAGCCTCCCTCTAATACTTTTTGAGGCAAGTCAACACTGCTAGTGTTACCATGGGTGATAGCAAGGCTAAGGTGCTGGAACAGAGATCCAGGCCACCTGGCACACATGAGTCAGCCAGAGAATACCTTCTCTATTTAAGGCTTTTAACATCTCTGGCCAGATTTCATCTTCCCCAGAGGCCTTGCCCCATTTTAACTCTTTAACTGCTCTTGTGACCTCAATTTCTGAGAGATTAGTCACTGCTCCCAGAAAATCTGTTGTAATTGGGTTTAGGAGATCAGCAAAGTATTCTCTCCACCTCGTGAGGATGCACCTTTCTGGAGAGAGGAAAATTCAGGCGCATTCTTGATAGCAAGCTTCTTATTACGAAATCAGCGGATGGTCTGCCAGTACACCTTTTTGCTGATCTGAAGTCAGATTCCAGCTTAACCCTAAAGTCCTCCCATATTTTAACTTTGGACGCCTTTTCTTTCTTTTTTTTTTTAAATTCTATTATGTAATAAATGTCCAGTTTTCTTGGGAAACCAAATATGATGAAGTTTATTTTAGTTGTATGGGAAGTAGTGTGAGGAAAGAGATTGGATGGTAGAATATTATTTTCAATACAGAGGTTAAATTTAGTGTTGTTAGGAATCGCCCATGTATCACTTTAATTGGTTTGTGTGTGTGTGTGTGTGTGTGTGTGTGTGTGTGTGTGTGTGTGTGTGTGTAATATTTTAGAATATTGCAATGTAAGCGTCGAATTGGCGGAGTTGTTAAAACGTCAGATAGAATCTTTTGGCACTATTTGTTGTGGCTCTCTAAATTTTAAGTTCAAATCCTGTCATGGTCAACTTTGTTTTCCATCTTTTTGAGATTGATAAAAAAAAACTACCAGTCCAGTACTGGGGTTGATTCTTCTTCTCAGTCTCTTTTTCACCCTCTCTTTCTCTCTGGAAGAAATTGGCTACGTTCAGACCCAAAGAGGGGATAGACATTGACAGGTTTAACCCTTTAGCATTTAAACTGGTTGTATCCAGCCAGAACTCTCTCACCTCTCTCTGTTCAAACAGGCCGTAACTGGCTGCTCATGATGATGTTAAGGCATTGTTCTCAAAATAAATAATATCAAAATCGCATAGATTCGATATTGTGTGAGATAATTGTGTAAGATAAAGCCTTTACTGTGAAAATACAATAGTAAATATAGAATAATGTAAATGCTAAAGGGTTAAAGTGCTCAGGTTACACCATATACAGTACTGATATGACTTAATTAAGAATTACAGATCCATACATATTACAATGACTGTTTATTTTTTTTTTTTATGAAGGAGCGAGATAGTAGAAGATATATAGTAAGCAAATCGGTTGTTCATGGATTTCTCTGGTCACTGATGTTAGGGATTTTGTTTCTCTTTTAATTTTTGGCATTAAGCTTTTCTAAAATTTTCTGTTGCAGCAGGTGTCGTTGGTCGTTGTCTGTGGAAACGCCATTGCAGTTTTGACTGCGGGGTGCAGCTGCAACACACCCCAACCCAGGTGTAGTTTGTCACCCTCTCCCCTTATCCCCTCTCTCCTCCGTTGCCTAATAGTCCTTGCTCTTTCCCTCCTTTTCTTCTCATTTATGGCATTTATAGTCCTTTTCTATACAGCCAGATCTGCCTTTTACCCCTTTCCCTTTTTTTTTCACTACTTATTTTGTTTTTATCCTTTTTTAATATTTCCATCATTGTATATGTTTTGTTAGTAAAACATCTTAATCTTAAAATATATATATATATATACATATATAGTCAGATGAGAAGGGACAGTGCTCATGCTCTTTTGCAATACGAACCTTCCTTCCTACAGACATGTGAGGTTGGTACCAAATATCTACAGGTCAGTGGAGTATGGACAGTTGTAGGAATGTGAGGGTTGTGGCAGTCTGAATGTTTAAAAGATGAGATAAGTATATTTGATCATAAGTCTGGTGGATCAAGTGCTACAATCATGTGAATCCTGGTTTTAAGAACAGGTACTCCATAACTTTGCATGTAGTAAGAGGTAATTAAAAGGGTTGTGAAGGCACATGTCTCATTGGTTAGAGAACTGGATTTGCAATTGTGAGATTGCGAGTTCAATTCCTGGACTGGGTGATGCATTATGTCCTTGAGTAAGACAATTTATTTCACATTACTCTTTCTAGCAGGAGTTGCGACTGGTAGATAGTATCAGCAATGGAAACATTGTTTCCCTGGTCCGATTTGACAAGTTCGACCCTACTCTGTATGTAAGCGAATGAGATTGGATATTGTCGAACGTAAACAAAAAGGGGGGGGGGGGCTGATTTCATGATTTGGTGCTTCCTTTTCCCATGGTGGGATGTCTCCTTGGCAACCACCATAGTCTGGCTCCTCTAACCCATGCATACATAGAAAGTAGGACACATTTCACAATTTACTCCCAAGCATAACTCTCTTCAAGCCCTCCACCCCTCACCCTTGCTTTATGACACACCAATTGCTCTCCCACATTGTGTAATGTTCCCATCCTTAGCAAGCAACATGTGGCCTGAGACTTGCTCTCATCTTACTCTTGTTATTGTCTCACCAGCAGGGTCATGGACACAATGAGCATTCAGATGTAGCTTTGGTGGCATGATAAAACACACTCAGTCGACCCTGTAAGGTGGTTGTGCTGGTGCCACAATGTTGCCCCCCCCCCCCCCCCCCCCCAAAAAAAAAGCACCCAGTCCACCGATAAAGTGGTAGTGCTGGTGCAATGAAAAAAGCTTCCAGAACACAATTTTATGTGATTGGTATTAAGGACATCCAGTAATAAGAAACCAGGCCAAAAGCCAAAAATGGAGTATATGACATGGTCACCTGGCCTGTTTGACCTCAAAACGTGACTGCACATCTCACCCATGCAAGCAAGGAAAATAGACTTTAAACTACGTTGATGATGATGATATCATCATTGTATTTATTCCCTTGCCTTTTCTTATATACACACACACACAAATATATACAATCAAATATACACAACCCTTGTAGCAGAGATAGTGGATGTTAAATGCTGATAACACACACACACATAATACATACGTGTGTGTGTGTGTGTATGTATATATATATATATATATATATATATATAACAAAGAAGGTGTGGCAAGATACCAGGTGGACCATAATGCACCAGAGTACTTGATACTTAAGGTAGTAGAGCGGGTAATATGAAAAGAGTCAGGACTCTGATGGCTGAGCTCTGGCCTTTTCGAAACAGCCGGAGCTCAGCCATCCTGACTCTTTTCATATATATCTAATATATATTTGTGAAATGGGCGGTGGTTGAAATTCAGATGTGCACGGTTAAATGGTAGTAGACGTGGTCGGACGGACATGGAAATTTACACACCTATGTAAAAAGTGCCAAGGAAGCAAATAGATGAGGTTTCAAATCTCTAACTTGAAAAATGTCGTCCCTGGGGCCCCAAAACTATCGCGTTCGGTGAGTTATTTCCCCCTGTTCTAATACTAACTCATCAATTTATTTCGCTGCGTTCTTTCGCAGCTTTCTTTTGCTGTTAACATACAGTACCATTTTACGAAATGCCAATCCGAAAACGGTCACTGTTTTCCATCAAAAGATATAAGATATAAAACCCTTAAAATGCGAAGAAGGGAGTCATGTTCTCAAGTGCGTTTTTTCAGATTTCATTTTATTTCTAATACATGTTAGCCACCACTAACAGTGAGTAGTATTTTTCAATTCATTGTCTTATTTAAAATAACATATCAAAGACAACGTTATTTCGCTGTTAATAAACTTTTGGCTACTACAGTACGTTTCATTTTCATTTTTAAAATACAATTGCTCCATATTAAATTTAAATACTTCTATAACGACCATACAGTACTGTTTTATGAAATCGATTCTGCAGTAGAATTTTACGAAATGCCAAAACGAAAAAGGTAACTGTTTTCTAACAAAAGAAATAAAACCCTTACATTGCGAACCCCCTGTTCTAATACTGGGGTTAGTTATTTCCCCCTCTTCTAATAAATATCTAATATATAGAGGCCCCTCTTGCTGACCAGGGCAATCAAAGTGTAAACTATCATACAGTACCGTTTTATGAAATCAATTCTGCAGTACCATTTTACGAAATGCCAAACCGAAAACAGTCACTGTTTTCCATCAAAAGAAATAAAACCCTTAAATTGCGAAGAAGGGAGTCATGTTCTCAAGTACGTTTTTTCAGATATCATTTTCATTTTATTTCTAATACATGTTAACCACCACTAACAGTAAGTAGTATTTTTCAAATCATTGTTCAAATCTGAGTTCAAATTCCGCCGAGGTTGACTTTGCCTTTCATCCTTACGGGGTCGATAAAATAAAGTACCAGTAATGCACTGGGTAATTGCTGGCCTTGTGCCTAAAGTAGAAACAAGTATTTTGAAAATCATTGTCTTATTTAAAATAACATATCAAAGACAACGTTATTTCGCTGTTAATAAACTTTTGGCTACTACAAGCTTCCATGGTTACGGAGAAAATCGATGAAACAGGAATTTCCCATTCAAATTGAACTGAGAGTAATTTGTGAACGCAGAAGTAAATATTTCGAGAAACGTTGCAACCGAACAAAAACAGGAAGACGATATTTTGGTTCGTGAAGACGTTCTCTGGCAATGAACGGAAAAAAAAGCGAGGATAATACATCGTTATGTGGAGCGTGAAGAACAATTTCATGCAAAGACGAGACCAAGTTTATGGTATAAATGGAGTCGTTAGACTAATATTCTATTTAACATAACAGAATGATTTTCAGCCCCCGAGTTTAAGAACGAAGTAAATAAAATTGAAAATGAAAATGACGCGTTATTAAAGTAAAAGTAAATAGTGAAGATTTAGGCCAGTACATATGTATGCCCCGACGGACATACATACACACGCACAAATACATACACACCCACACACACATACATACGCACACACAAATACATATCCCCCCACACACACATACATACACACACACAAATACATACCCCCTCCCCCACACACAAACGCACGCGCGTATGTATAAATCTTATGCATTTCTACAGTATTTTCACCAAACTTAAGACATAGGTTACTTATGTACTCCAGATGGTCATGGGCACTTTCATTTTTCCAGATATTGATTATAGGGCCCCCTGGCAGATAACACCTTTAACCACTTTAACCACTTCCTTGGAGTCGACTGAAGCACTGCAGAGCAATGCCACAAAACGTCATAACTTCTGGAGTTCGCAACCGATTTTCACAAAACTTGACACATGGGCTACGTTTGTCCTACAGATGAATGTGAACTCTCAGAATTGGCACATATTGAGTAGGGGACCCCTGGGGGGCAGGAACCCCTTTTGGAAATAGCCGATGATTTTGTAAAAGTATACTTTTCGAAGCAGCACTGAAGTATTGACATAAATGGTATACACAACTGCTATTTAATATCCAAGCAACGCCAGGTACCTCTGCTAGTATATATATATATAAAACCCCACTCCATTCATGCCCCACTTTGCTATCAGCCTTTAGTAACTATTCTCACCTTCACTGCACACCTCATACTCTATTTGGGGTCACCCTTACCCCTCTCTAAAACCCTGACATACCAATCATAACCCCTTAGTAGCTGTTATCATCACACCCTCCCCATCAAACTATCGGGCACCCCTCTCCTCCCATATATTATCACCGTATCAAATTCTACCATATTTGACATACACCCATGACATCATACTTATCACTCTTCTTTATCTACATGATAAATTCATCGTGTTCATCCTATAAAGTGGTTGTTAATAGAAGGGGCTTCAAATTGTAGAAAGCCTGCTAGATGAAGGTTTAGGAGGATTTCCTCATCTGTGTGAAAGACCTGACAGCCTCCCCAATGCTGGTGCTATGATAAAGTGCACTTGGCAGAGGGCAAGAATGTAAGCCAAATGCCACCCCCTCCTCCAACCTGAGTACTCACTAGAAGTGGGATGTTGCTCCCTTCACTTATCTGGGAGGTCAGTATCAGTAACTCTGAGTACTGACTTGGTTTGTGTGTGATGACCCGTCCAACCCTTGCTAGCAGGGAAAGCAATCATTAAATGATGATTTTCATCATCCTCATCATCACCGTTTTACATCCATTTTCCATGCTAGTATGGGTTAGACAAGTTGTCTTAGATCAGATGACCATATCTTGCTCATACAGGACTGATTTTGGTTTGGTTTCTATGGCTGGCTGCCCTTCCTAACGTCAACCCCATTTACAGTATGGAATGGGTGCTTTTTATAGTGGCACCGAAATGAACACTTTACAGTGTGGGCTGGGCGCTTTTTGTTGTGACACCAAAATGACCACCTTACTGTATTGATTGAAGCATGGGGATGTAAGGACATGAGCGGAATGTTAGGGCGTGGGAGGTAGATGGTAGGAGGGGGAGGATAGGGTAAAGTGGTGCATACTAGATGTATGCTTCAATCTGTGTACATGGGAAGGCAGGTCTTCTGTATTAACACACACACATGTAAAATTAAAAAAACTATCTGTTGGAGCTGACAAAGACACTTTCTCGACCTACCTTCCTTTCTTTGATCCAGTGAAATATCCAGGATGTGACAGATGGAAGGAAAGAGGACTGCAGCAGCACTGGGCTAGTACTTTCCTTATTGAATACAAAAGAAGCAGAATAAGTAGCAAAGGCTTTAATGTCTCTCTCTCTTCTCGCGCTCTCTAATTATTCCAAGTAAACAGTGTTGGTTGATGAAGCAATTGACTGATTGTAGTGTCATCAGGCATAAACACTCCAGGATGATGTATACGTGATACTGTCTTTCTTTAAATATATATATGGGCTCTCAGAAAACTAAGTGTTGATGAATGGCTTGTGAGAGCTATACAAGCCATGTATAAAGAAAGAGTCAGCAAGGTTAGAATTAACAACGAATATAGTGAAGAGTTTAGCGTAAAAATTGGTGTTCATCAGGGCTCCGTCCTTAGCTCCCTCCTATTTATTATCACCCTCCAGGCTATAACAGAGGAGTTCAAGACCGGCTGCCCATGGGAACTTCTATACGCAGATGATCTAACGCTCATAGCTGAATCAATGGCTGAACTAGAGAAAAAATTCCAAACATAGAAGCATGGCCTAGAATCAAAAGGCCTTAAAATTAACTTGTCTAAGACTAAAGTTCTAATATGTAGGAAGGAAAATAGAGCACTGGTCCCATCTGGGAAATGGCCATGCTCAGTGTGTAGGAAAGGAGTAGGCAGAAACTCCATTTTATGTCCCAAATGCAAAGTATGGGTGCATAAAAGATGTAGTAGGATCACAGGTAAGCTAACTAAGAATATAGATTTTATATGTGGCCGGTGCTCAGGTGCAATAAGTAGCAGCAAATGCCCACAGAATACTAGCTCATTCCATTGCCCAGATGGTTCTATAGAAATAGTGGACACCTTCTGTTACCTGGGTGACAAAATCATCAGTGGTGGAGGGTGCTCTGAAAGTACAGTAGCTAGAGTCAGAACGGGATATGAAATCCTTGCTGGCATAGTTTCCTGTTATATGTATGTCCCCGTAACTCCTGAGGGAGTCATGGGAGCGATGTATTGTCATCCAGCATTAAGGGGTATTTTTAAACCTGGTGGCACCCATCCCTCACCAGGTCTGAGCACAATAGATTTTTTCCAGAAAAGGATAGAGAATGAAAGTGAGAAAGAGGTATAGAGGAAGACTCAATCTAGTACTTTTTTTTTATAGACATTGAATGGATGAAAGGCAAAGTTGACCTTGGTGGGATTTGAACTCAGCTAGCAGAGAACCAAAACAAATGTCACAAAGCATTCTATCCGACATTCTAACGACTTTGCCAATTTGCTGCCTAGTTTCCTGTTTATTCTTTACTGTCATATCTCCTGTCTTGGAGACCTCATCCACATTGAGTGTCTAAGGTTGTCTAGTTCATCATATTAACTGAAGCTACTGTGGCTGGCTGGCTTGCTTGGTGAGGTAGTGAAAAAGTCAAGTGAAGTTGCTATGAAATTCTTTATAACTCCTATTTTTTTCTTTTTTGCATTGTCTCTTGTTTGATTACCTAAATAAATATATAATTAATGGCATCGAATATAAAATATATTCCCCATTCCACCCCATTAGTAATATTTTTGTAGTAGGACTCTTAAACTGAACAATATTTAAAAAAATAACCACATAACTTTTTATAAATTCTATTCATGACAATAACCGTATTTTCAGAGTGCTGTGTTTTTTTATATTTATGCATAGGCTGAGAGAAAACTGATTTTCATTGTTGAAGTCTTGCCAAATGTATTTTTGTTGTGTAAAGTTCAGACATTAGTGTCTGAATATAATTCATATTCCCAATTTAACTATTTTTAAGTGTCCTTTCAAGTGTTTCAAAGTTGTGGCTGCTCTTTATTTATCTTGTGATTTCACTTGCTTTTTTCTCACAAAGCCTGTAATTCCTTGTCTATTATGTTCTCATTATAATTAGCCTTGCAATCAGAATGTTGTCAGTCATACTAGAAGAAAACAACAACCTTTCTTTAAAATGTAGGTCATTTATAGAATTAATTACAGGGAGATTGTTTGATGTTCTGGCAATTTGGAAACGACTTGAATTTTGAGCTCTTTTATGAAGTTACGTTTGCTTGTCATTTATTCCTTTCTTTGCCGCCAATTACAACCACCAAGATACATCCTCCTTGCTTATTTCTCTGTAATAAGCTTATATTTCCATAAGATATTATAACCTAATTAATATTTTGTTTCTATTTTATTTTTATCTTCCTGACTTCATTTCATCATCATCGTCATACATCCATTTTTCCATGCTAGCATGGATTAGACAAGTTGTCCTGTTTTAGACAGGTCAGGTCAGGTGACCATGTCTTGCTCATACAGAACTGATTTTGGCTAGGTTTCTACAGCCGGATGCTCTTCCTAACGCCAACCACATTTACAGTGAGTACTGGGCATTTTTTGTCTTGACACCTACATGAACACTTTACAGTGTTGATTGGGTGTTTTTTGCCATGTCACCAACACGAACACTTTACAGTGGGGGTGGTGCATGGTGGGGCACATCTGATGATGGGTGGGAGGTGTATGGAAGGGAGGAAGGTACTACATACTAAGAGTATGCATCAACCTGTGCACATGGGATGGCAGGTCTTCTGTATTACTGCATAGCACCAGAGATCTTGCTCCTGTGTCATCACCTTTATGAGGTAAAATTGTACAAGGTCAGCTTATGTGGTAGACTTGTGACTTTGGTTGGATAGTTTCTATAGAGAGGCAAGAGCAGTAATAGTGTTAAATACAGTGTAATAGTTATTACACTTACTATTTTGCGTTTGTTACTAATCTTGTCCTAGTTAAATAAACATTGTTGACTTGAAAATCATCGGGATGAAATGTGAGTGTATTTGAAATCCATAGGAATAATTTGAAAACTCAAACGTAAGAAATAGCTGAAGCGGCCAGTTACAGCCAGTTTGAACAGAAGGCGGTGAGAGAATACGGCCAGTTTAAATGCTAATGGGTTAATTCACAGTTGTTGAGTTGTAAGAAGATTATCCAACTGTAAAATCAATTGCTCTAGCAACATGCAATATTCCTGTAGCCAATAATAGGTTGTTGGGTCCCTTACCAAAGACCTTATTTTTATATGTCCAGAACAAATCAGCCAGGTTATTAAATGCAGCTGGCTATTTGAGAGCTAAATCAAATAAAATAACTCAACCTGAAACTGAACTTATTCTGCAGTCTTCACTTGCCAGAAGCTTAACCCTTTTAGCATATTTCTCATGAAAGACATAGTCAATGTGTTTCAACTAATTTTGATAGTAATAAGTTTTTTGAAGGAATTTAGCATTTAACTAACTTTCTTATGAAGCTGGTGTCTAGAACAATACTTAAGAAAAATGTTTAACATAAAATTATGATAGGTTTAATATAAGTATGAACATTTTAAAGTAGGCAGTTTTGCATCATAGAACCAAGGGTGGTTTCAGGCAGTTTGGTAACTGGGTTAACACTAGTTATGGCCCTCATACTCAAGTCATTATCATTTTAATGTTTGCTTTTACGATTGCAGTGTTTTCCTGATGCCAGTCCTTAGTTGCCTCTTACGGCATATGCTTATGGTGTCTATTTTGAAAGCTGGTATGCACACAGTATATATGCAAAGTAAAAATGTTTGAAAATATTTCCACCAAATCTAACAAGGAAAAGTCCATGTAAAACAGCATGTATTCCTGTCGTATTTTATATATTACCTGAACAAGCAATAAAAATGAAGCCAAATAGTTCATACTAAATATAATTGTTTCTACTTTCGGCATTGACCCCGTAAGGATGAAAGGCAAAGAACCTAAATATAATAGTTAGAATTATGTTGAAGATTAAACATTTTTTTCTGGTTAAATACTTCCATTTCATATAACAATCTGTTTTCTTTTTCAGAGTTACCAATGGTACAATGTGAATCCTATCTTACCTTATCTCAGCCAGACTTGTCGCTATATTATCTTCAAAGACTATCTACACATCTCTCACCTCTTTCTCTCAAGAAGACATATCTTTATCTCCACAATTAGGGCTGAATGCCCAACCACTCTCCCCAAATTTTTCTTTTTTTTTCATAACGGATGTTCCTGCTAGTGAACTATCCATCTCTTCATTCTTATTATTGACTTAAAATTAAACTGAAACAGCTTTGTAAATTACCTGATATGGCAGGTGTAACAAAGAACAACAACCCTCATGGACCACGGCAGATTGATCTTGATCAAATCTGGGATGACCTCAAGAAAGGTATTGATCAAATTTACAGACAGGAGAGTATGGCCAGGAGTAGATACATTGAACTGTATACGTATCCTTTTACATCTACATGAGAAAAAAAATTTTCTAATGATTAACCAGCATAACCAGCATAGCCAGAATTCCAGTGGTTTGAATTAATTACCTTTGTATGATGTTAATTTGTTTTTTTTTATAGATATGTATTAATAGTACTACAGATCTCTATAATGTGCTACAGATCTCTATAATGTGCTACATATCTCCATAATGTGCTACATATCTCCATAATGTGCTACATATCTCCATAATGTGCTACATATCTCCATAATGTGCTACATATCTCCATAATGTGCTACATATCTCTATAATGTGCTACATATCTCTATAATATGCTACATATCTCCATAATGTGCTACATATCTCCATAATGTGCTACATATCTCTATAATGTGCTACATATCTCTATAATGTGCTACAGATCTCTATAATGTGCTACAGATCTCTATAATGTGCTACAGATCTCTATAATGTGCTACAGATCTCTATAATGTGCTACAGATCTCTATAATGTGCTACAGATCTCTATAATGTGCTACAGATCTCTACAATGGGCTTCAGATCTCCATAAATTTATATTGTATATGCAAAAATAAGTGCTGAGTTGAATGAAGAATAAATTCTCAGTTAGTAAGATGGCTATATAGTTGATAGGAGGAAAAGGAGTGCTAAGATTGAGGGAGTAATATTGTTGGATGGTGCTGAAATTGTTTTGATTTGACCTCATCTGACTACCATCTGTTCCCCAACATGAAAAACACTTGTCTGGGAACTGGTATCGCAGTGATGATGATGTCATATCTGCTGTTGATCACTTTTTTTTACCAACAGGATGAAAGCTTCTTCAATGGGTTCTAAGAACTGTAACACTTGGAAGAAGTGTGTGGACCACAAGGAGGATTATGTTGAAAAATAATCCCCATTTGGTCAAATTCCATGAGAGTATCTTGGTTAGCCTATGAACTTTTCAGTCAACCCTCGTATATCTCTTTCAATGTAGAAAAGATTTTCAAATAACCTTCAAAACTTTTTATGTTGATCAAACCAGTAATATCCTAACATTTTTCAAACAACTACATCTTATCTTAATTTTTATTAAGATGTTGGCATTGTGCCTAAATATGAAACCAATATGTTTTTCTTTAGGTCAGTGGAGATGGCCTACTCAAAAGAGTTGTAAATTTAGTTTTTATTTCTTGGCTTCATCTTCAAATCTCAAGGAATAATGAATGAATAACAGTATATGTTAAGTGATGGCTAAATCAGTTTGCATCCATCCTATACCCTTAAAATAATTAGCAGCATACCTAGTCATATAGAAATCAACATTTGTTTTCATTTAATGTTTATATATTGTCCACACTGTAAATGTGGTTGGCATTAGGGAGACCATCCAACTGTAGAAACCAGGCCAGAAACAGTTTTGTGTGAGCAAGACATGGTCATCTGATCTAACTTGTTACACAACAGGACAATCTGTCTAACTCTTGCTAATGTGGAAAAGTGACATTAAATGATGATGGTATGTTTATGATGGATCCTCTGTTGGTGATGACGATGAGCTTTAGTTGTTCAATTAATAGGTCTGTTTAATTGTTAAATTAACACATAGATGGCTGAATATTTCGCAGGTGCATATACTGTTAATGCTGTTCTCAGGCTGAGTCAGCATGAAACAGTGTGTGTCATAGCTGGATCTTTGAATTACTACTGATGTAGTTCTCAGAGCTTGGTTAGCCTATGAACCTCACTTGCTTGAGGTGGGTTTCTTCTCATAACCCTTTAGCATTTAAACCGGCCATATCCAGCCAGAATTCTCTCACCTCTTTCTGTTCAGACCAGCTGTAACTGGCCGTTCATACTGATATTAAGGTATTATTTTCTGAATTGGCAGTATCGGTAGAGGGTCGGACGCCATGCTTCGACGTATAGAGTTACGGCCCTTGCCATTCTGAGTTCAAATCCCGCCGAGGTTAACTTTGCCTTTCATCCTTATGGGGTCGATAAAATAAAGTACCAGTAATCTACTGAGTAATTGCTGGCCTTGTGCCAAAAGTAGAAACAATTATTTTCAAAAGAAATATCAAAATCTCATAGATTCGATATTATGTGAGGTAGTCTTTTCTGTGAAAAAACAATAGTAAATATAGAGTAATGTAAATGTTAAAGGGTTAAGACCTAGTGTCCAGCTTTTCTGAGAGTTTCTCACCACTCAGGCAGAATTCATGTGACAATAAAAGGCGAGGTTGTAACTTCAAATTACCCTTGATGTAGTTCTCAAAGCAGAATCCATGTGACAATAAATGACATAGCTGGAACTTCAAACAACCCTTGGTATACTGTATATACTCGAATATAAGCTGAGGAAGATGTGACCCCCCCCCCCCCCCCCCAAAAAAAAAAAATCAATGGTAAACTAGGGTAGGATTGGCTTGTATACGCCATCTAAACTGTGTTGATTAGCTGCATCAGTTTATAAACAGGGTTTGGAGTTTTGCTTATTTCTAAGACATAGAATAGTGTGGGTCGGCTTATATTTGGATTGGCGTATATATGGTAATATTACAGTTTGGATGTTTATGATAATTAACTGAATACTTTAATAGTTCGTTAACTTAATTGATTCATAATGTAAAGATCATAGATGACCTTAATTATGCAGGATTGTTTCTAAGACTAATATAACTTCTTGCTCTTACTTTCAATAATTTTGAGGCTGGCTTTATGAGGGTCGGCTGGAAAGTTCATAGGCTGTGGAGGAATGATGGTAGTGTTCTGAAATCTTGCATGCAGTCATTTCAACTCTTCTTAATAACTGCATTGTTTCTTTCTAGGGACTATGTTGAAAAATAAACCTCATTTGGTCAGTCCATGAGAGTATCTTTGTCAGCCTATGAACTTTTCTGCCGACCCTTGTAACTCTATTTCTTAAGTGCTAAACAGTTGAAAACAGGAAACAATGGAAACTTCATCTATTGTTTGCTTTAACAAGTCTGATAATTATCATCTTGTTAAAGGTGTGGTGATAAAATATCTTCCTGGTTTAGATTAGTGAAGTTATTATTTTAGTATGAAGCAGAGGAGGTGAGAGCTGATCTCAAATTACTGAGACTCGCAGAGAATAGGATGAAGGAACGCGGCAAGTGGAGAGATGTTGTGCTGATAAGGACTTATGCAAGCATGGAAAAACGATGATGATGGTGATAATTTCAGTGTTCTATCTATGGACCTGTAATTCTGGTGGAGTCATAGGAGGGTCGTAATAACATTCTTGGACATTTTAAACCCAGCGGAGCCCATCCCTCTCCAGCTTTGAACACAACTGATTTCTTCCAGAGGAGAGAGAGTAGTAGAGAGGAAGCAAGAAGGAAATATAGACAAAGAATTGACTCTAGTACTTGACTGGTATTTTCTTTATTGACCTCAAGAGGATGAAAGGCAAAGTTGAGATTGGTGGGATTTGAACTCAGATTGCAGAAAGCTGGAATGAATACTACAAAGCATTCTATCCGACACTCCAACAACTCTGCCAATTTGCCTCCTTATATAATGTTAAGCTCTTCATATTTTTATCCCTGTTTTGTTTGTTCAATTATAACTGTGTTATAGTTTGGATGTTTTTTCCTTTGAGTTGAATCTTTAAAAAAAATTTTTTTTTGCTGTTTAGTCAGTGTGAAAAGCAATGCTCATGGATAACCCTTTAGGTTTTTAGGGCTACTGTGACTGGTGGAAAGAAAGGAGGAAGTTATCCTTAAACTGCAATCCTGGCCTGAATTCTTGCAGCAGTGTGTTAAAGTCACCTCAGGACCAGGTGGTGGTGTTCAACCAGGGAACAAATTAAGTCCTCTACCTAAGAACTTGAAACACAAAGAGCCAGAAGGAACCAATACTGCAAAGTGTCTTGCTTCTTGTCCTACCAATTCTGTCAATTCACATCTATTCACAGGCAGTTAATTTATTGAGACACTGAAAGGGTGAAAGACTGTGTTGACCTCAGTGGGATTTGAACTCAAAGTGCAGTAAGCCAGAATATATACTACAAGATATTTTGGCTCTAATGACTGAAAATTTGCTAATTTGGAATCATCCAACATGAAATCTTTTAAAAAGAGTAATGTTTAGAATCCATCATTATTTATTGTCCTGTATTGTCCTGAGTTCAAATCCCACCGAGGTTAACTTTGCCTTTCATCCTTATGGGGTCGATAAAATAAAGTACCAGTAATCTACTGGGTAATTGCTGGCCTTGTGCCAAAAGTAGAAGCAATTATTTATTGTCCTGTATTTTTTCTTAAGTTTAATAAAAAAGAAATCATTTATACTTTGAGTTTTAATGCTCCCTTCAATCAAATATTTATTTTGATAACATCAGATTTAAATGGAATATATTTTCCTTAAAATATTTGTTCAGCTATGTTTACAATTATTGTACTAGTGTGCAACCAACAAATACAGCCCAAGGTCAACAGCCTCGGGTACCTGCTGGTAAAAAGGGCAAACAGCTTACCTGTGGTGCCCAGTTTGTTGGCCTTGAACTTTATAAAAGGCTGAAAGAGTACTTAAAAAGTTACTTGGTGAAATTATTGAAGGTAATCAATATCTCTTTCTCTCAAATCCATAAAAATGTATTTTTCCTCAAAATATTTGAAGTATTCACTTAATAAACATTTAAATAAAATATACACCTGTTATCTAAAATTTTTTTTTTTTTTCAAATTAATTCAAATTGTTTTGTTTACGTTCTTGTTACTATATTTCTAAAAATAGACACTGGCTATAATTTTAAAATAATTTAAAATATACTCAAGAATAATAATATAACTAAGTTTCTCATTATATATCTAGTTTTTGGAACATAATTTAACAAGGGTTCTTACATATGGATATGAAGATTTTTAGATAAATAGGACACTTTAAAACAGTTTTGCATGGTATTAAAAGAGTTAAAATACATTTTTTTTCTTTTTTCCAGGATAGTACATATCTTCTTGAAGAAAATGTTTTACGATTTTATACCAAACAGTGGGAAGATTATCAATTTTCCAGTAAAGTTCTAAATGGCGTGTGTGCATATCTAAACAGACATTGGGTACGTCGAGAATGTGATGAAGGGACTAAAGGCATCTATGAAATATATTCAGTAAGTTGTAAACAAATTTAAACTATTTGTCATTTTACTTCATTTTTTTGGCTAAGAGAACCAAAGTTACAGTATTGTATTGTTAGAATGTGTATATATGTCTGTATACATCAATGGTTCCAAACCTTTTGTGTCCCATCCATGCCCCACCTCAACATATCAAACATTTTTATGCCTCACTTTGATATAAAAACAGCGTTGATCAATTACAAAGTGTAAACAAATTGGCATATGGGTGATGCCAGATGCTCAATAACGTGTGTAGATGTAAGACGGGGGTTTCTGACTAATTTGTTCCAAATTTGCCTTGGTGTAAAAGCAATAGAGTAAAATCTGAAGTTGCTCTCATTAACATCATTTTCAAATTGGTCCCCTGTAGGGCGTGTGCTCTATGTTGGGAATCACTGGTATACATGTATATATATTCTCAAATGTAATTCCCCCCTCTATTTTATGTCTCAGAAATAGGCAAAAATCCAAACCTTATTTGCAAGCAAAGGCAGCTAATCAACATATTGTCTAGATGGCATACATAAGCCACCTCTCCCCATTTTACCATCAATTTCTTTCTTTTTTTGGTCACATTCCTCGGCTTATATTCGAGTATATACAGTAACTGTTGAAAATGTGTGGGAGGAGGAAGCACTAACCCCAGTAGACCCAACAGAAAGACCAGCTATTGGGGTTGACATATGGTTAAAGAGGCCACTAATTGTTGCCTACGTATGTACGTGGTATACAGGTTAGAATGTGCAATCTATTCTACATGGGCAGCACTATTGATCAAGCAACTAAAACCTGGCATGAATAATCAAATGGAAAGAAGTGTACCAGAATGGCCTTTAACTTATCCAACCGCGGCGCCAAGCGGTCGGGGTTTTACATATACCTATACCCACTCTACATCTCCCCATGTATTGAGTACTCACATGATTAGTGGTCTCCTCGGTCTCAGCACCGCAGACTCTATATATGCCCTAGCTCCTTCGGTTGAGCATTTTTTCCAATTTTAATCCAAGTACACAGTACCCACCAATCTAACACACACAAGCAGAACTGCTTGGGATTTTACACATCTCGCTCGCTCGCTTGCTCTCTCTCTCGCTCGCTCGCTTGCTCTCTCTCTCGCTCGCTTGCTCTCTCTCTCTCTCTCTATCTCTCTTTCTCTCTCTCTCTCTCTCTCTCTCTCTCTCTCTCTCTCTTTCTCGCTTGCTCTTTCTCTCGCTCGCTCTCTCTTTCTCTCGCTCGCTTGCTCTCTCTCTCTCTCTCGCTCGCTTGCTCTCTCGCTCGCTCGCTCGCTTGCTCTCTCTCTCTCTCGCTCGCTTGCTCTCTCTCTCGCTCGCTTGCTCTCTCTCTCGCTCGCTTGCTCTCTCTCTCGCTCGCTTGCTCTCTCTCTCTCTCGCTCGCTTGCTCTCTCTCTCTCTCGCTCGCTTGCTCTCTCTCTCTCTCTCGCTCGCTTGCTCTCTCTCTCTCTCGCTCGCTCGCTTGCTCTCTCTCTCGCTTGCTCTCTCTCTCGCTCGCTCGCTTGCTCTCTCTCTCGCTCGCTCGCTTGCTCTCTCTCTTGCTCGCTCACTTGCTCTCTCGCTCGCTCACTTGCTCTCTCTCTCTCTCTCTCTCTCTCTCGCTCTCTCTCTCTCTCTCTCGCTCTCTCTCTCTCTCTCTCGCTCTCTCTCTCTCTCTCTCGCTCTCTCTCTCTCTCTCTCTCGCTTGCTCTCTCTCTCGCTCGCTCTCTCTCTCTCTCGCTCGCTTGCTCTCTCTCTCTCTCTCGCTCGCTTGCTCTCTCGCTCGCTTGCTCGCTTGCTCTCTCGCTCGCTCGCTCGCTTGCTCTCTCTCTCGCTCGCTCGCTCGCTTGCTCTCTCTCTCGCTCGCTCGCTTGCTCTCTCTCTCGCTCGCTCACTTTCTCTCTCGCTCGCTCACTTTCTCTCTCTCTCTCTCTCTCTCGCTCTCTCTCTCGCTCTCTCTCTCTCTCTCTCTCTCTCTCTCTCGCTTGCTCTCTCTCTCGCTCGCTTGCTCTCTCTCTCTCTCGCTCGCTTGCTCTCTCTCTCTCTCTCTCGCTCGCTTGCTCGCTCGCTCGCTCGCTCGCTTGCTCTCTCTCTCGCTCGCTTGCTCTCTCTCTTTCTCGCTCGCTTGCTCTCTCTCTCGCTCGCTCGCTTGCTCTCTCTCTCGCTCGCTCACTCTCTCTCTCTCTTGCTCTCTCTCTCGCTCTCTCTTGCTCTCTCTCTCGCTCTCTTTAGAGAGGGTGTGGTAAAAAAGACGTGTGGTTCACACCATATCGAATATGAATAAAACAAATGTGGGGGTGGTACACACAAGACAAGGATACGGGGAGGTGGCAGGGATCAGATAGTCCCTCCCTTCTTTTCAGTCAGCTTTAGTGTCTGGTATATAATATATGTTGTTGATTTTTTTTTTTTTTTTTTATTTTTTTTTTAAATTTATTTATTTATTTTTTTTCTCTTCTAATCTTGCAGTTGGCTTTGATCACCTGGCGGGACAATCTATTTCGCCCATTGAATAAGCAGGTTACTGATGCCGTTCTTAGGCTAATAAAACAAGAACGGCAAGGGGAGACAATCAATACTGGTTTGATTAGTGGAGTTATTAATTGTTATGGTAAGATCTTTTGTTTGTTATGGTTTTTGTGTTTATGACTTGTACGTTTTATTATCTGCAGTTATAAATGTCCATACATATTTTAGTGGGTAAAACATTTGATATTAGAATATGGAAGTTGATTCAGCTTCTCTTGGTTGATGTCATATTTCTTCCATTGATCTGATTTATTCTCCGTCATGCTGGTCATACAGCATGTCATCAATCTATATATTATCAGATATTGCTGATATATATATATGTGTAGGTGTGTATATCTTTGTGTGTATGTATGTGTATCATCATCATCATCATCATCATCACCGTTTTACGTTCGTTCTTCCACGCTAGCATGGGTTAGACGGGTTGTCCTGTTGTGAGCAGTAGCTGGTCGGCTGACCATGCCTTGCTCATACAGGAACTGATTCTGGGTTGATTTCTACATCTGGATGCCCTTCCTAACACCAACCTCATTTACAGTGAGTGTTGGGTGCTTTTTTTTCCGTGGCGCTTACACGTCCACTTTAGTGTGGGCTGGGTGCTTTTTTGCCGTGGCACCTCCACGACCACTTTGCAGTGGGAGGGAATGGGGGGCATATTGTCTATATGCTTCAGCTTCGGCTTGTACCCGTGGGGAGGGGGGGTTCTTTTGTATTACTGCGCGACGCCAGAGGTCACGGTCATGTGTCATCGCCTTTGAGAGGTTTAATTGGTTAAGGTCGGCTTTTATCACCTCATCCCAGGTCTTCTTGGGTCTCCCCACTCCGCGGCTTCCATCGACTTCTAGTGCTCTGCACCTTTTTATGCAGCTGTCATCCTTCATACGCATCACATGTCCATACCAACGCACCCTCTTTTCCTGCACACAGCATTTGATTCTTCTTATGCTCAGTCTCTCTCTCAATTCGTTTATGCTTTGCCGTTCGCGTATATTACTATTACACATCCATCGGAGCATGCAGGCTTCGTTTCTTTCTAATCTACGCAAGTCTTCCTTCTACAGACAGCGCCCAGGTCTCACTACCATGTAACATTGCTGTTCATATACACGCATCATACAGTCTGCCTTTCATTTTGAGGGAAAAGCCTTTTGCAGCTGGCAGTGGCAGTAGCTCCCTGAACTTCTTCCATCCTGTTCTTATATATATATATATCATCATCATCATTTTACGTCCGCTTTTCCCTGCTTGCAAGGGTGGGACGGGTCTTATTCAGCACAGCATCTCTCCACTCGTCACGGTCCCTCGTCATCTCCACCGTGAGGTCTGTTCTCACCACCTCCGCCCATGTTTTTCGTGGTCTACCTCTACCACGTCTTCCTTCAACTGGCATTTCCTGGCACTTCTTCACCCATCGGTCATCCTCCATGCGCATCACATGTCCATACCACCTCAGTCTCCTCTCCCGTACACTACATTTTATCCCTCTCAGACACAGTTTCTCTCTCAACACATTTATGCTGGGTCGTTCAAGCACATTTACACTGCACATTTACACTGCACATCCAACGGAGCATGCTTGCCTCATTTCTCTCCAGCCGTCGCATATCCTCTGCGGTTGCTGCCCATGTCTCACTACCATGCAGCATCGCGCTCCTCACACAGGCATCATACAACCGGCCTTTCGTACGCAGGGAGAAACCCTTCTTCGTCAACAGAGGAAGCAGCTCCCTAAACTTCTTCCAACCCGTCCTTATTCTAGATACTATGGCCTCGGAACACCCTCCTCCCATGCTAATCTGATCTCCTAGGTACCGGAAGCTATCCTCCACTTCTATAGCGCCCTCTCGCATTTGAAAAATGTGTCTATCAATGCGACTTCTACTGTCTAATTTCCCTGTACATCTACTGCATACATATTTCTCCCTACCTGTTAGTTTGCCTGCTATCCCGCTACATCTCTTGTGTACCCAGGACCTGCATTGTGTGCATTTTATAGAATTTATGCCAGTTCCTTTTCTGCATATCAAACATGGCCATTTCCCTGACGGAATCAGGGTTTTGTCCTCTTTTCTACTCATCAACACTTTTGTCTTAGCTAGATTTACTCTGTCCTCTTGCTTCCAACTGCTGTTTCCATAGCCGGAATTTATTCTCTAGCTCCTCTACTGATTCTGCTATAAGAGCCAGATCGTCAGCATAGAGAAGTTCCCATGGACAGCCAGTCTTAAACTCCTCTGTTATGGCTTGGAGGACTATAATGAACAAGAGCGGGCTGAGGACCGAACGCTGATGTACTCCTACTTGTATCTGGAATTCCTCACTAAACTCCATTCCTACCCTGACTTTACTGAGAGTACCTCTGTACAAAGTTTGCACTGTCCTCACAAGCCATTCCTCAACACCTAGCTTCCTTAGGGACCACCAGATGACAGATCGGGGTACCCTATCAAAGGCCTTCTCTAGGTCAACAAAGGCTAAGTATAGTGGCTTATTCTTCTCTAAGAACCTCTCTTGCATTTGTCTCACCAAGAAGAGGGCATCTGTTGTACTCTTCCCAGGCACAAAACCAAACTGCATCTCATCTAGTTTGACCCTTTCTCTAATTAGTTGTGCTAAAATCCTTTCTGCCACTTTCATAACCTGATCCATCAGTTTTATACCCCTATAATTGCTCCTAATCAGAGCATCCCCTTAACCTTTGTAGCAATTTATGAAAATACTGCTGCACCAGTCTTTGGGTATGACACCACCATACATAGCCTGATTGATGATGCGTGCAACCAGTTTAGTGCCTACGTCCCCTGATGCCTTCAGCATCTCAGCAACTATTCCCGATGGTCCGGCCGCCTTACCATTTTTCATTTCCCTAATCGCCTCTTGGACCCTATATTCGTCAATCTCAATAGCTGGTCTCTCTGTCGGATCTACCAAGGGTAATTTCTCTCTCTCCCATTCGTTCTCCACATTCATCACTCTCTCATAATGACATTTCCAGGCCTCCTTTTTCTGGTCATTCGTGACACTAAGTACACCAGCATCATCCCGGACACATTTATCTCCAACAACATCCTGATTTGCATTGACACACTGCCTTGCAATGTGGAACACCGCACGCCTCTGATCTTCCCGTCGCAGAACATTGGCAAACCTCCTACTCTCTGCCTCCCTGCGTGCTAAGTACACCTAACGTCTAGCTTCTCTCTTAGTGGCTGTATATTCTTCCCTACTCCCACCCTTTTTCCAAGCCTTCCATGCTAGTCTTTTGTCTCTAATAGCCTTATCTACTGTGCTGTTCCACCACCAGGTCACTCTCTGTCTGGTTGGAGCTCTGCTCCAGCCACAGGTTTCATCAGTAGCCTGCAGCAAGTTGTCACGTAAGAACTTCCAGTTATTATCTATGTCATACGTCTCTAAATCGTCTTCTTTTTCGTCATATACATCTTGAAGGGCTTTCCTAAATTTGTATTTTAGTGAAAGGTCTTTTAGCTTCCAGACCTTTCTTCTCCACACCTTCCTATATGTCTCATTCCATCTCTTGCTTACTGAGATATCACTAACAACTAACCTATGCTGTGGGGTACATTCTTCCCCAGGGTATGCCTTAGTATTAGACACTATCTGCCTGTCCCACTGCCTAACTAGCAGGAAGTCAATCTGGCTTATGTGCTCACCAGATTTGTAGGTTATTAGGTGATTGGCAGGTTTCTGGAAGTTTGTGTTGCAAATAGTCAATGTACTCGCATCACAAAATTCAAGAAGTCTCACTCCTTCATTTCTTGAACCGTAACCGTGCCCACCATGTACTCCAGTGTAACCATCCTGGAGCTGTCCAACATGACCATTGAAGTCTCCTGCTAGCATAACGATGTCTCCGTCCTCTGTCATTGTGGTTGTTTGCAAAAGTTGCTCATAAAAGCAGTCTTTCTCATCTTTGCCTAGGCCTGCTTGGGGAGCATAGACCGAGATGATTGTCAGTAGTCTCCTACCTACAACTAATCTAAGCTTAATTATTCGATTACTAACTCGAACTACCTCTATTGTCTTATTGATCCATTTCTCAGCCAGGAAAATGCCTACTCCCCCTAACCCATCATCCTTACCTACCCAGAATAGCTTATAGCTAAGACGCTTGCCTACGACTAGTCTCGCAGAGGCACCTCTCCATCTCACCTCTTGCACGCAGCACACATCCACCTGCCTTCTCTCCAGCATCTCCGCTATTTCAGCAGATCTACCTCTGAGAGTGCCAACATTAAGTGTTGCAACTCTGAGATGCGACGTCTTCATATTTTCCTCTGCTGTTTTGTTGCTGTGCTGATAAGCTTTTTGGCATTGATACACTGGTTGGATGCCCTTCCTAACACCAGCGCCACTTTACAGCATGGACTGGGTGCTTTTATTTGTGCCACCAGCACTATATTATATATATATATATATATAATGTGAGGTTTATCTGTGTGTAAACTCAAAATGCAATTGAGTTTAATTTTTCAGTCTTATGATATGTTTGTACTTTCTGTAAGCCTTGTATATGATATGGTATCATATCCCTAAAGATGTGTTCCTATATGTGTGTAGTTAAGGGGATTGTAGAAGTGATGGTGCAATGGACTAGTTGATTGATGGAGTAATACTAAAATTGAATTGGTTTTTAATTTGTAACAATAATAAACAGAGCAACTGTTTAAAATGAACTTTAACTGCATTGTTCTCATTGGTCTAAGTTGGCTGAGCAACCTGCTCCTTTCAGGCCAAACCAATGCAAAATATAAATAAAAAAAAATGATAAAATGCATATGATGGTCATCATTTCTTGCCTTAGTATATGTATGGACCTGTAACTCCTGAAGGGGTCATAGGGGTGCCATATTGACATGGCATTTCTAGGACATTTTTAAACCTTCGCAAAGCTCATCTCTTCTCCAGGTCTGAATACAGTAGATTTCTTCTAGAGAAGGACAGAGAGAGTGAGAGAATGGAAGTGAGAATGATGTAGAGGAAGAATCAGCCACAGTATTAGACTGGTACTTTTTTTATCGACCTTAAATGGATGAAAGGCAAAGTTGACATCGATTATCTTGTATACACGAATGTGAATATTGATTTATGCAAGCATGGAAAATAGATATTAAATGGTGATGATGATGAAGTGAGAGATGTGGAAAAGTTCTTACTTTTGAGATTAACATAAGACAAAAAAGTGTTTGAGAATCAGTTTGAATCTTAAGAATATACTGTGTGGGATTTTGGTAGGTTGAAGACCAAAATTAGTTAGAAGGTAAAATTGGAATTTCTCTTTAGCTATGTATGTTTTATTTATTGCTTAAGTTATGTATGGGTACATGAAATTATTCAAGTTACTGTATTTGCTGGCCTATTGGATGCCCCTTCGTATATGATGCCCCTGGTTTTACAAGGATTTTTAGAAAAAAAGAATTTTAGTACATTTATTCATAAATTTATTTTAAATTCATTTTTTTTTTCAGAAACTTATATAAGTTCGACATCATTTTACTTTTATAAATTGTATTGTATTATTGTATTAAGTACCAGTAATGTACTGGGTAATTGCTGGCCTTGTGCCTAAAATAGAAACAATTATTGTATTAGTAATACAAATAGTAATACAAACTAAATATTTTAACCATGATTGTCCTCGCCCTCCATTCAGCCTCCCATCAGTGATATGGGCGTATTGGACGTAAGGAAGATTTTTTTATGTTTTGAGGGAAAAGAAGTGGATCCAATAGGCCGGCAAATACAGTAATAAATTCTCTGGTAGCTATTGTTGCTGTATTTACTCTTATTTTATATCAAAGATTTAACACTTTGTTTTTATAAACGTTTTCTTATTTAGTTGCCCTTGGTTTAAGTGAAGAAGATTCCTCAATTAAGGGACCAGCATTAGATGTATATAAAGAAAACTTTGAAACACCTTTCATAGAAGACACTAAAGAATTTTATACAAGAGAAAGTAAAACGTTCTTGGAGCAAAATCCTATAACTGAGTATATGAAGAAGGTAAGATGATTTTTTTCATCAGCTCCTCTGTCCCAATTTTATTGTTGTTGACGCAAAGTAAGTAGCTTTTAACCCTTTTGTTAACAACCCAGCCTAAACCAGTTCTGGCTCTATATAATAAAACCACCCATTTTAAAGGTTTCCAATCTAAATTAAAATCTTCCAACATAATTTTATATAAGAACTTTACATTAAGTTGCTGCCTTTGTAATGAAATAATTAATAATTTTTGTAAACTGTTCAAAATTCTCCATTAATTAAAATAGTGTATTTCATTAGAAATGTGGTCATGAAAGGGTTAATCTTGGCCAACAAACTTCTAGATTGTTGAGGAGTTATACTATTAAATTTGTGTGTTGTAGGGTCAGCTTAAATGATTCAAAAGTTCAACACATGCACGATTAGATTGTTTGCTGATATAACCATGTACCATTTAAGTCTCATTTGGTAGCTTGATATTTGAGGCACTAAAGCTGTAATGCAGTCATATAATTCCCTGTTTGCTTTAAATCTTTGACAAACTTAACATGACTGTTACAGCTATTGTAATGGGATGGTAGAGGTCATCATCATTATCGTTTTAACATCTGCTTTCCCGGCTAGCAAGGGTTGGACGGGTATACATAGACCAAGTCAGTACTGAAGCTGTGGCTACTGATCTCCCAGACAAGCCAAAGATCTGTCATCTCGTTTATATATGGTCTCATATTTTACCGAGTACTCAGGGGAGGTTGTTATGTCTTTGACACAACTGAGTGTCCTCCCAACCTTTTGTTTGGCAAGCTTTCTATGGCCGGATACCCTTTCTATCAGCAACCGCTGTACAGCATATATTGGGTTTTGTTTATTGTGTGAAATGACCAAATGATTAGGTTTGGATTACTAGCTTCTGAGTTATGGAGGCACATGGCTTAGTGGTTAGAGCATTGGCCTTGCAATCGAAAAGTTGTGAGTTCAATTCTCAGACCGGGTGATGTGCTGTTTCCTTGAGCAAGACACTTTATTTCACATTGCTCCAGTTTACTCAGCTGTAGAAATGAGGTGATAGGACTGGGGTTCCTATCATTCCACTGCAAAGTGGTCATGGAGGTGCCATGGCAAAAAAAGCACCCGGCCCACACTGTAAAGTGGACGTGGAGGTGCCACGGAAAAAAAGCACCCAGCACTCACTGTAAATGAGGTTGGTGTTAGGAAGGGCATCCAGCTGTAGCAACCAAGCCAGAATCAGTTCCCATCCCACCTTTGCAAACATGGAAAAGCGGACGTAAAATGATGATGATGATGATGAGTTGAGTTAATATTTGAAATAGCTGTTTTTGTTTGTTGTACATTTGAGTGAGTCACTGAATTGTATATTTCTTCAGTTTATCGAGCTGTGAAGAACAACTACCATATTTTTCTTAGAAACGTTACATGAGAGACTTCTTATCCAGAAAGGAATTAAAATTTTGTCTTTCACTTTTTAATGTTACAGATTTAAGCATTCATTTTTAAAAAAAAATCTATATTCCACATACAGTGGAACCTTGGTTCACAAACAATTCTGAACTTAACCCTTTAGCATTCACATTGCTCTATATATACTATTATATTTTCATGGTAAAGGCTTTACCTCGCATAATTATCTCATATAATATCGAATCTATGAGATTTTGAAAGTATTTATTTTGAGAACAATACCTTAACATCAGTTTGAGCGACCAGTTACAGTCAGTTTCAACAGGAAGAGGCAGATAATTTTGGCCGGTTTGAATATTAAAGGGTTAAAATTTCTTCGTTCATGAATGATGTCTTGAGTAAGGAACACGAAAATTGGCAACAATGTTTATCGGCAAGTTGGATGTATTGACAAGAAAGCATCATTTGCTGTGTAGTTAGTTACTTTGGTGATATCTATCTGTCTTTCACACACAGTCTCTCTTTCTCACTGTATTTCTCTCTCAACATTTCGTATGGGAAAAATTGTTTCAGTTTATGAACATTTTGGGTGACGAATAACCTTCAGGAATGGATTAAGTTCATGAATCAAGGTTCCACATAAAGATTAACAAATGCTGATATAGAGAATAAAAAGAAATATAGATAAACATATCCATTAAAAATTGGTTATGATAATGATTTCATGTGCACACCTTATATTATATTACTCTTTTATTTCAGGCTGAGACCAGACTCACAGAAGAACATAACCGTGTTCAACTTTATCTTCACTTAACTACACTAAATGCTTTATCATATATGTGTGAGAAAACATTGATAGAAAATCACATTGACCTTTTTCACATTGAATTCCAAAATTTGTTGAAGGATGACAAGAATGAAGGTAAGTCACATTATTTATGACTGTAATTGTATCTTAACTCGTGTCATTATTAAATTAACTAGCGGTGGATTGGCAGTATCGGTAGAGTGTCGGACGCCATGCTTTGACGCATTGAGTTACGGCCCTTGCCATTCTGAGTTCAAATCCCGCCGAGGTTAACTTTGCCTTTCATCCTTACGGGGTCGATAAAATAAAGTACCAGTAATACACTGGGTAATTTGCTGGCCTTGTGCCAACAATAGAAACAATTATTAAATTAACTAGCAGAAAACTACCCTCCAGGTGGTTTTCTAATTAGCATATGTAGTGTGCATATTGATATTATACACAAATATATATGCATATAGATATATGTAAATTGAAAAGTAAATTAATATCTTCTTCGCCCACTTATTCCTGAGTGTCGTGGGGGCAGAGTCCTCAAACAATCCCTCCAGCGGGTCTTGTCAGAAGCAACCGTCTCCAACTGATCTGGCTGGATCCCCAAGCGAGACCAGTCAAGCTCAGGGATGTTATCCAATCATCTTGCTAGGGCTCTACCCCTTGGGTCTCCTGCTGGTTGGTTTTGCCTGCAAAATCTGTCCAGCGATTCTTTCCTGAGACATTCTAACCACATGTCCATAGTATTGGAACTGTGATCTCTCAATTCAGAGAAGTGGCGGCTCTACCTGGAGTGACTCTTTGATCTCTGAGCTACGCACCTCTATCTAGTAACAGTACTCCAAAAACCCTTCGAAGGAATCCCATTTTGGTCACTTGTATTTGCGATCATATTCTTTTGGTCATTACCCAAGATTCATGACCATAGGTAAGGGTTGGCACAAAAACTGAATAAAAGACAGCGAGTTTGGCTTCTACGCCTACCTCCTTTCTTCTGAATGCTGAAGCTGGTACATTACTGTACCAGCTTTTGCAATTCTTGCACTTAATTCAGCCTCCTGCCTTCCATCACTCATGAACAGGCCCTGAGATACTTGAACTTCTTTACCTGCTTCAGTGGAACTCCATTCACGTGTAGCATGCAATGTGCAGGCTTCTTTGAGAGGACGAGTGTCTCAGTTTTCGCAGCACTGATTTTCATTCCAGCCATGCAGCACTGGGAATCAAACCTATCAAATGCAAGTCGAAGATCATCTTCTGTCAAATTAAGTAATACTATGTCAGCAAATTCCAGCTGACTGATTTTACACCCTCTAGTCATGATACCACTTCTAACCCAGCTGCACATGTCAATCCTGTTCATGTAAATAATGAACAGGAGATCAATATTATTAATATTATGATCAATATTATTATTATGTACAAACTGAATTAAGTAACTGTTGTTAAAAAGAGGGCTTTTTTCCATATTCATTTCAGATTTAAGACGGATGTATCAGTTGGTATCTCGAATAAAGGATGGCCTAGGAGAATTACGTATTTTTTTAAAGAATCATATCTACAACCAAGGTCTTGCTGCAATTGAGAAATGTGGAGAAATGGCTGTGAATGTAAGTGTCATGTTTTCTTCATTATTTCTTATTATCCTTTCTCATATATTTCTTTATCCTTTTTCAGTCATTGTACTTTAGTCATCTTGTAAATGATGAGAGGCAAGTTGACATTGGTGGAAAGGGATGTAACTAAATACCATAAGGTATTTTTGTTCAAAGGCCCAATTTTCTGGGTCTTCCTACAAGGGTTGGTTGAAAAGTTCATATACTGATCAAGATACTCTCATGGAGTAACCAAATGAGGTTTACTTTTCAATAGTCCCCAGTAAAAAACAATACAGTTATTAAGAAGAAAAGCTGAAATTAATACATGCAAGATTTCACAGCTCTTACACCACTCCTTCATAGTCAGCTTGTGAACTTTTCAGCCCACCCTTGAAGATCATCATCATTTAACATCTATCCTATTGTGACTCAATAGCATAAAACCGAACTTCACTTCTAACTTGATTTGTTAATTAGTTGTGCTATAATCCTTTCAGTAAACATCATGACTTGGTCCATCAACTTGATGCCTCTGCAAATCGAAAGAAACTGAAGTGAATTTTGTCTAGAGTCATAACTATATCATCCTTGTTTCATAGGATGTACTTTGTAAAAGGAGGTGTGTTGCCTCGTGGTAAGGGTCTTAGACTTATAATCATTATGTTTTGGGTTCGATTCCTTGACTGGGTTGTGTGTTGTGTTCTTGAGCAAAGCACTTCATTTCATGTTACTCCAGTATACTCAGCCGAAAATGAGTACCAGCAATAGCTGGGGTGTTTAACCCTGTCATGAACTTGTATCCTGTCCTGGTGTGTAGTTTATACTCTGTCGCTTCATGCCACGGAAACCAGGATAAGCACCGGCTTGATAAGCTTCCGGGTTTGAGATAGCCTTTTAGACTTAATAACAGGATGATTCTTTTCTTTATTTTTATTTTTTCTATATTTTTATTTTTTCTATATTTAATTTTTTCTTTATTTTCAGGACCCCAAAACCTATGTACAGACTATTCTTAATGTTCATGTAAAATACAACAAGTTAGTTAGTGAGGCTTTCAACAATGATTCTGGCTTTGTTGCAGCATTAGATAAAGTAAGTTTACCTTTTGTTTTTCAAATTGACATTTAAACAGCTGTGTCTGTCTGTGAAGCATTAAAATCATTAGTAGCGAACACAAAACTATGTATGTGGTGTAGAATATCAGCAAACAATTCTGTTTTAACATCTCGTTGTAAAATCTAGTTGGATTGAATTTAATGAGCATTTAAACATATTCACATATGCATATGTTGAGCTTGCATGTGCGTGTGTGTATGTATGTGTGTATATATATATATATATATATATAACGAAGGAAATGTGGTAAGGAACGCACCAAAGTACTCAATACTTAGGGTAGTAGAGTGGGTAATAGGAACAAGTAAGACCCCAATTTTTACAAGCATGTAACCATGCGTGGTTACACGCTTGTAAAAATTATCTCCTGTGATTTTTCATGTTTATATTTATTTATATATATGTTGATCAATTCCTAGTTATTAAAATGCTCGTACTTACAAAGTCCTAGAGCTTATTTTCCGGGCGATATGGCGCATTCCGTTAAGGAATGACACCCATAATTTCGATTCTGATTGAATTCTTTTAATCTATCTTAATTTTGGATATATATATATATATATATATATATATATATATATATATATATATAATGTCATCTTTACTGTATTACGGACAAATTACAAGGCTATTATATTAGTATATATATATCTATATATTCATATGAACACAAAAAGTATACATATAATATATAAATATGACCAGTTATAGAAATTTTACATAAATACATACATACCCTATTTCCCCTAAAATAAGTCTCAAAATTCTACCATGCATCCTGGAGGCCGAAGGTTGTTTATTATTTAAAAAAAATTTTTGGTTGTTAAAATTAGGGTGCGTCTTCAGTGCCGGGGAAATATGGTAATCAAGTTTTTTTTGTTTGTTTATGATTGCTCTCTGAATAGATTTACATTTGATCTTTATATTGAATCCTTTATAACTCTCTAGAAAAACATTCAATCCAAATTAGCATTACTGAGAGCTTCTTTGGTCTGTAGATGAACACATGATGTTTTTATTGAATTATTAGTTGCTATTTTGCAGATTATATTGATTGTTAATTGCTTCTATACACCATTCTAAATACTGGAAACTTCTTTATTCTCCAGGCTTGTGGTAAATTCATTAACGACAATTATGTTACTAAGAAGGAAAATTCAAAAAAATCCCCTGAACTATTGGCCAGATACTGTGATCTACTACTGAAAAAGAGGTAATATTGTTTTTTACTTTTTGTACTGTCGGGTTACAAATAATAGGGGGGTGGGTGTGGTTGGAATAAGTGTTTTTTATTTATTTATTTTTTTTTTTTGTTGAAAATTTGTAATTTTTCTAGGTTGTCTCCATTGATTTTTTGAAAAACTAGAATTAGTCATTTAGTTTATATATCGAGATGATTACTTGAGACATCTATTTATTTATGATTTATTATCATAATTTCTTTCTTTTATCATTATTTACTATCATGAAGGGCAGTGGAGCATCAGGAAATATGCTTTGCAGCATATAGTTTCATTCCTTTATATTCTGAGTTCAAATCCTGCTGAAGTTAGCTTTGCCTTTCATCCTTATGGGGTCGATAAAATAAAGTATCAATAATGCACTGGGGTCGATTTTAATCGGCTTTCTCCTCTCTCCAAATTGTTAGCCTCAATGTGCTTGAATCGGAAACCATTATTTTGGCAGTATCGGTAGAGGGTCGGACGCCATGCTTTGACGGATAGAGTTACTGCCCTTGCTATTCTGAGTTCAAATCCCGCCAAGGTTAACTTTGCCTTTCATCCTTACGGGGTCGATAAAATAAAGTACCAGTAATACACTGGGTAGTTGCTGGCCTTGTGCCAAAAGTAGAAACAATTGTTAGTATTTTTACATTTGTTTTTCTTTGCACTTTTCTCTTTCATCTCCTTTGTGAGGTTCAGCATCTTGAAATCAGCTATCACCACCTTTGCTCAGATCTTTCTTGATCTTCCTCCTTCATGGCTTCTTCCTTTATGGCTTCTTCCTTTATGAAATGTTTACTTCCTTCCTTTATGAAATGTTGACTTCCTTCCTTTATGAAATGTTTACTTCCTTTCTTTATAAAATGTTTACTGTTATAGCAAAGCTGCTTTTGCCTTTTCACTCTTGTAAAGTACAAGACATTATAATCAAACATATTAACAACACAGCCATATCAATAGGTTAAAAAAACAATCACTGCTCAATTAAATTCTCTTTGTAGAATAATGTTGAACCAATGAGGAAGTTTCTGTGTATCACTTATCTATAGAAAGAATCATCATTATCATCATCATCCTCATTATCATCATCATTATTGTTTTTATGTCTACTTTTCCACATATGCATGGGTTGGATGAGTCCTTTTCAGCACATCATCTCTCTATTCACTGCATTCCTTCATTATCTCTCCTGTTAGTTTCAGTGATTTGGGATCGGTTTCTTACCACCTCTGCCCAGGTCGACCTCAGTCTACCTCTATGGTGGCTTCCTTTTACTGGGATTTCCTTGCACTTCTTCACCCTTCAATCATTATCATCATGCATCACATGTCCATACCAATACAGTCTTTTCTCTTGCACACCACTTCTCATTTCTCTTAAACACAGTTTCTCCCTCAAGTCATATTTTTATCAAATCATACTCTACCATTTTAGAAGAGACAAATTAGATGACAGTCCAAGATATATTAGGTCTAAAAAGAAATGGGGATGGCTAGAGCACCTAAAGTATCTTTGAATGATGAACAAAATGCCAGTTTGATTACAGCAGATCTGGCTATAACATCAGCTTATATAATGTTTCATGCTCTTTTCAGTTCCAAGAATCCTGAAGAAGAAGAATTGGAAGATATTTTAAACCAAGTGGTAAGTTGATTGTTTGTTGTTTTTATGAGGAAATCAACAGATGATATTTCCATGAATGTCAAAACCAAAAGAATCTATTCTTCAGAATCACAGTACTGCTTATGATGATAATAATAATATGGCAGAAAAGTACATAGGCTGACCAAGATGCTCATGGAATGACAAAATGAGGTTTATTTTTCAACATAGTCCCTGGAAAGAAACAATGCAGTTATTAAGAAAAGTTGAAATTAATGCATGCAAAGTTTCACAGCTCTTGCATCACTCCGTCATTGTCAGCATATGAACTTCTCAGCCCTCCCTTGTATATACAAATCTCTGGTGGCTTGTATGCGAGATTAGTAGCCTTACTTCAGTACTGACTTGGTCTATGTAGACCTGTCCAACCCTTGCTAGCAAGGAAAGCAGACGTTAAATGATGATACAATATTATATTATATTCAACATCATCATTGTTTTATGTCCATTTTTTCATTCTTGCATGGATTAGACAAGATCATTTTTCAGCAATTTTTTTTTTTTTTTTTTTTTCCTGGCTAGAAGCCCTTCTTGATACCAATCCATACCTTATTCCAAGTAAAATACATGTTAGTGCCTAGACAGCTTCTGCTACCTAGGTGACCGAATTAGCAGCGGAGGTGGGTGTTCAGAAAGTACAATAACTAGGGTAAGAACGGGATGGAAGAAGTTTAGGAAACTACTACCACTGCTAGCTGCAAAAGGCTTCTCCCTCAAAATGAAAGGCAGACTGTATGATGCGTGTATCCGAACAGCGGTGTTGCATGGTAGTGAGACCTGGGCGCTGAAGGTGGTGTCGTCTTTCATGCGCATCACGTGACCATACCAACGCAGTCTTCTCTCGAGTAAACAGCATCTGATCCCTCTTACTCCTAATTTCTCACTTAGTTCATTTATGCTTTGCTGTTCACATATATTACTATTATATATATATATATAATTACATTCAAAGTTAAGGATGTCTTGATTGATATAAAATCAAACATATGTCTTGTCTCTTAAAACATCTCAGAAAAAATTCAGAGAATAAAATTGAGCATTCAATCATTATAAAAAAAGTGAATGAAATATATCTATACACACATAGGTGTATATCAAGATACATCAAACTTAAACTAGAGACAATCTGCACAGAATGTAAGATTGCATCATTCATAGAATATCATCTTAAAATTTAACAAAAAATTAAAACATAGTTACTTGATAAAGATCAATATTATATATATATATATATATATATATATATATATATATATATAATGAAGGCGCGTGGCTGAATGGTTAGAGAATTGGATTCGCAATCGTGAGGTTGTGAGTTTGATTCCTGGACCAGGTGATACGTTATGTCTTTGAGCAAGACACTTTATTTCACGTTGCACCTTCTACCTGGAGTTGCGACCGATAGATAGTATTAGCAAATGGAAAGACCAATGGAAACCTTGTTTCCTCGTTCCGATTTGGCGAATGTCGATCGTTCCTATATATATATATAAATAAATAATGTGATTCGGTGAATTACTGGTGTTGGTACCAATGAGTTGGTTCTCGCATATAACTTCCTGCTTACTTCTCCAGTAATGCCGTGCAAATCGTAACTGTCTTTGAACAATTGTAGTTATAATAATAATGAAAATATTGTGTACAGTGCTCAGATGCACTACAACTCATCAAAAGTGTATGTATAGTACATAGGGTAACGTACAAACGTCAGGAAAATGAACAGTGCATGAGTCATGATATACACGTGTGTGCATGTGTATGGAAGGGGGACATCAGGTGTAGTTTTGGCGAATTTCGGGAAGCATAAGGGTTTTAAAGGATGCAGTGTCTCAGCAGCTAACAACTGACACAGGCAGTTTGTTCCATGCTTCAGCAACTCTAAGCGTGAAAAAATGTTTCCGAAAGTCATGGGAGCTGTGCTGTTTTCTGACTTTGTAGGCATGTCCACGTGTGTTAGACACATGGAGATCAAAAAGGTGCTCAGGGTTGTTGTTGGCGAGATGGTTAATAATTTTGTGGGTGTTTACCAAGTCCATTGCCAGACGTCGGAGCTTCAATGAATCCATGCCCAGGGAAGCAAGGTGTTCAGAGTATGGTAGGTGTCTGATGAGGGCATGCGCTTGGTTGCACGTCTCTGAACAGTTTCCAGGAGGTCAATGTTCTGAGCAAGATAAGGCTTCCAGACTGATGATGCGAATTCCAAGTGTGGTCGTACCATAGCTGTATACAGCTTTAAATAGATGGCTGGAGAGCGGCTGACAAAGGTCTTGCTGAGTGATGCCAAGACACCCTTGGCCTTCTTGACAATCTTAGAGACGTGCTTTGTCCAACGCAAATTGGGCAAGTTTCCATATAAACTTTCATTGGCACTAGAATTATACAAAATGGAAAGGGTGTGGTGTCAAATCTACCCAGAATAATCAAAATATCATTCTTCAGAACATCTGTTGAGCCAGCATTGCTGTATGAATTAGGTACATGGACTCTGATACAAGCACTTGAGAAGAAACTAGATGCTGCATACACTAAAATGTTTAGGGTTGTACAACACAAAATTGATATAGAACAAAGTATTTAGACTTTATCAAATTCCTATCTTGTATAATTTATTCTCAATTGGAATGTACTGTATATACTAGAATTGAAGCTGCTGCCCCCCCCCCCCCCCCCCCCCACATTTTTACGACTGAATTGGGCAAAATTCCAAACACTGTTTATAAGCTGAAGCAATTAATTAACACGTTGATTAAATGGCATATAATAGCCCGATTGACTTTATTTTTTGGTCACATATTCCTTGGCTTATATTCCAGTATATATGGTAAGCTTATTTGAAGATTCTTTTAATATTCTTTAAAATTTTCTTTTCTTATTAGATGATAGTTTTCAAGTATATTGAAGACAAAGATGTCTTTCAGAAATTCTACAGTAAGAAGTTGGCCAAACGACTAGTTCTGCACACATCAGCTAGTGATGATGCTGAAGCAAGTATGATATCGAAACTGAAGGTAACACATCACTATTTTCTATTAGTCCTGCAATTTTAAGCATTTGTATGAATTCTTTTTGTATGAATTTTTTTTTCTTCTTTTACTGCTTGTTTTTTATTTTTTGCTAATTCCAAAAGTATTTTTCTTTGCGAAAGAGCATAATTCAATCTACTTACCAGGAAGAAGGTATGCTGAAACTACTCCATATATTATCATCATGTTTAACGTCCATTTTCCACATTAATGTGGGTTAGATAGATTGTCCCGTTGTGAGTCAAGCCAGATCAGATGACTGTGTTTTGCTCACACAGAACCGTTTCTGGCTTGGTTTTTATAGCTGGTTGCCTTTCCTAATGCCAATTGGTCTTACAGTGTGGAGTGGGTGCCTTTATTGTCACACCAATATGACCACTTTACAGTGTATAGCAAACAAATATACCTTAAATTCCTTTTAGTTGTCACCTTGCATATGAGATAGCAATCCTGTGGCATTCCCCAGACACTGGAACCAGCTCATGGCCATGAGTTGGTCCCTACAATAGTGGCTTGTATATAACTTCCTGCTTACTTATCCTACTTATTTGTCCTGCAAATGTGAACCTCATACATCCTAATCCCACTACTATGCATGGTAGTGGGATTAGGGTGTGTTAGGTTCACATTCATAGGTGGGCAGAGATGCAGGCACTCAATTAGTTTATGTTCAGCAGTTTGCTCTGGCAAGCCACACTGGCAACTTGCTGATGGTTGCAGCCCTCATTGGTGCATGGCTGCATTGATTTGGCTCACACCTGTATGTAGCCAATTCAAGGACTCTCACTCCCTCTGAGAGATGTTAGCACCAGTTGGGAAGGCAGGATGTATTGGGGTTGACATTCAGTTGGGTGGATTGAGATGTCTTACTAGCTAGCTCTCCATGGTTGAAGCATTTTGTAGCTTTGCTGCATGACAAGAGAAAGGGCAGTGTGACATTGATGTTGGTCCAGTAGCTGAGAAGTTGAAATTAATGCATGCATGATTTCAGCTTACCCTTGTGTCATGGAACTGATATTGTTGAAACTAACAGATAATCCATCTAATTTTCACAGGAAATGAAATGTGAATTTAAAAAATTTTTTTTTTTTTATGTTGCTTTCCCTCATGTATTATTAAGGCGGTGAATTGGCAGTATCGGTAGAGAGTTGGACGCCATGCTTTCTAGCATAATTGCGTCCCTTTACGGTTTGAGTTCAAATCCCGTCGAAGTTAACTTTGCCTTTCATCCTTACTGGGTCGATAAAAGTACCAGTAATGTACTGTGTAATTGCTGGCCTTGTGCCAAAAGTAGAAATAATTATTGATATAAGTGAAATACTTTAACCAAGAATTAAAATATTCAGAGTTTTAATTTGCTGGAAAGCAATAACAACTTAAAAAATGTAATATACCATGCTAGCAGAAATGGTATATCACTAAAATAAACACCTTTAAATGTTTAGTCTTTGCTTTTTATAATAGAACTGGGGCCCCCTATTATTAAAATATTTGAGAAACCTCTATTGAAATTCAACTTTGTAGGAGGCCAACTAAACCTCTATAGGTGTGAACTGTAAATTTCATCTTTTTATTTTGTTTTTGATTCAATTCTTGTCAGACTTAACTGTCTGTCCATTGCTTATACATTTCAGTAATACTCTAGGATTAATTAAATTGAAAATGTTCTTTTCTCTTTTCTACGAAACATTTTAAACCTGGTTAAGAAGACTTTGTTTTTTAATATTTTGTTTCCAGCAAGCCTGTGGTTTTGAATACACCTCGAAGCTTCAGCGAATGTTTCAGGATATTGGGGTTAGCAAAGATCTTAATGAAAGATTCAAGAGATATCTACAAGCATCTTCACAACCATTAGACAGTAAGTTTTGTTTTTCTTTCATAAGGGAATTAGAAAATGACTTATCACCTCTTACACCAATAGTATTTTATTGGATTTTGATAAAATAGTATTTTACTTTTTACTAGTAGACTAAACTGATATTTTTGTGAAGGCACATGGCTCAGATGGCTTAGTAGTTTGAGCGTTTGGCATACAATCGTGAGGTTGTGAATTCGATTCCCGGACTGAGTGATGTGCTGTGTCTTTGAGCAAACATTTTATTTCCTGTTGCTCCAGTTTACTCAGCTGTAGAAATGAGTTGTAATGCCACTGGTGCCAAGCTGTATTGGCCTTTCATGTGGACAACATCGGCAGCATGGAGAAGGGAGACTAGTATGCATGGGCAATTGCTGGCCTTCCACAAACAAACTTGCCTGGATTTGTGCCTTGGAGGAGAACTTTCTACGTGCAAATCTCATGGTCATTCGTGACCAAAGGGGATCTTTACCTTAGTAGACTAAAAACATTTTCCTAAAATTGATTTGAATCTATGGTTTGTGCAAGCTGATTTATTTTTCTTTTCTTTTTAAATTATTTTTATCATTATATAGTTTTTTGTTTTATAGAATCTAAGAATGAAAAAATACAAATGTGAATTATTTTCCACAATGCAAACTATAACACTGTCTTAAAAAAATGTAATTTTGCTCCTATTTTCACAGTTGATTTCAGTATACAAGTTTTAACATCTGGTTCTTGGCCTATTCAACAAGCTGGATCATTTAATCTACCTATGGAGGTAAGAATTATATTGTTCCTTGCTTTGCAGTGCTAAATAATATTTTCTTAATGTCAGTAAGAAATTTTCTTCATATAAAATATATTAGATTATTTCTAGCTTATTCATTTTTTTTTTTTTGTGGTTTAACATTTTCAGGTCAAAATTACAATTTTTTTTTGTTATAAATGTTATTTTCTTATAAATTTTATTTTAATGAAATAATCAAGTGTTTTTCATATATTGAGAATTGAAACTAGTTGTTCAAACAGTTCAGTCTGATTGTAGTTTTATAGTTGAACATTTTTAATTCAAAGAAAGTCTTGTTTTGAAAGGGTTAAACAGTTTTTTTTTAATGGATACATGAGCTTATGAAGCATTGAACCATTTATTTAACCCCCCCCCCCTCTCATATATGGCACATCAAACTAATTAGAGATCAGGCTGACTGAGAAAAATGTAGTGTAGTAGATAAATGCAAAAAAGATTTGTCTTAAAAGCTGAAGTTGTAGCAATAACTTATTTCAGAAATACAGACCAGTAATCCTTTTTTTTACCTATATTTTCTCTTCCCACAGTTAGAAAAAACGTTCCAAAGATTTACATCGTTCTACAGTGGTCAGTACAGTGGTCGAAAGTTAAACTGGGTCTATCACATGTCTAAAGGTGACTTGACTGCTAATTTAAAAAGGAAGTATATTTTTCAGGTAAGAAAGATTCGTGACATTTTAATCATATTTGATCTATGATATATTTTTCTAATGTTTTAGGTCAGGAGAAAAAATATATTTCTGTTGTAGTCTTATTTGAATATTTTAAGGAACAGTATTTGAAATGTCATAAAATGTTATGACGAAAATAACCAAAAAACATTTTCTAATCCAAATATTTTTTTTCTTTGTATTGTTTAGTGGAAGGAATGACTGTACCCATATGTTTTCAGGGTTCTTTAACTCTTTCACGGCCACATTTCTTATGAAATACACTATTTTAATTAATGAAGAGTTTTGAGGGATTTACTAAAATTATCTCATTACTAAGATAGTAACTTGATGTAAGGTTCTTGTATAAAATTATGTTGGAAGATTTTAATTTAAATTAGAAACCTTTAAAATGGGTGGTTTTATTTTATAGAACCAGAGCTGGTTTTGGCTGGGTTGGTAACTAAAGGGTTAAGACTGTTGGGAGGGATTAAGAAAGAAACTGGAGACTTGGTCTCCAGTTTGAAGATACCTTGTGGACTCTGCTAAAGGTACCCAAAGATCAGATTCTGGTGTTAAACCATGCGAGAGATTGTCTATTACCTAAATAGGCCACTGCAGGATTGAATCTCGGAATGCAAATTGTAGAGAAGTATATTAATAATATTAGTAGTTGTGCCTTGAATAAATTAGATGGGGCAATTTGTATTCCATTCAGAATATGACTTCACATCAATAAAAGCTGCTCGATTGTAACCATGAGTATAGATTTGATTATATCAGCACTCTGTTATTTGATTGTCACTTATATAATCTACTCTAGAAAGGTAAAGATGACTCCAGCAAGATTTGAACACAGACATTTTGTTGTCCATCTTTACCACCTCTGCCATTGGTAATGGTTCTCATACTGACACAAGGCCACATTATGAAGGAGTGGTGTAATCAGTTCATGAATTTTAATATTTGTTTATCAACTCTGAAAGGTTTAACCCTTTAGCATTTACGTTACTCTATATTTACTATTATATTTTCATGGTAAACATTTTACCTTACATAATTATCCCACATAATATTGAATCTACAAGATTTTGATATGATTTATTTTGAGAACAATACTTTAACATAAGTATGAGCTGTCGGTAACAGCCGGGTTGCACAGAAAGATGAGAGAATTCTGGCTGGATCCGGTTGGTTTAAATGCTAAAGGGTTAAGGCAAAGTTGATTTCAGTAGGATTTAATTTAATTACATAAAGATGTAACACATTAATGCAAAGCGTTCTGTTAATTCTCTGTTAATTCAATCAATTCTAGAATGCTCTATCAATTCTAATATTCATTACACTCTAATAAGCTAATCTACATCGAGAAATGACAGTTAGTTGAATAGACAAAGTGTGTGTGGGGGAGGGGTGTTAATTAATCAAAATAAATTTACATACTGAAAAAAAATTATTGGTTTCTGATTTGAGCACAAGGCCAACAATTTTAGGGTAGGGGAAAGTCAATAAAAAGTGCATTACAAGCACTTTATTTTATTGATCCCCATAAGGATGAAAGGCAAAGCTAACCTTGGCGATATTTGAACTTAAATGTCGTAACAATGTGTCACAAAGTATGTTCGACGCTCTACTGATACTGCCAATACCCTCTAATAATGAGAATGTGTATATATGTATGTAGGTTCTTTTGTTTTATAAATATATACATTTAGACGCAAAGATGTTTTAAAGGAAGCCATAGATATTTAAATTATCTATGTAAACAAGTATAGTTGTAGTAAATATTCTACAGTATATTGATTTGTCTAAATCAAGCATACTTAGTACAGTTAATTACTATTAATTGTTTCTACTTTAGGCACAAGGCCAGCAATTTGAAGTGGACGAGAAAGTTGATTAAATTGACCCCAGTACTTACCCGTGCTTTATTTTATCGAACCCCATAAGAATGAAAGGCAAAGTTAACCTCAGTAGAATTTGAAATCAGAACGTAAAGGGTTGTAATAATTAATGAAATCATAAAATCAATTGTGGATAGCACCACACATTTCTGATAAATTAGATCTATATAACACATGAGCAGTCGTTTTAAGGTTGATGTTGACTTATATGTGACTTTTTATCAAAGCCAATGAGAAAGTTTCTATGTAGTTGCTCGATCTGTTAGAAATAACAGCCAAATATCCCCTCAAATGAAACCTTACTGTCTTGAAAAGGGAAGGAGACAGAGACAAAAAAAAAAAAGAAAAAATTTGATGATTACAGCTTGAATGTACTTGATTATAGGTCTACTGAAGCTGGGATGAACATCATCAGAACAAAAACATATCAAACTACTATTCCAACACAAGCTTTTAGCTATTGAATAACTCACCAGTTATATTTTTCTATCACAGTACTCTACCATTGAGTTAGTGTCTCATTTTATAATCTCTTCTGCAATTTCATCTTTATAGTATACCAATGGCTGGTAGCTTTTGAATAATCCACCAGTTACCATATATACTGAAATATAAGCTGAGGGATATGTGACCAAAAAATCAATGGTAGAAGGGCTTATATTTGGTGTTAATATTTTGATGATTTTCACAAACTTTAAATTCTACGTAAACAGGATTTGAATTTTTTGCCCATTTCTTTGACATAAAATAGCGGAGTCAGCTTACATTCGAGTATATATGGTATATTTTTCTTTCACAGTACTTACTCTACCATTGAGCTAATGTCTCATCATTTTATCTCTTCTGGGATTCCATCTTTATAGTATACCAATAACTGGTTTATTGCCTCAATATTTCAAATATATATTTCAAATATATTAGAGGAGCACCATCAAACATTTACGCTTTATTTTTCAGGCTTCTACTTATCAGATGGCTGTTCTTTTACAGTATAACTCAGTAGATACACTTGATGTACAACAGTTACAAGAAAGTACTCAAATTGATATGGTCAGTAACTTAAATATTGTTTCTTTTATTTCGGCATCTTGTTTTTTTTTTTTTTGTATGTAAAGGAACTGCATATGTTTTTATATTGACAGTTTGGTGATTTGACAGGTGAAGATCAGTGAAATAAGTACCATATTTAAAAATAAGTAAGGGTTGATTCTAGGAAGTATATTTGGCCATCAGTCATGTAAAGGACATGACAGCCTCCCTAGTGTTGGTGATCTACGCGATAAATATATTCAGTGCACACTGTAAAGTAGTTGGTGATAGGAAGGGCATTCAGCCATAGAAAGCTTGCCAAACAAAGGGTTGAGAGGACCTTCCATTTTGTGCACTCGGTGGAACTGAGACTACATAAGCAAGGCAAAAGATAACTGGCTTGTCTGGGAGATCAGTAGCTACTGCTTCAGTACTGACTTGGTCTATGTAGATTCATCCAAACCTTGATAGCAGGGAAAATCAGATGTTAAAACGATGATAATGATGAGAGAATACTACCTAAAAAAAACAAACGCACCATGATTATTATTATCATGATGATGATTTGCTGCATCCTTCATTATTTTCATTATTTAAGTTATTTTTCTAACTACATCTTTCAATTTATTTAGAAATAGCAGCCAAATTCACCTTAAATGTTAAAAAAATGGGAAGGACATTTTGGATCTTATAATTGGCATTTTGGATCTTATAATTGGCATTTGTCGACCCTAGCTAAAAGTAAGCCACTCTACTTGGCATTTGTCGACCTTGAGAAAGCCTTTGACAGAGTTCCACGTGCAGTAATCTGGTGGGCTCTTAGAAAACTAGGAGTAGATGAATGGCTTGTGAAAGCGGTACAAGCCATGTATAGGGGAGCAGTCAGCAAAGTTAGGATTAGCAATGACTATAGCGAGGAATTTAGCGTACAGGTTGGGGTCCACCAGGGCTCTGTTCTTAGCCCTCTCCTGTTCATCATAGTCCTGCAGGCAATAACGGAGGAGTTTAAGACCGGATGCCCATGGGAACTCCTGTATGCTGATGACCTCGCACTCATAGCTGAATCTATGGTAGAACTAGAGAATAAATTCCAAACCTGGAAGCAGGGACTAGAGAGAAAGGGCCTCAAAGTCAACATGACAAAGACTAAGGTCCTTATAAGTAGACGAGAAAACAGAACCCAGATCCCCTCAGGGAAATGGCCTTGCTCAGTATGTAGGAAAGGTGTAGGTAGGAACTCCATTCTCTGCCCCAAATGCAAACAATGGGTACACAAGAGATGTAGCGGGATCTCAGGAAGCTTAATTAAGAATGTAGGATTCACATGCAGCAGCTGTGCTGAAACAGCAAGCAAACAGCCACAGGAAACAAGTACCACCAATCTCTGGGAGGGCCCTGTAGAAACAGTAGACAGCTTCTGCTACCTAGGTGACCGAATTAGCAACGGAGGTGGGTGCTCAGAAAGTACAATAACTAGGGTAAGAACGGGATGGAAGAAGTTTAGGGAACTACTACCACTGCTAGCTGCAAAAGGCTTCTCCCTCAGAATGAAAGGCAGACTGTATGATGCGTGTATCCGAACAGCGATGTTGCATGGTAGTGAGACCTGGGCGCTGAAGGTGGAAGACTTACGTAGATTAGAGAGAAACGAAGCCTGCATGCTCCGATGGATGTGTAACAGTAATATACGTGAACGACAAAGCATAAATGAATTGAGAGAGAGACTGAGCATAAGAGGAATCAAATGCTGCGTGCAGGAGAGGCGGTTACGCTGGTATGGACATGTGATGCGTATGAAGGATGACAGCTGCATAAAAAGGTGCAGAGCACTAGAAGTTGATGGAAACCGCGGAGTGGGGAGACCCAAGATGACTTGGGATGAGGTGATAAAAGCCGACCTTACCCAACTACACCTCTCAAAGTCAATGACACACGACCGTGACTTCTGGCGTCACGCAGTAATACAGGGTACTCAACCTCCCATGGGTACATGCTGAAGCATATAAACAATATGCCCCCACTCCCCCCACCGCAAGGTGGTCGTGGAGGTGCCACTGCAAAAAAGCACCCAGCCCACACTGTAAAGTGGACGTGTAGGCGCCACGAAAAAGCACCCAGCACTCACTGTAAATGAGGTTGGTGTTTGGAAGGGCATCCAGCTGTAGAAATCAAGCCAGATCAGTTCCTGTATGAGCAAGGCATGGTCAGCCGACCAGACACTGCCCACAACAGGACAACCCGTCTAACCCATGCTAGCGTGGAAGAACGGACGTAAAACGGTGATGATGATGAATCTTGGATGCACTGTGTGAAAATAAGATGTTGATGGTCACAACTAAAACACTTTGATCATAGATTTGGCTGATCATTCAGTTAACCCTAGGCTATGCAACATCAGTATATTATGACATGTATCTAAAGAAATGGTTTTTTAAAATAAATTCTATTTGTGGTAACAGAGAGGACATGTGATGAAAATATATTCCAGCAGTGACCATCCCATTTTTTTTTTTAGATACGAGGGACAGCTGAAAAGTTCCTAGGCTGATTATGAAAGAGTGATGTTAGAGCTGTGAAATATTGCATGCAATAATTTCAACTCTTATTAATGACTGCATTGTTTCTTTCCAGGAGCTATGTTGAAAAATAGTCCTCATTTGGTCATTTCATGAGTATCTTGGTCAGCCTATGAACTTTTCAGCCAACCCTCCTATAATTTATCTAGGACAACATTATCCAATATGTTTTTTTCTGTTGGTAGGATGTAATATGAGGGGGATTTGGTTGCTATTTCTAACAGCCTAATGCAACCATGTAGAGGTCTCCCTGTTGGCTTTAGATGATAATTTATTTTGATTGCAATATATACATTCTAGTTAATGGATATCAAATCTAAATCTGTTTCTAAGAGATTTATTTTTTTTTACTTAGGATACACTCCTTCAAGTATTAAAGATTCTGCTGAAAACCAAGCTGCTCATCACAGACGTTGATGATGAGAATGATCTTCTACCAAATGCTCAATTAAGCATATATTCGAATTATAACAAGTAAGACTGTCTTTATAGTAATGTATCTTCAAATTGAGAGCTCTTGGTGTTTTAATTTTATTATAAGAATAAATGTATTTGTATTTAGAAATGTCGTATATAGAGTGAGAACAGATCTTGATATCTTTTATTGCTGTTGTTGTGTAGTGGAGGCGGGTGGCCTAGTGGTAAGGATGTTGGACTTACAATCATAATGTTGTCGGTTCGATTCCTGGACTGAGTTGTGTGTTGTGTTCTTGAGCAAAACACTTCATTTCATGTTGCTCCAGTATACTCAGCTGAAATGAATACTACTTGTAGCTGTGGGTTTAACCGTGTGATGGGCTGGCGTCCTATCCAGGGAGGAGTCTTGTACTCTGTCACCATGGAAACTGGGATAAGCATTGGCTTAATGAGCCTCAGTGTTCAAGACAGACCTTAGTGTTTGTTGTGTACTGTGGCGTACTTGATATACCATTCTAATAGTGGATGTTAATTAGCCATTGTCAGGCCTGATTGAGCAACTGTGACCAGCCTGTCTTTATTTTTGTCTATAGAAGGGACTATATCGTCTGATATGTCCTTTTTTTTCTTTAAAGATGGTAAGGTGGGATTTGGCTTCTAAGTTGAGCCACTATGTACAACGGAGGTGAGTATGGTAAGTTCAACACAAGTGAAGCTTATTCATCAACGTTAACATGTAGCATGGTGGAGACACATGGTCAAGTGGTAAGGGTGTTGGACTTATGATCACAATGTCGTGGGTTCGATTCCTGGACTGGGTTGTGTGTTGTGTTGTTGAGCAAAACACTTCATTTCACGTTGCTTTTGTATACTCAGCTGAAAATGAGTACCAGCAATAGCTGTGAGTTTAACCCTGTGATGGACTGGCGTCCTGTCCAGGGGAAGTCTTGTACTTTGTTGCTTTACACCATGGAAACTAGGATAAGCTCTAGTCTGATGAACCTCAGGGCTTGAGACAGACTTTAGACTTTTTATAACACATATCACAAACTAAAAGCAGGGCTTAAATCGAATCTGATAAAGCAGACTGAAATGATTGGGGATCTTGGTTAAGGAGCCAACATTTCTTTGATTTAAAGATGGAACTTGTTTTTATTATACAGAGTTATATTTACGGCAGTGATCTGTATCAGTATCAGAATTGTTTCTACTTTAGGCACAAGGCCAGCAATTACCCCAGTGTATTACTGGTACTTTATTTTATCGACCCCCGTAAGGATGAAAGGCAAAGTTAACCTCGGCGGGATTTGAACTCAGACTGTAAAGGGACGTAACTATGCTAGAAAGCATGGCGTCCGACTCACTACCGATACTGCCAATCCACCGCTGTATCAGTATCATAATGATAGTTAGTTGTGACTCCCTAATACATTACTGTATCTAGTATAAAGCTTTGCATTTTAAAGATTGGATCTTGCTTTGATTAGTTTTGCTTTTTGCCCCTGTAATGTAATGATTTTACTAAAACATTTGTTAGTGATATACTGATAAAATAAATTTTTAGCAGGGTTGAGAAATTGAAGGTCGTTACTTAGCAGGTAGTAGAATGAAAGTTCGTTAGTTGCCAGTGTCGTAAGTGATGATAGTATCCTCGTTGGATTATCTTGTCTACATAGACGTGAGGGAAGGTCCCTCGATCTATTTACCATCTTAGTATTTACAATATCCCTTTCGTCAGGTCGCCAAATCCAGCAGCATGGATTGTAGATGTTATTGAGACGCGAGTAACATAATAATGATTTCAACAGCAGAAATTAGAGATGAAATGTATGTTTATTTTTGATGTAGCACAAACAATGTTTGTTAACTTATATGGTTGAAGTTATAGATAAAAAGAGTTTAGAAAAGGGAATGTGCCATTGCGCCGTTAAGCCGGCGAGGCTAGGGTGCAATATCTCACCGTTACATTATGCGTGTTGCTGGCTCGAAGTTTCTGGTACAAGAGCGAGATTCTTTAAATCTTTGCGGGGAATTTCTTCCTCAGGGCGCGTAGGGATACATCCTCTTCTACTGGCGCTGATTGGCTGAACTGAGCCAAATCACGCATAGAGAATGTATGTGAGCCCGCGGAATGTAGGTCACTACAAAATTTGTTAAATCTCAAACATCAGCTTAATAATGAGAAATTTAGTTGTTAGTTTTTGGAAACATTTTTTCACGCTCAGAGTTGCTGAAGCATGGAACAAACTACCTGCATCAGTTGTTAGCTGCTGAGACACTGCATCCTTTAAAACCTCCATGCTTCCCGAAATTCACCAACACTACACCTGATATTCCCCCTCCATACACATGCACACATGTATATCATGACTCATACACTGTTCACTTTCTTAACATTTGTACATTATTCTGTGTACTATACATGCACCTTTGATGTGTTGTAGTGTACCTGAGCACTGTACACAATAATTTCATTATTATTATTATTATTTTAAATAGTTTTCATTGGTTGTTGCTTATACTATATTATCTGCTGGTCGCAACTCCTTTCGAGAGACTGGAGGCGAGATTTGAACACAGAACAGATTCTGTATAACATCTCATATGACTCTTTAACTCTTTACCATGGATTGGTACATCATTTATCAACCCCAATAAGATGAAAGGCAGAATTTGAACTTGGTGTGCAGAGGGATGGAACAACTACCAAGGCATTTAATCTGAAGTTCTAGCAATTCTGTCATCTCACCACTTATATTACTAAATTCCTCTAAATTCTTGATTATTTTCAAAATTATTTGAAAATAATGGGCAGTATATTTCATTAAAAATATGGTAACAGAAAGGTTATATATATATATATATATATATATATATATATATATATATATATATATATATATATCATCATCATCATTATTGTTTAACGTCTATCTTCCATGCTAGCATGGGTTAGACGGGAATTGTCCCATTTGAGGTAAGATTGGTCGGGTGACCGTTTCTTGCTTGTATAGGACTATCTGGTAGGTTTTTTACGGTTGGATACCCTTCCTAACACCAACCACATTTACAGTATATATATATTTACAGTATGTATATATGGATGGAGGCACATGGCTTAGTGGTGAGAGCATTGGCCTTGCAATCGAAAGGTTGTGAGTTCAATTCTCAGACCGGGTGATGTGTTGTTTCACATTGCTCCAGTTTACTCAGCTGTAGAAATGAGATGATAGGACTGGGGTCCCTATCATTCCACTGCAAAGTGGTTGTGGAGGTGCCACGGCAAAAAAAAAAAAAGCACCCAGCCCACACTGTAAAGTGGACGTGTAGGCGCCACGGAAAAAAAAGCACCCAGCACTCACTGTAAATGAGGTTGTAAGGGCATCTAGCTGTAGAAATCGAGCCAGAATCAGTTCCCGTCCCACCCCTGCAAAAAGGGAAAAGCGGACGTAAAATAATGATGATGATACACACACACACACACCCTCTTTATCATGTACACTGTTTAGAGAGAGAGAGAATTTCATAAAACTGGTTGAATTTCAAAATTTTATATCTTTTTTTCAGTAAAAAGTTCCGAGTTAATATCAACATCCCAATGAAAACTGAAGAGAAAGTTGAGCATGAAATAACTCATAAAAACATTGAAGAAGACAGAAAACTTCACATTCAGGTTGGTTATTCATGTATGGTTGACTTTCATTTATGTGTATCCCTAAATAGTTATGTTCAGTCAGATATAAGACAGTTTAACCATTTAGCATTTACATTATTCTATATTTACTATTATATTTTCACGGTAAAGGCTTTACCTCACATAATTATCTTGCATAATATCGAATCTGAGATTTTGATATTATTTATTTTGAGAAGGGTGGTGGATTGGCAGTATCAGTAGAGGGTCGGACGCCATGCTTTCCAGCATAGTTACGTCCCTTTACGATCTGAGTTCAAATCCCGCCGAGGTTGACTTTGCCTTTCATCCTTATGGGGTTGATAAAATAAAGTACCAGTAATGCACTGGGTAATTGCTGGCCTTGTGCCTAAAGTAGAAACAATTATTTATTTTGAGAACAATATCTTAACATCTTTGAGTGGCCAATTACAGCCGGTTTGAACATTAAGAGGTGAGAAAATTCTGGCCGGATATGGCTGATTTAAATGATAAAGGGTTATAGTATTTATGATTGATGGCCAGCAGTATGTTGGAGATTTTAGACTTTATCATGTAGTTTAATCTAACAACATTGATGTGTTCTACCCACATAACTGCCTGGTCTCTTGATTTGGCTAAAGGTTTTGGTGTGGCATTGCAGCAGAAATTGACTCTGTGCATATCTTAGTTCCTTGATGTTTCAGTGTATGTAGGTTTATTGGAGTTCAACTTCTTGCAAAACATTTAACCCTCTGGTTTCAACCAAAGTACCAACAATTAACAAAATATTTAATCCTTTAGCATTTAAATCGGCCGTATCCAGCCAGAATTCTCTCTTTCTGTTCAAACTGGCTGTAACCGGCTGCTCATACTGATTGATGTTAAGGTATTGTTCTCAAAGTAACATCAAAATCAATCTCATAGATTTGATATTATGTGAGATAAAGCCTTTACTGCGAAAATACAATAGTAAATATAGTAATGTAAATGCTAAAGGGTTAAATAAAGGATCTAGACCAGTTTTTGGTTTTGTGTTTAGTTCAATATATATGTGTGCAAGATATAACAATGTACATATTAAAATATCCTTTACTTTTCAAATAATAAGCTGTTTATTTTAAAGTGTTTTTATTTCTTAAAAGCTTTCATCATGATTTTATGTAAGAACATTGGATAAAGTATGTTCCAAATATCAGCTTGATTCTGAGGAATCTCTTAATTCTTTATTATTTTCAAAATTATCTGAAAATAATAGGCAGTGTTTTTATTAGAAACATGGTAACAAAAGCATTAATAATTGTCTGATCACTGAAAGACCAGTTAACCGATATGTGTTTCCATAGTTTCTATGTATATTAGTATTACCGTATATACTTGAATATAAATCGATGGTAGGAGGAGAGGCTAGTTTATATTTGGGGCCAATATTTTGACGATTTTCACCAGCTTCAAATTCTATGTAAATAAGTTTAGGATTTTTGCCCAAATAGTGGGGTTGGCTTATATTTGTATCGGATTATATTCAAATATATAGAGTATATCTTTGGTATTAGTGAATACTCCAAATTGGTGGTTTTTATACAGAAAGAGGAAAATATGATTAAAATTTTTTTTGTTTTGTTTTCATATATGTGACTAATTGGAAGAAAATATCACATATATGAAACATTGGCTAGGCTTTAACCCTTTACCACTCACGTTACTCTATATATACTATTGTATTTTCACAGTAAAGGCTTTGTCTCACATAATATTGAATCTATGAGATTTTGATATTATTTATTTTGAGAACAATAACTTAACATCCAGTTATGACTGGTTTGAACAGAAAGAGGTGAGAGAATTCTGGATAGATACAACTGGTTTAAATGCTAAAGGGTTAAACAATTAAAGTAATTAATTAGAAAAGGAAAAGTAGTAGTAGTTGTTAACAGGAACAATCCAAATTATAATGAATTGATAACTCGGCAAAGAAAACAAAAAAAAAAGGGATTTTCTGGCTTCTACTGTGTAATTAGATCAGATGTGTATTTGGATAGATAATGGATTTAGAATAGGGTTGGGTTCAATTGTTTACATGTCTAGATGGTTACATGTCTATATGGTTACATGTCTAGATGGTTACATGCCTAGATGGGTACATGCCTAGATGGTTACATGTCTAGATGGTTACATGTCTAGATGGTTACATGCCTAGATGGGTACATGCCTAGATGGTTACATGCCTAGATGGTTACATGTCTAGATGGTTACATGTCTAGATGGTTACATGTCTAGATGGTTACATGTCTAGATGGTTACATGCCTAGATGGGTACATGCCTAGATGGTTACATGTCTAGATGGTTACATGTCTAGATGGTTACATGTCTAGATGGTTACATGTCTAGATGGTTACATGTCTAGATGGTTACATGCCTAGATGGTTACATGTCTAGATGGTTACATGTCTAGATGGTTACATGTCTAGATGGTTACATGTCTAGATGGTTACATGTCTAGATGGTTATATCTCTAGATCTTCATATATCTAGATGGTTACATGTTTATATATTTATATGCCTAGATGTTTTACATGTCTGGATGTTTGCAAATAATTCAAAATGTAATTGCTGAAGATGTTCAGATATTGTGGTAATGAATTGCATCGCTTGCATTTCTAGAATATATTTTGAATTTGAATACTTATAGGTTTATTAAGTAAAATTGAGTAAAGTCACGTGGCGTAGCGAATAAAGAATTAGATTCACAATCGTGAGGTTACGAGTTCAATTTCCAGATCGGGTGATGCTTTATGTCCTTGAGCAAGACACTTTATTTCACGTTGCTCCTTCTGCCAGGAGTTGCGACCAGTAGATAGTATTAACGTAAGGATTAACGTAAACTTTGTTTCTTTGGTTTTTGATGTTCCATCCCACTTGGTAAGAATGAGGTTTAGGATCTTGTCAATCGTTTCACCCCCCCCCCCCCCAAAAAAATATTAATGAAATCTGTGTAATGTGTGTACAGGCTTGTGCACTCTATGACAATGCAACGAACATCTTAATATGAAAAAAGACCACTAATTCCTAAATCTATTAGAAAACTAAAATAAAAAATAAATAGATATATGAAATAAATTGAAGAAAAAGAAAACAGACAATAAAACAAATTGAAATATTAATTTTTTTGAGGTATGAGGTATAATAAATAATATTGGCAAATTGATAATATCTACCAATTCAATTTTAGGCTGCTATCGTCAGAATTATGAAGATGAGAAAAGAGTTGAAACATCAAAACCTTTTACAAGAAGTTTGTACTCAGGTGTCATCACATTTTAAACCTAAAGTTCCTCTTATCAAGGTCAGTGGTATTGTATAGTTACAGTATTTGTGTTACTAATGTTTTATTATAGAAAGGTTTTCATTTTAGTGCAGTTGTATATACATGTAGGAGTCATCATCATCACTGTTTTACATCTATTTTCTATACATGCATGGGTTACCATGTGTATATATATATATATATATAATATATATAAAAAACAAGTGTAAGTCAACAGGTTAAAATTAACTTTGTTTATTCATATTCGCTGCAATATATATTTTGGTGATAACCATAATTCAACAGTTATGACCTCATCAGGGAGATAGAGCTTGAACAGAAAAACGGAAATATAATGGGGGATTTTAATTACCAAGTTTACCTTGATAATTGGTTGATATGCCAAGATCTGAAATGTGGTGTTAATTCAAAGAACTAGTGGCTTATATGTATATATATATAGTCTCAAAAACCGCTGGAGTGTACTTTGTGTATGATGATGATGGCACACACACATACACACATTTATATACAAATGTGAAGAATCAAAATTGACTGGAAGCAGTCAAAATTGGAGAGGGTACGGGCTCCACCAGGGTTAGAAAAGAAATGCCATTTGTCAATATGGCAACCCTTACAACTCCACCAGGAGTCACAGGTCCAAACATATATATATATTCAAAATAGACCGTTGTGAGACAAGTCAAATCAGGTGACTGTCTTGCTCATAACAGAACTGTTTCTGGCTTCGTTTCTATGGCTGGATACCTTTCCTAATGCCAACTACATTTACAGTGTGGTCTGGGTGCTTTTTATTGTGGCACTAAAACAACCAACTGACGGGTTAGACTGGGTACTTTTTCGTTGTCACTACCATGCCCACTTTACTGGGTGGACTGGGTACATTTTTGTCACCAACACTCCTACTTCACAGGGTGGACTGGGTGCTTTTTGTTGTCATCAACGCAACCACTTTAAAGGGGGGACTGGGTATTTTTTGTCGTGTTGTATATATATATATATATATATATATATATATATATATATTATTTGAGATGTAATTGTCCCAATGCTGATGACTTTAATAATAATTGGTCACTATAAATAATAGTTTAAAAAAAATTAAGTTACCATAAAGATAAAGTGGTCGTTTAGGTGACATGACAAAAAGTACCCAGCCCACACTGTAAAGTGGTCATGTAGGAGACATGGTAAAAAGGCTCCACCCTGTAAATGTGGTTGGTGTTAGAAAACCTGCCAGAGACAGTCCTGAATGAGCAAGACACGGTCTCCCCACCAATCTCACCTCAAGTGGGACAAAACCGTCCGACCCATGCTAGCGTGGAAAATGGACATTAAATGGACATTAAATGGTGATGATGATGATAGGAAAAGTGGTTAGAGGCACCTGTATGGAATTGGGCCCCACATATCTTGGATGCCTTGTGAATGCATTAGCCATTATCTAAGGCTTTGGACACCGATTGCCATCTTGTAGAAAAATTTAAGCCTGTAGCTAGAAGTGTATACATCCGATTGATTTAAGAAGCATTGGGAAAGTTTGGAATTTGAAATGTAGTTGTCACAACACAGATGACTAATAATTGATCACAATAATTATATTAAAAAAAAATGGCTTTGTGTGTAGGTTTATGTGTATGTGTATATGTTAATATTTGTATATATGAAGGTCAGCTGAAAGATTCATAGGCTGACCAAGATACTCATGGAATGACCAAATGAGTTTTATTTTTCCCTGGAAAGAAACAATGCAGTTATTCATAAAAAGAGTTGAAATTAATGCATGCAAGATTTCACAGCTCTAGCATCACTCTTTCATAGTCAGTCTATGATCTTTTCAGCTGACCCTCGTAGTTGATAACACTAACCCCAGTACTTATTGTTATTAACCCTGAAAAGATAAAAGAGCCAAGTGTACACAAGTAAGATTTGAATTCAGAATGTAAAAGGACTTAAAACGATTGTTCAGAATCTTTTTGCTTTTGATGTTTATTAATATTTCCTCTTTTTTTTTTTTCCTCTCCAGAAATGCATCGATAATCTTATTGAGAAAGAATACTTGGAGAGAGTTGATGGCCAGAAAGATGTGTACAGTTACCTAGCCTAGTCTCTGTGTCTGGTTGCAGATGAAGCTTCAAATTTAGCCAGTTAATTGAACCAGCTAATAATAATAATAATAATAAAACTAATTTATTGCTGGATCTTTGCTGTCATCGGCTTTACTAGCAGGAAGGAGAGCGGAAAAGAAACTGACCAATTCTGTTTTTTTGTGTCTAAAACAGAGTCATTTTCTTTAAAGTTGTGCTGACTAGCATTGCAACCAGGCATTGGTTGTTCCAGCATTGGAATCGAGCATTCAACAGTGCTGCACCTGTTCTCTCTTCACTTGCCGTTGTTGTTAGAAAATGTTTGTTTCCTGAAAACGAACTTGTAATAATTATCAATGGTTTAATTTATATTGCTTTTCTCATACCTTGAAAGGTAATGAAGATGTAGCTGGTATTTCTATATATATATTTTTTTCCCCTCCATGCGCTCTCGTTTAATGGAAACATTCCCGTACTTGCTGAAATGTGCTTTTTCTTGAATGGAAACATTCCCACCTTTGCTGAAATTCTTTCTTTCTTTCTTCTCACTGTTAATTGTGAGAAATTCTCGCCTCTTCCCTTGTTCCACAGATTCTTAGTCCACTCTCATGGACTCACTGGGTACTATTTTCTCTTGATTTTTTTACAGTTAGAACCCAGCTAGTTCATTCCCCTTTTATGAAAGAAAAGAAAAACTAAACAGAACAAAACAAAAAATAATAAAAATAAAGGAAGCCAAACCATTTCCTCCTCTCACTCTGTTTATTGCTATTCATTTTTGTTTTGATGTGCTGCAGTTTTCGAGGAAGTTGTTCCATGTTCGTGGGTTGGCATTGGGTCTTTGAGGAATGCTTGTCTTTTACTTTTCATTCTTTTCTTCTATCTTTCTACTCATCTTCTCACTCTTTCTTTCCCTTCCTCCATCAACTACATCCTTATATACACCTCACCATACACGCACACCACCTTTTACTTTATTTTCTCTTCTTTCTATTCATCCCCTTACTCTTTTCTTCCAACCATATCCTTTTATACACCACACACACACACACTATGCGCACACACACCACACATGCCATACACATACACACACATGAGAAAGTAGGAATGTTTGGTACATATAGCAATATAATGTGATGGACAACAGCCTTGTTCTATCTGGATCAGTATATATATAATATATATATATAATATATATAATATATATATATGTATATTATTTATATATATATATATATATGTATGTATATATTTATCTTACAGAACTTCTTTAAAACTATAGTTTTGAAGGCAGATATTTGCTTTGAAGTACATGTAGTGAACTTAGACCCAACTAAGTTCACTACATGGGGAAAATAATGC
>OZ024740.1:271500951-271535951 GCA_964016885.1 Eledone cirrhosa | reverse complement strand
GTAAGCAGCATTGGCACTTATGTCGTGAGGAAGCATGGCATCTTGCTCGTTGCTTACAAATCTTGGAACCATCACAGTTATTGGAAACTGTTGTGCATGGTCGGAACATCTTTAAGTTTTCTGCATAACCACCTATCATTCGTTCGGTTGACTTTTTGGTCCTGATCAAAGTTTTTCTCATCAGAGAAAAACCAAAGCATTCCATGCTCTTGATGATTTAACTTGCTCAACAAGCTCTTTACGTGGATCAGACGGTTATCTTTTGTCTTTGCAGACATGAATTGGTCTCTTCATATCACATATGACTTGTATCGAATGTTCTCATGCACAATTCTTCCGACAATGTGCTTTGAAATGCTGAGCTCCTTAGCAATGGCGCAAATTGATTTTCAGGGGTTCTTATTGATAATTTCCTGCACATTTCACTCACACGGACAATACGTTGTGTTCTTCAGCAAGACCCTTTATTTCACGTTGCTTCAGTTCATTCTGCTGTAAAAATGAGTTGTAATGTCACTAATGCCAAGCTGCATCGGTCTTTGCCTTTCCTTGGACAACATCGGTTGTGTGGAGAGAGGAGACTGGTATGCATGGGCGACTGCTGGTCTTCCACAAAAATACCCTACCTGAGCCTGTGCCTGTAATATTTTTAATTTTTCACATAGGCATTAAAAGAAAAAAAAGGTGTTCAATTTGCCCAAGTGAAAAATTAAGGATATTATTGAGTCTGAAATCCTCGGATAAATACCTAAACATTAAACATGAGATAGAGGACGCCCACATATGAGATCAGATGTCCTCTAATCGTGGAAGAATACAGGTTTGGTCACACAAAACAACTATCTTACACCCACCTTAGTCCATTAAATTAGTCTCAGGCCTACACACCTAAATGGCACTGCACTCAAAGACGGTTAAATACAATAAACTATATACATAATATACACATAAATAACACACCTTTAACAAAACACATATCACACACCACCTATATTGACAACACACACACACACACACACACACACACACACACACACACACACACACACACACACACACATTTAACAATACCCTGTGCCTAAATAAAAACACATTTACTACAATAATGAATACAATTATACATGGGCAAACGCAACCCCTTTTCACCTAATACAAACACTAATAATTACAATTAAATTAAATAATATAAATTTAGACATAGGAGTTATTCAAATTTATTAAATTATTATTACCTCCCTTCCAGTTGAAGAGGTCTCGTGTAAATAACGTCAGCCATCTTGGTAGTGCCTGGAAGATCTATGCTAGTAGATATACCATCTCTGAGACCTGTACTAGAGTATGCTTTGAAACCTTAGGTAGCATGCAACTGTGTTGAGAATTCATTTAAATAATAATTTCTGATTCATGCACAAGGCCAACGATTTTTTGGGGAGGGGGAAAGTCGATTAAATCGACCCCAGTATATTACATTACTGGTGCTTTATTTTAATAATAATAATAAAAATAATATATAAACTGAGTTTCAGAAGATCCCATAAAAGGGTGAAAGCAGCGATTCTTTGCTTAAACTTTAATCTGTACATAACATATTATAAATCCTTATCGAACCCTCTTCGGATTTTAGTCTTCACATTTATTATTACTATATATATATATAAAAAGAATTCGAAGTTTGAAAGCCACAACAATGCGGGTTTGGACGGAGAATAATTAACTAGGAACTAACTGGAATAGTTCCTTTATTTTCCTCAGAAGAAGAGATATTAATCTCGAAATATCAGGACATGAATAAATTAAGGTTAAAAAAAAACAAAAAAACAAAAAAAAACCCTGTTCCTTACGATTCAATTGTTCTCTGTCCAAACACGCATTGTCGTGGCTTTCAAACTTCGGATTCTTTATACCATATACAATGCTTCAAGTAAACTACAAATTCCTTCATGTACATATATACATATATATATATATATATATGTAATCTGAGTTTTTCGAATATTAATAATAACATTCGATTCGTTTGCAATTATGCAAACAAGCCTCAATTTTATAGCCATGTCAGTAGAATGAACCCTTCATTCTTGCTCTTGTGTTGGCATGGGAACAGAACTGCAGACACTAATGTTTCTGGGTATCACCCTTCATCAGTACAGCTCACTGTTCACCTGCCAAACTCTTAGAGCTAGTGAAAATATATGCTATTTTCTAAAATACACAGTGACTGATCGGCCTGATTTGCATATTAGCAGACTGGCTGATAAGTCAGATCTGCATATTAGCAGACCCACTGATCAGCCAGATTTGCATATCATATGTATGTAAAAAATAAACAGAAATAACAACACAATCGGTACAGTATATGGAAGGGATATATTAGATTAACGCTTGATATAGCAGGAAGAGGGTCTTAACGTTTCGGACACTAGTCCTTCATCAGAAGAAAGAATGAGAAATAAGATAGATTGAAGGGATGGGCGGGTTTGAATTGGAAAAAAATGTACATATATATGTATATATATATATATATATATATGTGTGTGTGTGTATATATATGTATGTATATATGTATATTTGTATATAGGCGCCACGAAAAAGCACCCAGCACTCACTGTAAATGAGGTTGGTGTTGGGAAGGGCATCCAGCTGTAGAAATCAAGCCAAATCAGTTCCTGTATGAGCAAGGCATGGTCAGCCGACCAGACACTGCCCACAACAGGACAACCCGTCTAACCCATGCTAGCGTGGAAGAACGAACGTAAAACGGTGATGATGATGATGATGATGATATATATATATTTATATATATATATAATATATGTATATACATGTATGTATATATATGTATGTATATATATATATGTATATATATATATATGTATGTATATATATGTATATATATATGTATGTATATATATGTATATATATATATGTGTATATATGTATATATATATGTGTATATATATATATGTATATATATATATATATATATATGAATATATATATATATATGCAAAAGTTCTATTTAAATTGTTGGGATACAACAAGCAAATATTTTTATAACTGATATAAAGCACTCAACAAGCTTTGGAGTATAATTGGTGTTGGATGCTTAAAGCGTCCATATGCGGTAGGCCTTATAAGCACTCGATGCCCTAATCGAGCAGAGTATGATATCACAGAAAAAAGAGAACGCGTTGCGACGAAAGGAATTTATTGGACATATTACAATTGTTTCTCGCGCGACTAGCTCGAGGCACGATCAAACCTGACTCTGAAATCGCCCGGTCCTCGGATACGTCTCGATTCTTCATATATATATATATACATATACTGCCTGCTGGATAAGTGGAGTGTTATACACCCCTGATCCTTTCCCTAGCATACTATACATGTGTATATGTATTTATATGTATATATATATATATGTATATATATATATATCCAAAATTAATTAAATTAAATTTAATTAAGGGAGTCATGTCCGAGACATGCGCATTATCCACCGTAGAATAAGCTCAAAGATTCCAATGAATAGATCCGAGCATTTTATATCAACTAAAAATTGATTGATATATATATATTTAAAATAAACACATGAAACAATCACAGAGGATAATTTGTAAAGTGTGTAATCACATATAACTAAGTAGGTAACTAATTAAAGTTTAACTAGAGCTTCAAATATTACCTTTTAAAAAATGATTAATCCTCCTTGTATACATTTCACTAAGGAAATATATTTCAAATGGTGAAATATATTTCTTTAGTGAAATATGTATATATATATATATATATATATATATATATATATGTATATCTATACTATAAAGCTGACGGCCGTATGTAGGTAACAAACTTTCCGCCAAACGGCTGGACCAAACAGCAATAAATTTGCACCATAGATGTAACTTTTTCTAAGTAAAAAATTGAGGGTATGTTTGTCTACTGAATTTTGTTAAAAGATTAAAGACATTATTTAAATATTCACTTCTTTAAAATTTAAATGTCAACACTTCCGGTTAGACGTCATTCCTCACTTTTTCTTATGACGTCGCACAACATTCCCCTCTTTTTCTTAGTCTGTCTTTTTAGATAGATACATAGCTATAACGTAGCGCACTTATAATATGTCTGTATGTCTGGCTGTCTGCATTAGATAACGTTTTTCGAAATATTTACTTCTGCGTTCACAGACGGATTTTTTTAGTTTCAGAAGATCCCGTTAAGGGTGAAAGCAGCGATTCTTTGTTTAAACTTTAGTCTGTTATTTTAATATATATATTCGTGTACAGATATTTTTGCATACACAAAAACAAAAACATATTTATTTCACGAAAGCACAGACGGCTTATGGTCATTGTTACTGTTCCAGGTTAGAGGACCACAGTCTTTCCAAGATCTGAGAACCATAAATGGCTATCAATATTTCACTTTCCGTTTGGCTTGCCAGATGCGTGGTATGTTATACGATGACAGCCATTGGCACCTCATCCTGCAAGAAGCAGCAACTGCTAAAGTTCCTTCTCAGCTGCGAACACCTTTTGTTATTACGCTGCACAACTGAGATCAACCACCGTGAAAGTTTAGCTGAGGAGATCCTCCACCGCACACGCAGACACAATCCAAACGTAACATACGATGTCATTTCAATGAGGCGCTCATTTGTCTTGAAAACAGTGTCCTGGAGATTGGTGGTAGGCCTCTAAGTAACTACAGCTTACCTGCTCCTGACAGGAGTGTCCAGAGGTCAACGTCTACAGAGCTTACCCGCGAGACGAGCTACGAAATCAGTGATTCTCCCATGGTCAAGAGGGCGTGCGGTATCTTTGCACTGGAGTGTAAGGGGATTCCTGAAAAGATAAAATGCCGGTATACCTACCCGGGCGCCAGAAGACTGTGGTCCTCTAACCTCGAACAGTAACAATGACAATAAGCCGTCTGTGCTTTCGTGAAATGAATAGGTTTTTGTGTATGCAAAAATATCTGTACACGAATATTTATATTAAAATAACATTAAATATTAAGCAAAGAATCGCTGATTTTACCCTTAACTAAAAAAATCAGTCTGTAAACGCAGAAGTAAATATTTCGAAAAACGTTATCTAATGCTATGTATCTATTTAAAAAGACAGACTAAGAAAAAGAGGAGAATTTTGTGCGACGTCATAAGAAAAAGTGAGGAATGACGTCTAACCGGAAATGTTGACATTTGAAATTTTAAAGAAGTGAATATTTAAATAACGTCTTTAATCTTTTAACAAACTTCAGTAGACAAACATACCTTCATTTTTTTACTTGGAAAAAGTTACATCTATGGTGCAAATTTGGTGCTGTTTGGTCTAGTCGTTTGGCGGAAAGTTTGTTACCTATATACGGCCGTCAGCTTTATAGTATAGATATCGTCTTTTTTTAATGTATCATGGATTACGTTACTGATTACATAAGGCAGTGTAACACAGTCTTCGTTCAATTTCTGTGTATATTGTCAATTACGATGTTATTTGATGTATCATATCTGCATACATATATACTTGCGTATAATATCAATATGCACACTACACAGAGAAACCACCCGAAAGGTGGTTTTTCTGGTAGTGTTTATAAACAAGCCACAGCTATGAATAGAACACTGGTGTCAGCGGAATCCAAAAGAAGCAAGGGGTATAACCGTCGATCCATTTCGAACTTAATGGTCCTCATCAGGACGATGTTTCCTCTTCGCTACTGCTGGATTTGAAACAGAGGAAAATATATAGTTTTTTCGTCTGTGTAAATGGGGTGGTTAGCCTGATTTGCACGCGAAGCTGTATAAGTTAGTTTAACTTAAAATAGAATTAGAATTTACCTTCAACATAGCTGTATACAAATATGTACGTGAATTTCGAATATCTAAAGATATACGGTATGTGTATAAATAAACATTTTCAAAGTCACAACTATGAATAGAACACTGGTGGTCAGAGCCGCTGAGCGGTGTCCGGCAGAAGCAAGGGGGATAACTGTCGATGCCTTTCGAACTTAATGGTCCTCATCAGGGCGATGTTTATTGTATAAGCATTGTATGTGTGTGTACTTACGAGGGTGGGTCGAAAAGTTCATAAACTGCCTATGAAGGACTGAAGCTAGTCCTGTGAAATCTTGCATGCATAAATTTCCAACATCAGTGTGATGTTGAGGCTTATAATTTTCATCGCAAAATTTGTTGTTTTATTTTATTTTTCAATATCGGTAGAGCGTCGGACACCATGCTTCGCGGCATAGAGTTTCGTCCCTTTACGTTCCGAGTTCAAATCCCGCCGAAGTTACGGGAGTCGATAAAATAAAGTACCAGTAACGCATTGAGGTTGATTTTTAAACGACCTTTCTCTCGCCTCACCCTATAATTGTTGCCCTTCTGTCTAAATCAGAAACCATTAATTTTTTTCCAGTATGTAAATTTATTTTGATTAATTAAAGAAAATCCCCACCCAACACATTTTGTCTAACTGTTGTTTCTTGATGTAGGTTAGCTTATGAATGGCTGTAGTTTGGATATATATATGATATATATGCAAAAGGCAAACAGAAATAACAAAACAAACGACACAATACAATGAAGAAACATTAATGTATATATATATATATATATATATATATATATATATATATATATATCAATGGTGCGAAAATTGAGACATTGGTCCTCTCAAGGACGCAGCACAGTGCACTCTATATGTAAATGGAGTGTAACTGAAGCAGGTAGAGAGGTTCAAGTATCTCGGGGTCTTGTTCACGAGTGATGGAAGGCAGGAAGCTGAATTAAGTGCAAGAATTGCAGGAGCTGGTGCAGTAATGCGCCAGCTCCTGCATTCAGTTATCAGAAGAGAAGTAGGCGTAAAAGATCTTCAATCCAATATTCGTGCCAATCCTTACCTATGATCATGAATCTTGGGTAATGACCGAAAGAATACGATCGTAAATACAAGTGGCCGAAATGGGGTTCCTCCGAAGGGTCTTTGGAATAACATTACTCGATAAAGTGCGTAGCTCAGATACCAGAGAGTCACTCCAGGTAGAGCTGCTACTTCTCCGAATCGAGAGATCACAGCTCTGATACTATGGACATGTGGTTTAAAATGTCTCAGGAAAGAATCACTGGACAGATTTTACGGGCAAAATAACCGACAGGAGACCTAGGGGTAGACCCCCGAGCAAGATGGTTAGATAACATTTGTGAGCTTGGGTGGTCTCGCTTGGGGATCCAGCTCAAGCAGTTAGAGAGCGTTGCTTCTGACAGGACCCGCTGGAAGGAGTGTTTGAGGGCTCTGTTGCCACGACCCTCCCAGGAATAAGTGGGCGAAGAAGAATAACATATTATATATATATATATATATATATTCATTATTGAAGTTGTTGGTTCACCACTGAATACAACTGGTCATAGTTGGAAAAACACTAAACGTAACAGCACTAAACCCAACTTTGCACAACATATCGTTTCCTCTAACAACGCAAAACTCCTCTCTAACAGAAATAACAACGATATTAGTGGTGAGCAAACTAGGAGGTGTACCTGTCCGGATAGATCATCATGTCCCCTCAACAATGGATGCCGAGAACGAAACGTGGTCTATCAGTGCAACGTGAAGACGAGACATTCCAACAAGGCCTACATTTAGAAACCCGACCCGGCGACACGCTACACCACTTTCTGGCCATATTTGGAACCTCCAAGACAACAACATTACCTATCATTTAAAATGGAGCCTACTTTCCAAGGCAAAATCCTTACTCGGGAGTACGCCGGCCATGCAACTTATGCTCGGAGGAAACGATTCTGATGCTGTTTGCCAAGGATCAATTATTAAACAAAAAGGATGAACTTATTACCTCGTGTAAACACAGAATATTTAAGACATTTTACTTTCAAACCCCCTCACGATCCAGATGGGTAGATCTTGGTTTTAATATCCTTCCCACTTACACAATAACATTGAGGAAGCCCAGAGAACACTTGTCCCTTTCCTAAAGCATCCTTAGGAAGAAATAGAATATTTTCATTATTGTAAACATATACATATTGCCCTTTAAGACCAGCCGATTAGATAGCTACAATACATGCACAGACCTATTACTCACAGTTTAAGCACAAGCCACAAGTTTAAACACCACCATTCCTGTACTGCAGCAACGGCACGCCTGGTATATAGAGTAAATGTGTACTATTATATACACATACATTAGCTCCGTACGTAAGCACTATCATAACATCTATAGCGTTAACGATGTTAAAGAAAACTATTAGCATTCAGTTCTATTACTTCCTTTTGTTACGGTATTGCGATAGCTTTGATATACCTGTTATAAATACACTTTGAGGCATTTCTTATATAGAACAGGAATCCATAATACTATAGATTCTTAGCTAACTAACGATAGCACGAGAACCGAAATAACTAGAACTATCTTTAAGATTAATGGTAGATTTATTAAAATTTGAAATAAATAAATTAGTGAACAAGGCGCTTTTCCCGGGCCATTGAGCAATTGATAACTCGACGAGGAGGTAATAAATTATAAATGCTTAGCTTTTTAGCAAATTGTAAAGAAAAGGCAAATTAACAAACACATAAATACACTAGGCTATTCTCTTTGACTTAAAAGTTCTCTCGTTTTTTTCTTTTTGAACCTCATGTAATTAAGTACAATGTCATTTCTACAGATTAGAAATATTTGATAAGGTAGAATTCTCTCTTAATTGCGTGTGTGCTCTACTGACAAGCTTAACACCTTCAGATCAATAGGTCTAGTCACCCACTTTCTCCTACCTTTCATTCTGTCTAGCCCCTTTCCTTGCCACCATGAGTGTAATAAAACTAGATAATTCAAGACTTTTATCGGGATAAGGCAGGACAAAACCAGCTACCTTTACGAAGACGTACATTTGAACAAAAGTACCCCACCTCGATCACTGACCACTCCCAGAGAAAAACAAAATAACAAGCGAACTTTTAAGATTTTTTTGCATACACTGTCTGCCCATATATGGACTATACCCCTTGAGGAGTTTAGCTAGATTCCCGCCACCCGAATACCGGCGCTTTATTTCGGATCTAGCAGTCGAAACGGCCGGAGCTCAGCCGTCGGGGTCCTGAATCTCTTCATATATATATATATATATATATATATATATATATATATATATATATATATATATATATATATATACATATGCTCTGAGAACAATGCGGCTTTGCAGATGATCAATGGAAAGGCGCTCCCACTCGAGTTAGAAGAGAACTATTGACCTTCAAGAGAAGCAGCGGCCCCTGATTGTATTCAGCAACCGAAACAAATATGAAGTACACCAAATATAATGCTCCTAGGGGCGGCCCCGGTTCTTCTTATCTGCGAGTGTAAACTCGGCCAGATTGGATATGTAGATATATATGTAGATTTGATGTGACTTGTAGTCTCGTCTGGGATGACTCAAGATCACAAGCCAGCTGCCTGGGAACCCTTGTAACCGGGTTGAGCAATAAATCTCATATGTAACACCTCCACTTTGTTCCTATGATATATATATATATATGTATATATATATATAGTAATAATAATAAATTTGAAGACTAAAATCCAAAGAGGGCTCGATAAGGATAAATATATATCAAATATATAAGAACCATAGTGCAAATATTTATTAAAATAACAGATTAAAGTTTAAGCAAAGAATCGCTGCTTTCACCCTTAACGGGATCTTCTGAAACTAACAAAGTCAATCTGTGAACGCAGAAGTGGATATTTCAAAAAACGTTGCAACCGGAGAAAGACAGGAAGACGATACTTTGGTTCGTGGAAACGTTCCCTATGCAAATAAATAATGGTATAAACATAACATATACTTAGCTACCACATCAAGACGTAACATATCCACGTATAGATCGTACTATCCGTTAGGGTATAATGTGGGGCTGTAATACAGGAAAGTTTTGTGCAATTTATGTTTACAAGCCGAAATTGCTTCAGATTTTTTTGTTTAAGATGTGGTCTGTGACGTAGAGTATTTCCACGGCCTCAGCGACGCAGAGGTCACATGGTCTTTTATTTCCGTTATACGATCTGGCCCTAGCTAGGATCTCCCAGTGTAACTTATATTGGGTGTGGTTGTCTTTAAGGGTGAAAGCAGCGATTCTTTGCTTAAACTTTAATCTGTTATTTTAATAAATATTTGCTCTACGGTTCTTATATATTTGATATATATTTATCCTTATCTAGCCCTCTTTGGATTTTAGTCTTCAAATTTATAAGGATAAATATATATCAAATTTATAAGGATAAATATATATCAAATATATAAGAACCGTAGAGCAAATAAAACAAGGACGAGTGGTTACTCCTTCATTATGGTTTATTGGTTGGTGACGCGCGTTTCGACACTGATCAGCTCAAGGTTCGATCTGTATCGATCTAGCCCGACTCTGTAATCCACGGTATCCCTGGATATATATATATATAAATATATATATATACACACACTTATAAATACATACATATACATATATACACATAATGAAAATACACACACAAAAGATGCAAGAAAAAGTGTTGGTGCTCTAGGACGAGTAATGGGGCTACCGTGGCAGGACAGGATCGGTAGCCCATTAAGGAAGACAGCGGCCGCTCGCGGTGCATCTACCTACGAAATGGGCGAACAGATGGGTCCTTCGATGCATACAATTACTCATAATCTCAAACGTAGTGTTGATCGCCCACCCACGTAGCTTGAGGATCTCCCCACTCTCACAGATACAGAGCCGATAAGCCTCGCTGATGGGGTGCCAACCCAGATCAGGAGCCAGATGCTTGAGAACTTTGTAACCAGGATTGAGCAATATATAATATATAAATATAATATATATATTATTTTAGTTTATTTTAGCAAATTTTGGAATAGAATCTAAAGAACTAGGAATAAGGTTAATAGAATAAACTCATGGTATGATAGCTAAAAATACCAGAGTGTAATGTTCATCAATACAACCCCTAGAGGTGAATTAGCTTACAAATTTAGAAGGGCCCTAGATAAACATAAACTCAATATTAAGATAGTAGAAAGACCAGGTACCTCCATAAAAACACTTATTAGCAATACATACCCTTTTCAAAGACCTCCTTGTATAGATAAGAAATGTATAATCTGTAAACCAAGCCCCCATATTAACAGTAAAACTAGAAATGTAGTATATAGCATAAGATGTACTGAAGGACAATGTAGAGATAAGAATATAGTGTACATAGGTGAGACAGCTCGTAGTATAGGAGAACGGATAAATGAACACTGGCGAGAGCTTCAAGATAGTAAAGAATCATCTGTACGCCACCAACATGCTAAAATAGAACATAAGGGTAAATTAGAGAACATAGAAATAAAAATAGAATCTACACACAGAAAAGACGCAATGTTTAGACAAATCACAGAGGCAATAAACATAAATGAACTCCAACCAAAATTAAATAGAAAACATGAATGGAACAGCAACATCACAACTTACAATTAAGGACAAAATGAAAACACACACACACATAGAACAAACAACCAACCAGTAACATGTAAATAAACAAATAAATAAACAAATATAAACACACACAGACACCCGGATGTAACACATGCGCAAACTAAGCACACAACACACACAAAAACAAGATGGCGTAGGACAGAACAAAGGAGAGGCACAAAAACAAAGAAAAGAATCCCCAGTCACTGAAGAGGTCACAGAATGTGTGACGAAAGAACTTTGACAATATATGAACAATCGTCTGGTTGTGGAACCAACCAACCAACCAACCGGAAATTTATAAATTCTGAAATTTATAAATTTAATTTATAATAAATTGGAGTGAAAGCAACTGGTGCGTGTGTTTCTTATTGGCAACATGACCCTCCCAAAGCATAACAATACACACACACACACACACACACACACACACACACACACACACACACACACACACACACACACACACACACACACACACACACACACACACACACACACATATATATATATATATATTATCTATCTATATAATATATATATTAGTCAGAAGATCACTGATGATGGACAGTCCCGTTTCTCGCTCTATTTTTCATTCATATGTAACACACTCGCAACAACGCAGCACGCCATTTTTTCATTCATATATAATTTTTTCCCCTCGCTGTGGTTCGTCTTTTTCTATCACCTTACTGCTATCCTCTTTCTCTCTCTCCCTTCTCTCTCCTTGTACCTCTTGCTTTCATTCACCCCCTCTGCTGGTCACACTCTCTCGGCTGGCCTCTTCTTCACACTTTTACTCACTTACTCTCTGTTGCTCCCACTCTCTCACTTCCTCCCGCCTGACCTGTGTGAAATCCCTTTCTTGTTCACATTTCACAGGGTTCGGACGTGTCTGCCGTCTTCTCGTCGTTGATTTGGTCGAACTTAAGTTCACATGTATCATTGACTTGTCTCTCATTTCCTCTCTTTACGTTGCATTACTACTTTTGTTTGATTACTGTCCCTCTTTCTCCACCCAATTCGCTCTGTCCCAATACCTTATTTTAGTTATTGCTCGCACTGATTTTGAGGTATCTGGTCTTTAATGCGAAGAAATATCGATGATAGTCAGAAGATCACTGATGATGGACAGTCCCGTTTCTCGGTCTATTTTTCATTCATATATATATATATATATATATATATATATATATATATAGTGGTAGAACACTGGAAGGTAATATCCGTAGCGGTAAAGCACTCAATCCATAGGACGAGTTAGGTAGAAGTGGTTACACAACAGTTAGTTCACCATACCGAGAACAATTGTTTCACCTTAGCGGATCCTCAGCTCGTAATGGACGTATAACCATGTCCATTACGAGCTGAGGATCCGCTAAGGTGAAATAATTGTTCTCGGTATGTTGTGTAACCACTTCTACCTAACTCGTCCTATGGACTGAGTGCTGTACCACTACGGATATTACCTTTCAGTGTTCTACCACTATATATATATATATATATATATATATATATATATATATGGAGGAAGTTATAGTTCACTTGAAGCATTGTGTAATGAGGTATAAACGTTTGTAAATGTATAATAAAGCCAAAACAATGCAGGTATGGACATAGAATAAAGAATGCAAATGCAAAAGATATTGTTGACAATTAGTCTTTCACCTTAGATTTATTTAAATGTCCTTAATTTTCGAGATAATATCTCTTCTTCGGAGGGAAGTAAAGCGGTTAAACCAGTGTTCTAAATAGGTATTTAGAACACTGGTTTAACCGCTTTACTTGTCTCCGAATAAGTGATATTATCTAGAAAATTAAAGACATTTAAATAAATCTAAGGTAAAAGATTAATTGTCAACAATATATTTTGCATTTGCATTCTTTATTCTATGTCCATACCTGCATTGTTTTGGCTTTATTATACATTTACAAACGTTTATATATATATATATATATATATATATATATATATATATATATATATATATATATATATATATATATACATATATATATATATATATATATATATATATATATATATATATATATATATATATATATATATATATATATATATATATATATATATATATATATATATATATATATATATATATATATATATATATATATATATATATATATATATATATATATATATAAGGTAACTAGAAATAACAACACAATCGGTACAGTATATGGAAAGAATATATTAGTTTAATAGCAGGAAGAGTTTCTGGACGTTTCAGACGCTAGTCCTTCATCAGAAGAAAGAATGAGAAATTAGAAAGATGGAAGGGACTGGATGAGCGGAATCGGGAAAAAAATGTTTTTAGATAAAAATAACAGGTCCATGTTGATGTTGGCTTTTTGTGTATGATATACATTTTTAGAAAAGTGAATGATGGAGCACGTCTTCCAGAAATGGAAAAAATCTAATTGAATGGATGGAAGCATGGATGGCGTGTTGGTGTAATGGTACACATTGGTCCGGCAAACCAAAGATGTGGGTTCGTGTCCCTTGTACGTCAATACTCATCCGTTTTTTTCCATTCTGAAGATTAAAAAAAATCCCAACTAACAGACTAATTCTATTTAGTCAAATACGGCGTAAGCATACGTTACTACCTAATTTTATATATATATATATATATATATATATATATATATATATATATATATATATATATATATATATATATATATATATATATATATATATATATATATATATATATATATATATATATATATATATATATATATATATATATATATATAATATACATATATAATATATAAATATATAATACATATATATAAAAGGTAACCAGAAATAACAACAATATATAAAGGGCGGTGGATTGGTAGTATCGGTAGAGAGTCGGACACCATGCTTTGTAGCATAGAGTTAGCTCCCTTTGCGGTCTGAGTTCAAATCCCGCCGAGGTGGTTAACTTTGCCTTTCATCCTTACGGGGTCGATAAAATAAAGCACCAGTAACGTACTGGGTTCGATTTAATCGATTAGTCAATCACTGGCCTTGTGCCTATACTAGAAATCTTATATATATATATATATATATATAGTTTTGCGAGGTTTTTTATATGAAATCGTGTGTCGAAACAGATATTGTTATATTTGGGGAGGGTCATATTTGCGTAATATTGCCAGAATTAATAACAGAACACACTCACTGTTTGGTTGGTTTTCGCTTCTCGCTGTCTTTTATATATATATATCTGCGATCTAACTTACTCGGTCCTCAATGTTGCCATTGACTGACCGGCGGTCAAAAATAATACAGATACAATATAGACAAACACATATATATATAGTTTACATAAATCTTTCGTTGCACATCTGCAACATCGTCAGTGGTGTTATATTCATTGTTCCTCCTGTTGTGTTGTATGTCTACGCCATTTTTTTGTTCAGTCTGTCTATATATTTATTTATTTATTTGCTTGTTTGTTTATCTTATTTTATTTTGTCTTCTTTGCGCATGCGTTTGCGTGTGTGTATAGTGTTATGTGTGATGTGTGACTAGTGTGGATAGTGTTGTGTCTGCTGGGTGACTGGTGTGTGTTTATGTGCTTGTGTATGTATTTATTTATCTTATTTTATTTAATTTAATTTACTTATTTATTTATACTTCTCTTAGGTCAGTGTTGTTTGTTTGGGTGTTGTTGTTGTTCCACTCATTCTTTCTGTTTAGCTTTGGTCTTCTAATTTCTATTTCACTGGCCTCTCTGATTTGCCTATCTGCTGGGTCATTCCTATGTTTAGATATTATTCTAATTTCTATGTTGTCTATGTTACCGTCATGATGTTGTCTAGCATGTTCGTATAGTACTGACCCGTTTTTTCGTCCTTTTAGTTCCCCCCAGTGTTGGTCTATCCTTTCACCTATGCTACGAGCTGTCTCACCTATGTATGTTGTTGTCGTGTTTCTGCAAGTACCCTCTGTACATCTTATGCTATAGACTACGTTTCTAGTTTTACAGTTTATCCGGGGGTTCACCTTACATATGATACATTTCCTATTGGTACAGTGGGTTTTCTTAAAAGGGTAGGTTTTGCTGATCAGGGATTTTATGGTGGTTCCTGGCTTTTCTACCACCTTTATTTTTAAGTGGGTCTTTCTCAGGGCCTTTCTACACTGGTTAGCTAATTTCCCTCCAGGGGTGGCGTCCACAAACATGACACTCTGATATCTCTGGTTGTCGTACCATGATGTGGCCTTCCCTATCTTATGTCTAGCCCTATCTAAGCTATTCCATGATTTGCTCCTGTATAGTGGGCAAATTCCTTTCATGTCCAGTTCTATGAGGGTCTTATACTTTTCCATGGCTCCTTCGTATACTCTGACTCTGTCTCTTTGGTTGTAGCCAGAGAACTGCATGCGGTTGATGAAGTGTTGGATGTGTCCTTCCATTTCTGTTGGGTCGCACATGCTGGACACATTCTTCATCACTCGTACCAAATCTGCGATCAGAATATTAAACTTAGCACTACTGGACATTGCTGAGTTTTTGAGTATCAGGTATTTGGAGGCCATGGGTTTAGCATAGTGTGAGTGGAGAATTTGGGCTCTCTCGTCTATAGTGTTAATCCAGAGTTCTGTGTCTAATACAGGTAGTCTATTGTTAGGGTGTTTGGAAGGGAAGTCTATAGTTACAGTTATACTCTGGTGTATGGAATTAGCTATCTGCTGGATGCTTTCCATCGTGCTACGTTCTAAATCAAACTTGTTAGTGCTCTCTAGTGGGGGTGTTCTTATAACTATATTGATATCGTCTACATAACGAGAGTACATGATGAGGTCTATGGAGCTTTCATTAAGGAGATCTTTAAGTCTCCTTTCCCACCATACCATGAAAAGGTTGGCAACATCGCCAGCTATGCTGACGCCGATGGCTGCTCCCTCATTTTGGGTGTAGATTTTCTCATTGAACTTAAATATGTGGCCCTTTAGGGTAGTTTTGATACTAGCCCCTATTGCATGTGCGACCATTTTTCTTACCTGATCAGTGTTTTGGGGGGTCCGTATAGCTTTGGTCCACCCAATCCACCTTCCTATGGGAGTCTTTTTAGCCATTGAGGTTATGGTGGGGGGTCTACCTCTTATAGGTCTACTAGGGCAGAAACATCTAAGGTCATGGCTGTCTAGGTAGTCAGTGTCGTAGGTAAGTCTAAGTAGGAGGCCCAGTTCGTCTGTGTCGACGTCGCAGAACTCCACCTCACTCTCAATGATCAACTCCACGCATCTTTTCACAGCAAAATCAATGTTAATGGATGGGTACAGTGACACCACATCCATGCTGCCTATTATGCAGTTGGATAGGCTCCTGTTTTTGTTGCACTCACTGATTCTGCTGAGGAGGTCCTCTGTACTTTCACATACATCTGGGGACATCTTGATTATGGGGCGTATAACCATTGAGAGGAAGTAGGAGATCCTGTAGTTGCTAGCTATATTAGCTCCGCATACAGGTCTTGTTGGTGGTCCTATTGTCGGGTCGTCGACTGTCTTGTGGTCTTTGCGGAGCCCATACAAGGGTGGTATGCCATTGTTAGACGCCTGGAAGTTGTTGGCAGTGCGTCTGCTTGGCGGACGCACTGCCAACAACTTCCAGGCGTCTAACAATGGCATACCACCCTTGTATGGGCTCCGCAAAGACCACAAGACAGTCGACGACCCGACAATAGGACCACCAACAAGACCTGTATGCGGAGCTAATATAGCTAGCAACTACAGGATCTCCTACTTCCTCTCAATGGTTATACGCCCCATAATCAAGATGTCCCCAGATGTATGTGAAAGTACAGAGGACCTCCTCAGCAGAATCAGTGAGTGCAACAAAAACAGGAGCCTATCCAACTGCATAATAGGCAGCATGGATGTGGTGTCACTGTACCCATCCATTAACATTGATTTTGCTGTGAAAAGATGCGTGGAGTTGATCATTGAGAGTGAGGTGGAGTTCTGCGACGTCGACACAGACGAACTGGGCCTCCTACTTAGACTTACCTACGACACTGACTACCTAGACAGCCATGACCTTAGATGTTTCTGCCCTAGTAGACCTATAAGAGGTAGACCCCCCACCATAACCTCAATGGCTAAAAAGACTCCCATAGGAAGGTGGATTGGGTGGACCAAAGCTATACGGATCCCCCAAAACACTGATCAGGTAAGAAAAATGGTCGCACATGCAATAGGGGCTAGTATCAAAACTACCCTAAAGGGCCACATATTTAAGTTCAATGAGAAAATCTACACCCAAAATGAGGGAGCAGCCATCGGCGTCAGCATAGCTGGCGATGTTGCCAACCTTTTCATGGTATGGTGGGAAAGGAGACTTAAAGATCTCCTTAATGAAAGCTCCATAGACCTCATCATGTACTCTCGTTATGTAGACGATATCAATATAGTTATAAGAACACCCCCACTAGAGAGCACTAACAAGTTTGATTTAGAACGTAGCACGATGGAAAGCATCCAGCAGATAGCTAATTCCATACACCAGAGTATAACTGTAACTATAGACTTCCCTTCCAAACACCCTAACAATAGACTACCTGTATTAGACACAGAACTCTGGATTAACACTATAGACGAGAGAGCCCAAATTCTCCACTCACACTATGCTAAACCCATGGCCTCCAAATACCTGATACTCAAAAACTCAGCAATGTCCAGTAGTGCTAAGTTTAATATTCTGATCGCAGATTTGGTACGAGTGATGAAGAATGTGTCCAGCATGTGCGACCCAACAGAAATGGAAGGACACATCCAACACTTCATCAACCGCATGCAGTTCTCTGGCTACAACCAAAGAGACAGAGTCAGAGTATACGAAGGAGCCATGGAAAAGTATAAGACCCTCATAGAACTGGACATGAAAGGAATTTGCCCACTATACAGGAGCAAATCATGGAATAGCTTAGATAGGGCTAGACATAAGATAGGGAAGGCCACATCATGGTACGACAACCAGAGATATCAGAGTGTCATGTTTGTGGACGCCACCCCTGGAGGGAAATTAGCTAACCAGTGTAGAAAGGCCCTGAGAAAGACCCACTTAAAAATAAAGGTGGTAGAAAAGCCAGGAACCACCATAAAATCCCTGATCAGCAAAACCTACCCTTTTAAGAAAACCCACTGTACCAATAGGAAATGTATCATATGTAAGGTGAACCCCCGGATAAACTGTAAAACTAGAAACGTAGTCTATAGCATAAGATGTACAGAGGGTACTTGCAGAAACACGACAACAACATACATAGGTGAGACAGCTCGTAGCATAGGTGAAAGGATAGACCAACACTGGGGGGAACTAAAAGGACGAAAAAACGGGTCAGTACTATACGAACATGCTAGACAACATCATGACGGTAACATAGACAACATAGAAATTAGAATAATATCTAAACATAGGAATGACCCAGCAGATAGGCAAATCAGAGAGGCCAGTGAAATAGAAATTAGAAGACCAAAGCTAAACAGAAAGAATGAGTGGAACAACAACAACACCCAAACAAACAACACTGACCTAAGAGAAGTATAAATAAATAAGTAAATTAAATTAAATAAAATAAGATAAATAAATACATACACAAGCACATAAACACACACCAGTCACCCAGCAGACACAACACTATCCACACTAGTCACACATCACACATAACACTATACACACACGCAAACGCATGCGCAAAGAAGACAAAATAAAATAAGATAAACAAACAAGCAAATAAATAAATAAATATATAGACAGACTGAACAAAAAAATGGCGTAGACATACAACACAACAGGAGGAACAATGAATATAACACCACTGACGATGTTGCAGATGTGCAACGAAAGATTTATGTAAACTATATATATATGTGTTTGTCTATATTGTATCTGTATTATTTTTGACCGCCGGTCAGTCAATGGCAACATTGAGGACCGAGTAAGTTAGATCGCAGATATATATATATAAAAGACAGCGAGAAGCGAAAACCAACCAAACAGTGAGTGTGTTCTGTTATTAATTCTGGCAATATTACGCAAATATGACCCTCCCCAAATATAACAATATATATATATATATATATATATATATGCACATTCCATGAGAGTATCTTGGCGAGCCTATGAAGTTTTCAGCCGACCCTCATATGTGTAGTCAACAATAACATCGCTGCTGTAGGAAATAACCCAATTCTTTGGCCTATTTCCTTATCTCATATTAATTTAATACTTTGAAATCCAGGTCAATGTAATACTCTAATTTAGAAATCCTTTCGGTATTGTTTTTGTCTACAAATATGTAATAATTGGAAATGTTTGTATAGAAGTCTGGCAAATTATCGCCTGTTGTTGTCGTTGTTGTTATTGCTCTTGCTCGGCAGTTGGCATGTAGTTACGTCCCTTTACCATTTAAGTTTAAATCGCGCCGAGGTTAGCTTTGCTTTTAATCATTACAGGATCGATAAAATAAGGTAGCAGTAACACATTGGAGTCAATTTAATCGACGTTTGCCTCTACCAAACATCGTTGGCTTTGTGCTTAAATCAGAAACCATTATTTTTTTTCAGTCGCGTAGAGCGTCGGACATCATGCTTTGCGGCATAGAGTTACGTCCCTTCACGTTCTGAGTTCAAATTCCTCCCAAGTTAGCTTTGCCTTTCTTCTTACGGGGGTCGATAAAATAAAATACCAGTAACGTACTGGAGTTGATTTAATCGACTTCCCCTTCAAAGATTTGTTGGCCTTGTGCTTAAACTAGAAACAATTATTTTTTTTTAGTATCGGTAGAGCGTCGGATACCATGCTTTACAACATAGAGTTACGTCCCTTTGCGCTCTGAGTTTAAATCTCGTCGAGGTTAGCTTTGCCTTTCATCCTTACGGGGGTCGATCAAATAAAGTACCAGTAACGCACTGGTGTCGATTTAATCGACTCCCCCCGCCAGTTATTCGGTACTTTATTAAGTCTGCTTGTCGCACACTCTTGTTACCTTATTACCTTACAAGTATTTATTTTACCAACCCACGGAGATATAAAAGTAGTAGATTAAAATAATTGTTTCTACTTTTGGCACAAGGCCAGAAATGATCGCAGTGCATTACTGGTACTTTATTTTATCGACCCCGTAAAAATGAAAGGCAAATTTAATCTCGGCGGGATTTGAACTCAGACCATAAAGGACCGTAACTCTTTGCTGCAAAGCATGGCGTCCGACCCTCTACCGATACTGCCGTTGAACCTAACGTATGGTGAAGTAAGAGGGTTGGCTGAAAAGTTCATAGGCTGACAAAGATAGCTGGTCGAAGGTAAACGACCGGCGCATTAATATCACACCGAGGAAAATGAAAATATCGGAGAATAACTGGGAGAACCTTGTTCAAGATCGAACTTCCTAGAGGAAGGTAGTGCATGATGGAAGGAAAGAATTTGGAAGAAACGGGGTTGAGCATGAACAGCCCAAGTGGTGTGCTTGTAAGGGCCTTGAGTTTGGTTTGTCTAAGCATCTTAACATGGAAAGAATGTGGCCTTGAAAGTTATCAGAGAAGCCATGTACACAGAGACACTGTCAACTGTGCATTATATGGCATTTCTGTGCGGTGGATTGGTAGTATCGGTAGAGGGTCGGACGCCATGCTTTGACGCATAGAGTTACGGCCCTTGCCATTCTGAGTTCAAATCCCGCCGAGGTTAACTTTGCCTTTCATCCTTACGGGGTCGATGAAATAAAGTACCAGTAATGCACTGGGTAATTGCTGGCCTTGTGCCAAACGTAGAAACAATTATATGGCATTTCTGTTTGTGGGGAGTGTGAAAAAGAGTGTGCCACAGCTGGTAGACTGAAACGTCATTTAAAAAGTGCACCAAAACTGGACCGTAACACCTACTGCGAGAGACCTCCATTGTTGCAGCATCTGTGCAAGTGTGAGAAAGTCCTTAGCAGGACTAAAAAGCCACGTCTGTGAAACTCATGCTTAAGTATCAAGCGATAACATTACTCGAAATCGAGGTTCAATCATGTATGTATGTATGTATGTATGTATGTATGTATGTATGTATGTATGTATGTATGTATGTATGTATGTATGTATGTATGTATGTATGTATGTATGTATGGCCATCCAAAATCACTGGGAGAGATGACCCCTTAGCCTTTGTCAAGGCAGAATTCTAGGAGAAGGAAAACTCTGATATAACACCTGCAACCCTGATGGTATCCAATGATGTTGACTTGTTCTTCTTTTTGGTAAATATCATCTTGGTTAAGAGAGTGGGACTGGCTTTGTGCAGTGCCTTTGCTCACTATAAAAGCTTCACGGCACAGGCATTGCTTTATATCTGGAGATCTCTCTGCACTTGCCGTCACATGGTACCATGGGCCCAGCACTATGTGTCAATAATTGTCACAAGTGTAGTGTTTGTACCAGAGTTTTCAAGTCGCTGGCTGGACTAAAAATTCACACTCGTTCAGCGCATCGGTAGGGGTTCTCCTACATGGATATAAAGTAGTGGCCGTACTCGAAAACGAGTTGGAAGCCACCATGTATGTATGTATGTATGTATGTATGTATGTATGTATGTATGTATGTATGTATGTATGTATGTATGTATGTACGACTCCGTGGGGATGAAAGGCAAGGTTGACCTCGGCGGGATTTAAGCTCAGAGCGTGGAGAGCCATAACTCTATGCTGTAAAGCAATTATAATAATACTGGACTGTAATACGATCGGCTTCAACTATACAAACTCTTGAGAGTCAACAGTTGACATAATCTTGTAATCTTGTATCAGTAATGACGGTAATATATATATATATATATATGTGTGTGTGTAAGTGAGTAGAGTAGCGTGTGTGTGTTTGTTTGTATGTATGAGTGTTGCTGTGCGCGCGCGTATGTTAAACCACTGGGAGTGAAGAACCCCTAGCCCTTGCCAGGGCATTCTTCTAGGAGAAGGCATCTCAGGAAACTGGGTTAACTCCGACATAAAACCTGCGGCTCAGTAGTTACCGATGATGTTGATCTTTTCTTCTTTTCGGGTTATAGCTACTCTCGCTCAGAGAGTGGGATTGGCTCAGTGCACAGTCTTTCCTCACTTTAAAAATATTCGTCACGCACAGGCATTGCACGAGTGCATTAATAATTATTAATAGTGTACTATTATTATTATTATTATTGTTACTATTATTATTACTTTTTTTTTTTTTTTTTTCCCCAATTCAATGATGTTCCAGAACAATATAAAAGAGATAATTGGCAATTTAGGTTCTGGAACAAAAAAGATAATTGGCAATAAGGGCAGGGGCCCCAGGTTATCACAGCCTGGGCCCGCTCGTCATCGAGCCATTGTAATAGAGCCAAACAAGGCATTTAGTCTTGGCTGCTGGAACGTACGGACGCTGCTTGACAGGGATTCCTTGGAGCGTCCTGAACGAAGGACCGCTCTTGTTGCAAAGGAGCTTCGACGTTACGATCTTGACATCGTGGCTTTATCTGAGACGAGGTTAGCTGGAGATGGTCATCTTACAGAATTTTGTGGAGAATATACATTCTTCCGGAAAGGAAGAGATGAAGTAACCAGAAGAGAGGCTGGGGTAGGATTTGCTGTTAAGACTGTACTTGTGAATAAATTAGAAGAATTCCCAGTAGGGATTAGTGAGCGTCTTATGTCCATGAGAATTCCGCTGGAAAAAGGAAGATATGCGACCCTGGTGAGTGTGTATGCTCCAACTATGAATTCTGTCGATGAAGAAAAAGTGTCTTTTACCATGCCTTGAAAGGTGTTTTAAGAAATATCCCTCAGGCAGACAAAGTCATCGAGCTTGGTGACTTTAATGCTAGAGTGGGTAGGGATTTTAACACATGGAATGTAATCGGAAGACATAGGGTGGGAAAGTGTAACAACAATGGTATGCTCCTGCTGCAGATGTGTGAGGAGCTGGATCTGTGTGTTACCAACACCATGTTCCAACAAAAGAACAAATTCAAGACCACATGGATGCATCCTGCATCTAAGGAATGGCATCTTTTGGACTACGTCCTAGTCAGGATGCGTGACAGACAGTATGTGCAGTGTGTTCGTGCTCTTCGTGGAGCTGAGTGCTGGACGGACCACCGCCTGGTACGCGCAAAAGGGAAACTAATCACTAAACGTAAAATCCGGGCTCCTGGTGTTGCCCTGCCCAAAAGATTGAATGCTGCTCGTCTTAAGGATAAAAATGTGAAGAGGACATTGGAAGAAGAGATGCAGGCTGCAGATCTTGGTGAGGATTGGCCGACCCTTAAAAAGTCGGTTTATGATGTAGGCAGGCGTGTTCTGGGATTGGTGCAGAGAAAACATCAGGACTGGTTTAATGAGAATGATGTACATATAGAAGACTTGTTGGCTGATAAGAGGCGTGCTCTGTCACGCTACTTGACGGCTAAACCACAGGAGAGGAATACGTTGCATGAGGAACTCAAGGATGTAAATCACGTGTTAGGCGGAGTCTTTCTCAGATGAAGGATCAGTGGTGGAGTGAGAAGGCTGGTGAGATACAAACTGCATCAGATTCCAATAACACAAAGCAGTTGTACAGTCTCTTGCGTGAGGTTTATGGACCGTCTTCTTCTCTGGTGACACCGCTTCGCAACAGGGATGGCAAATAACTTCTTCGTGACTCACAAGGAATTCTACGAAAGTTGCGAGAGCACTTCGATGATCTTTTGAATCAGCCGTCTGTTGTCAGTGAAGATTTCCTCAATCTCATTCCAGAAAGTCCTGTGAAAGTAGCTCTCGCAGAACCTCCGAGACTTGTGGAGGTTGCAGTGGCTCTCTCGAAGCCGAACAGTGGAAGATCTCCAGGTATGGATGGCATACATGCTGAGCTCCTACAATATGGTGGTGAGAGACTCCTGCAACATCTTCACTCTTTGTTTGGCAGGATATGGGCTAATGAATCCGTACCTGAGGACTGGAGAGATGCAGTAATGGTGGTCTTGTACAAGGGAAAGGGTAACAGGAATGATTGTGGGAACTACAGGGGTATATCATTGCTTTCTGTCGTAGGGAAAGTTTTATGTAGGGTGCTTCTGGACCGTCTGCTGACACACATTGCAGATTGTGTTCTTCCTGAAAGTCAATCTGGTTTTCGTGCTGGACGCGGCACTACTGATATGATCTTCTCAGCTAGACAGCTCCAGGAGAAATGCATGGAACAAGGTTTGGATCTGTATCAGGTTTTTGTCGATCTGACAAAAGCTTTCGATACTGTTAACAGAGATGCATTATGGAAGGTTCTCCAGAAACTTGGTTGCCCTGATAAGTTCCTTGCTTTAGTTAGGTCTTTCCATGACGACATGAAGGCTTGGGTTAATGTCGGAGGTAACATGTCGGAGCCTATCTCAGTAAAACATGGAGTGAAACAGGGGGATATTCCAGCACCGATCCTGTTTGCCATATACTTTGCAATGGTTTTCTGTATTGCATTCAGGAATTGCGAGCATGGTGTTTACATCCGATATCGAACCTCAGGCAGCATATTTGACATCAGGCGCTTTGCTGCAAAGACAAAAGTATTTACATCAATCATAAGAGACCTCTTGTATGCAGATGATTGCGATCTTGTAGGGCACAGAGAGAGTGATATGCAGCACATTTTGAATGCATTTTCTGGTGCTTGCACTGCCCTAGGATTGACTGTCAGTCTCAAGAAAACCGTCGTCATGCACCACCCTGCCCCTGGTAGGCAGTACAGTGAACCAAATATCTATGTTTATGGTAAACGACTTGGAGTGGTTGATCAGTTTGTGTACCTGGGAAGCACTGTCAATCGATACGGCAACCTTGACAGTGAAATCCCACTCAGGATTAGGAAAGCAAATGATGCTTTCGGAAAGGTAGAAAGGCGACTCTGGGGTCGGCAAGACATATGCAAGAAGACAAAGGTAAAGGTGTACAAGGCATGTGTGCTCTCTTCTCTTCTTTATGCCTGCGAGACCTGGGTCACATATCGACACCACCTTAAGCAATTGGAGCGTTTCCATCAGATGTGTCTCAGACGGATCCATGGCGTTCACTGGAGGGACCACATCAGTGATGTCGAGATTTTGGAAAGCTCTATGTGTGACAGTATAGAAGCTCTTGTGCTTAAGCAACGACTCCGTTGGAGTGGTTACCTTGCCAGGATGAAGGATTCTAGAATACCAAAACAACTCTTTTATGGAAAGTTAGTTAAAGGAAAACGACCGCCACATAAACCAAAAAAAGAGGTATAAGGATTCCTTGAAAGCCCCTTTGAAAGACGCTAACATCTCTGCTGATACATGGGAAAATGTTGCTGCTTATCGTAATAAATGGAGAAAGACTATATGAGGGAAAAGTTGCCTTTGAGGCATCTCGAATCGCATACGAGAAAGTAAAGCAGGATGTGAGGAAGGGCATTGCTGTTGCACTTTCAGACGGCGAAGGTTCTCCTATGGTGCTGACATGCAGCGTCTGTGCGAGACTTTGCCTAAGCAAAGCTGGACTCGAAAGTCATCTTCGCAGTCATAAAGTAAGACCAGTGGTTGACTACCAGGCTGCTGTTGGAGATGCTACTCATCATGCTTGCCAAGCATGTGGTAGAGAATGTAAATCAGCAGGAGGGCTCAAACGACATGCAAAAGTACATGAACTCCAACCACAGCCGGCTATTCCCAGTGAATGTTTTGGTTGCCGACTCTGTGCAAGATATTTTAGATCATTGGCTGGGCTAAAAAGCCACATTCGATCGCAGCGGTTAATTGCTATCGTGTGTGTGTGTGTGTATAGATATGTTTGTGTGTGTGTGTATATATATATGTATATTATTATTGTTGTTGTCGTTATTATTATTGTTGTTATTATTCTTATTATTCTTATTATTATGTATGTTTTTTTTCGTGCAATGGCCATACTCAATAACGAGGGGGCAGCCATCGTGTTCTTCTGGTTTTATAATTTCACAAATTTTTACCAATAGAGAGAGAGAGAGTCGGTTTCTAACATAGACACAAGACTCTCATTGGAATTTACACAACATTAACTAGGTAGATATGTATGCATGTCTGCATGCATGCATGTGTAGATATGGATGTTATTGTATGTGTAGATGTGTATGTTTTGAGTTGTAAGTGTGCATGTGTATATGCTTGTATGTATGTATGTATGTTCTTCTGGTTTTATAATTTCACAAATTTTTTCCCAATAAAGAGAGAGTCGGTTTCTAACATAGACACAGGACTCTCTCATTGGAATTTACACAACATCAACTAGGTAGATTATGTATGCATGTGTAGATAAGGATGTTATTGTATGTGTGGATGTGTATGTTTTGAGTTGTATGTGTGCATGTGTATATGCTTTGCATCTGTACATGTGTATATGCAGTTATTAGATGCAAAATCTTTGGAATGTTTTACATATTTTTACTGTTTCATTAATGGATTGTACTTGTAATTTCCTAACTAGTTGTGTTCTTTCTGTTCCTGTGAAGCCTACCTTCTCAAGATTTGTATTGAGGCAGTTACTAACATACCCCAGTGCCCCAATAATCACAGGCATAAATCTGAAGGTGTAATCAGGATGGAGTATCTGCAGATTTCTCATCAGTTCTGCATAAATATTCCCCTATTCGCTAATCTTTGATATTATATTGGCATCTGCTGGGCAGCTAATTTCCACTACTGCGCATGTTTTCTTCTCCCTGTCCCATATCATAATATCTGGTCTGTTATGCCTGCATTTTATTGGGGTTTTTACTGGAACATTCCACCAGTACTCTTTCATATTATGTACATGGATGTCTTCCACATTGCTGTAGCTTTTAATGTGTTTATTATCGAGGCTATTTTTTTTACGAACTGCATTGTACAGTGTTTTGGCCACTACATCATGCCTCATAGGTAGATAGTACCGCGATGACATCTTTGAACAGCTGCTGATGACATGGGTGATATCCTCGATGTTAGTTCTGCAGAGTTTGCACTTGTTATCACATCTAGGTGTTTTGCCTGTATCCCTATCCCTTTTGTGAATCAGGTATTTCGTGTTAATCTCCTGTTCTTGGATTGCAAAAGCGTATCCTTCAAAGTGGGAGCCAATATAGCGGTTGTTGGTCCAAGATAGACTACTTTCCTTATCTATATTACTCTCACTCTGGAGCTTCCTGGCAACATATCCATGCATGATTTTTTGCTGATAAGCATGCAGTTTTTCATCCACGGATTCACTGCGATACTGCTGAGCGACATCCCTGGGTGTGAGTTTTTGATTATCACACAGGGAATATCTCTTGAGGAGTTCCTTCCCAACTCTCATGATCTTATCTGTTTCATGCAGATAGACTTGCTCGAGAAACGGGCTCCTACGCTTCGAGGTTCGTAGATGTTGTCGGAGAGATATGATGCGACATTCAAATGTTGTCTGGACTGAAGTTAGGCCTCTGCCTCCCTGCTTACCGTTCAAGTAAAGACGGCCTATGTCACTGTTGATGTGGAAGTTTCCGGTGTTGTTTAGTATTTTTCGAGTTCCAACATCAACTGCTCGGATTTCGTCTATCGTCCAATTGAGTATTCCAAACGTTGGTGTTAGAACAGGCATAGCAAACACATTGTGAGCCACTGTTTTGTTTTGCGCAGAGAGTTCCGATGACCAGATCTTTCTTAATCGGGTGTAGTATTCCTTGGTTGCGCGTTCTTTATTACAGATACCATTATAGGATATGTTCTCATCTATCCCCAGGTATCTGTAGCAGTCCTCATCAGCTATCGGTGAAACAGTTAGGCCATTGATGACAATGTTGCTAGATTGGGTTGTTGTTTTTCCCCGCTTTACAGTCATGTATGAGCATTTATCTTGGCCAAACTCCATTTCTATATCCTTTTAGAACGTTGTAACCAGGTCAAGATTTTTCTTCATCCCATCCATGTTCTTGGCATAGAGTTTCAGATCATCCACAAATAAATTATGGGTTAGGTTCGTTTTTCTGTCCTCCTGTGAGCCAATGATGTATCCCTCACATTTCTTGAGCAGAAAGGACAAGGGGTTTAATGACAAGATGAATAATATCACAGAGAGACTGTCCCCCTCAAATATACCCCTGCAATATTTTATTTTATCAGTGAAAATGGAGTCCTCCCTCTCTTAGGATAGTAGCCCAAGAATAAAACAGCCTCTCTATGGCTCTGACAATAATGTCTGGGACTTTAGCAAGTTGGAGGGCCTCTATCATCCAAGAGTGGGGAACAGAATCGAAAGCTTTCCTGTAGTCCAGCCAGACTGTAGCCATATTCCTTCTAAGTTGTCGCACCTCCGACATCGCAGTTTTGTTGATTAGGAGTTGTTCAGCACATCCCAAAACCCCTTTCTTTCCAGCTGCTTGTTCATCTGTGATGATGTTATTATTTTCACAGTGATCTTGGAGGAATAGGTTCAGGCAGGCTGTATACATCTTATACATCAGGTTCTGGCATGCAATGGGTCGGTAGTTTTTTGCCAAGTGGGTGTCTTTGTTCTTGAGGACCAGTAATATTTGTGCTAATGTCAACCATTCTGGTATGACTGTATCTCCTTGAGAACTTGTTGGTAGAAGTCAGTAAGATACCTCCGACAGAATATCAGTTTTTTTGTACCAGTAGCCGACAATCATGTCTCTTCCTGGTGTTTTCTTATCTTGGAGTTTTCCTATCACAGTATCAAGGGTACCCTCACTTATTTCGTATGTTTTTGTTGTAGTGTAGGAGCAATAGTTCTTTCGGATTTCTCTTAGCCACACTGCATCTTGGTTGAAATTCTTCTTTTCACCCCATATTTTTTTTCAAAAGGAATCTATGTCTTTCTGGGATGGGGCCTCAGTGACACTTATTATTTTGTTCTTCATATCTCTATAGACTGATGTTTGGTTTCGTCTGAATCTTTTAAGCACTTTTCTCTCATCTACCTTCTTCAGGTATCGGCGTTTTTCGCTAACAGCTCTCAATTTTTGTTTGAGGGTGATCAGCTTATATTGAAGAGTTCTGGTTCTACTGTTACCAAACATCGTCTCTATTTTATTTTTCACTCTTTGTTGGTGAGGAGTGAGGTTTTTTTGTGTTTGTTTGCATGTAAGGAGCAGTCACATATCTTATGGTTTTTCGTATGTATGTATGTATGTATGTATGTATGTATGTATGTATGTATGTATGTATGTATGTATGTATGTATGTATGTATGTTTTCTCTTTCTCTTAATTTCGAGTATATTTTTTTGACCGGCCACCTTCCTGGTGGCAAGGTTGTAAAAGAAAAGAAATTGTCATCCCTTGAATCGCAAGAATGTTTTGCAAAGTTTGAAGGTGCCAGCTATCGCAGCCATTTGCAGACTATGAATTAGGGAGCTGCGCTTTTTGTCCGCAAATCCAAGTTCAGTCATACTTTGGTCCAAGCGGGTTGGTATATAACCCGTAGCACCAATAATGATGGGTATGAAGCTAAAGGTGTATCTTGGATACTGGATTTGTAAACTCCTCATCAATGGTCCGTAGATGTCCTCCTTCTCCTGTATTTTTCTGACAACGTTTACATCAAGAGGGCAGCTGATCTCCACAACAGAACACGTTTTCAATGTGTGGTCCCAAACTACAATATCAGGCCGGTTGTGCTTTAATTTGGTGGCAGTTTTTATTTTCAGGTTCCACCAGTATTGTATGTATGTATGTATGTATGTATGTATGTATGTATGTATGTATGTATGTATGTATGTATGTATGTATGTATGTATTTATGTATGTATGTATAGAATTCACAAGAATCAAAGCTATGTTCAAAACATTTATTCGCTGACAATTGTTTCTTCCAAACCTAGACCTGGAGTCTTCGGAGCATTTTTAATGTTTGTACATATAATTGACCTCCTACCCAACGCAAGAGACATACAGATACATATATATATATTGATGTACAGTGTGGAGTTGATGTGACATATATTATACTATACTATATTTGTACAGTAATTCAAATCAAAATCAAAATTTAAAAACAAGATTAAAATACATGCGACAGATAACACAGATAATGCAAGAGAATAGTCTAATAATCAGATCAAATAGATAGTGTATGCGATAGTCCATATATGGAGCAAGCAAATGTGTCATTTATATATGAGTATTGTGTGGCAAGGTATTACATGTAATACAAGCACTTTAAGCGGGTATGCAAGAGTATTATGGTGGTTGCAGTGCGAGGGTATTTTCTGTATAGATCGAATTAGTATGTGTGCAGAAAAAGAAAGTTATAGTTTTCATATCCGCCACCATTTTCACATCCAGAAAAAGGAAGTTATAGTTTTTACATTCATCACATATGTTACGATGTATTTGTATTGAATGTTTGTTGTAGTAAAGGATTGTAACGCATTGAAACTCAGTGTTATTTAATCCATATTTATAGACTAGGTTCTTTCGGCTGCGAGGATTTACAGCGGTTTAATATCCGGAAGTAGGTATGTAATTAAGGGGAGCTAATGCGTAAGGGGAGGTAACTAGCTGATTCTCATAACTAAATTCATTGCTCTAATTGAGTCCCTTATATAAAAGGTTATATATTTATATTTAATTTTAAATACAGTCTACTCTCTCATAATGTATTAAAGGTTTCAATAGGAAGTTGTTTACTCATTATTATATAGTGCTATAATTGATATAGTGCTAATTTATATCAAATTAACCTTAAATACTGTCTACTCTCAAAACATATTAAAGGTTCAATTAGATTTTTGTCTACCTAATCCTTGGTAAGCTATGGAACAGCGTACAGCTGTTTGCATGATAAATTAGATAATCTCTTGAGTAAGCAAATTCATCCCCCATATACAATGTTATTAATCTATCTATTTAGTTATAAATGCATATATAATTCATATATAATTCATTGTTCCACATTACATATAAGTTAGACAAATCCCTTATGTTAATAAATTAATCCTATATATACCCAATGTTATTAATTTATAGATTAATTACAAATGCATATATAATTCATTGTTGTATCTAATATTTAAAGTTTATATAAATTGTATTATATTTCAATCACTATATAATTATAAGTAATCTAAAGTAATTATATTAAAAGGTGGTGATTTTAAGGATATTTCCAGGGTATAAAGTTATAGATAGAATGATTTGTGTAGAGGAAAGGGTGGATCAAAGAGTGTGGTGTAGTGGTGGAAGGCAAGACCTTGAGGTGAAGTGCTAAAAGTGGTGATGAGTTCAAATCTGACATTGTTATATACTAGGGTTAAAGCTTTGGAAAGAGTGTCGGAAGCGGTGTTGGCACGATGCAAACACTTCCGATTTTTTTATTAAGGAGGTTAAGATTCGAAAAGGGTCTCTAGTAGACAGAGGTTACAGAATTTATTAGGTGGTTTATACGATGCAGCCCTACCTACCACTTCCCATTGAAGTGTATATGTTCTATTCCTAGTTTTCAGATAGTGTATGTAGCTAGATAGTGAAGTGGAGTTGGCTAGATTGTGTTTTTTGAAAGAATGGAGATGCGAGTTGTATCTCGTTTTGAAGCAGTTCGAAGTAGAGCCTATATAGGTTTCAGAACAGTTGTTAGTGTTGACCGTGCATGAGTAAATGATGTCCTTGATTAAGTAGTTTTTACCTAAAGGGCAGGTTCTATTAGATCTACAGTTACATTTATTTTGGATGTTATCTTGTCGGTTATTATGTTGTGTAGAAGTCTGGTTGCTAGGTATTGCATTAGGGCTATGAAGGTTGTCGTTCCTAATGCTATTGATTTCATTAGTGTTATTACTATTATTACTATTGTTATCAGGGTTTGCAGTTATTATGTTGTTTTGAAAGTTTACCCCTGCTGTGTTTTAGTTTGTTGAAAGTAAGTATTAATCTTTCTTTTATTGCTACTAGCTATGTGGTATGCTATGTTAGGTGTGGTAGAGTAGGAGATTTTAATGGTGTTCTTATTTATAAGACTATGGTACTTGTGGCCAGATGGGAAGGTTTATCCAGGATTGAGAAGAAAGCCTTAGGTAGGTTGGTAGAGACGTTTAGATTGAAAGGGGGATTGAAAAATACATTAGTTCTTCTTCTATTTTTGTTTTTTATATCTATTGAGGTATTTCCGTTTATAGTATTTTGGTGACTTCTCTGGTGTGAGTTACGTTTGATGCTACCCTTCGTATTAGTGTGAGTGTGGTTATTATTCTTATTACTATTTTTCCTCATGGTCATATTGTGGGAAATGATGTTGTAACTATGTGTTTTTACGGGCTGCAAGTATGACATCAATCTAGGATTTAGTCAGGTCACTATTGTTCATGGCCATAATGAGTGCTTTATTTAATAGGATAGGGGAAATAGAGGTGTAGCATGAATTGATATCAAACTGAATACATTTTTTATTTTTGTTCTCTTTAATATCCTTAAACCATTCAATAACTTCATCTGTATTTCCCCACTGTTTAAGGTATATTTTGTGCTTAATCTGTGGGATGATTTTATCTAAAATGTTCTTACTGATAATGCCAATGTCAGATTTGGAAGGGCAGATTAGTCTAATCGAAGGGTTACTACTGAAATCTTCCTTATGGTCTTTCAGAGAGAATCTAGGGAGTTAGGGGTGTATGGTTGTGTATGTCTCTGAAGTCCCAATTTGGACACTATATTACGGCCTTCCAAATTAATATCTTCTAGGTTTTTAATAGTAGTTTTCTTATAGCTCCTGTGTAGTTCTTTAAATATACATTTTCTATGTATCATAATCTAGGCTGTATATGTTATTAGTTTTATCTGCATGTACAATAATTTTACTACTTGTTTTGAATCCTTTAATAGAGGAGTTAAGTATGTTAAGTATGTATGTATGTATTTATGTATGCATGTATGTATGTATAGTTCGAATCTAGCTGTTGAAACGGCAGGAGCTCGGCCGTCGCAGTCCCGAATCTTTTATATGTATGTGTATATAGAGGGACACCCTATATATATATATATACATACATCATCATCATAAGGTCGAGCTTGCTCGGCTTTCTACGACACGTTTCCTCCATCCATCTCTGTCTCTCATAGCGTTTGCCAGTTCTTCTGCAATGCATCCAGTATCGTCCTCAAGTTGCTTGACGTATGTCTTCTTGGGACGACCAGCGTTTCTTGCTCCATGAGATGGACTCCATAACAACACATCACCTGCTATTTCTTCCTTGCTGCGCCAACAGTGGCCAGCAAATCTGAGTCTCTGTCCACGTATTGACCTGCTGATAGGTGGTATATTGCCATAGAGATCCTTATTTGTTGGGTGTTCCCTCCAAGACACGTTTAAAGCAGCGCGGAGCATACGTGTGTATGCCCCGTCTAGCTTTTTCTCCAGTTTCGACGTTAGCGTCCAAGTGATAGAGCCATAAACAAGCACAGATTCCACAGCAGCTTTGAAGAAATTCCTTTTCAGTTTGGCCGGCAGGTTTGATTTTCATATCTTTTCCATTGCATTCAATGCTCCCCAGGCTTTTCCCAGTCTGATGTTAACATCATGTTCTGTGGAGGCGATATAGCTACCCAGGCATTTGAAGTCGTCAACTTGCTTCATTATATCGCCGTTTAGACTTCGCATACCAACTGAGGAGTCTTGGTTCAGGCAAATATATTCCGTTTTGCCTGCGTTGACATAGAGTCCGATTTCCTTTGCAACTGATTCGATGCTGTGAAGTAGTGATGTTGCATCCTTAAGGTAGTCAGCGAGGACCGCTAAATCATCCGCATGGTCAGCATCGGTAATTCTCTGAGCTGCATGGCGTCTACACTTTCGCTTTGTGAGAGTGAAACCAAGCTCTAAGTTTTCGTCCAGGGCTTTTCTCAATATATAGTCGAGGGATACATACATACATATATACATATATATATATATATATATATATATATATATATATATATATATATATATATATATATATATATATATATATATATAAATATACTGTATATATATCAAATAAAAAAACGTAGTTAAAGACTCACGTTATATATATATATATATATATATATATATATATATACAGGGTGTCCCCAAAAATGTATACACACTTCAACAGAATTCCAATAAATATGTGTATATATTTTTTGGGACACTGTATATATATATATAAGGAAAACTTGAACCGTTAAGGTATCTTTTCTTGGTTATGTCAAAATTTATAAAACAAACTTTGTATTTTATCTGATGAAAGCGTACCAAAATTTTGGTACTTTTGAAATATATATAATAGAATAAATATGGTTTTATAAATATAATTTCGATTTATTTAATATCATTGTATATATATATATAATATAAGATCACAAGATGGTTAAAAGAGTTCCAAGTATTTTATTATGCGCATTTCAAAAACAAATATCATCATCGGATGATATCTGCATTCTCATCAGATAAAATAGGGATACAT
>OZ024740.1:271465951-271490951 GCA_964016885.1 Eledone cirrhosa | reverse complement strand
GTGTTAGTGGTGGTGGTGGTGTTAGTGTCGGTGGTGGTGTTGGTGTTAGTGGTGGTGGTGGTGTTAGTGGTGGTAGTGGTGTTAGTGGTGGTGGTGTTAGAGGTAGTGGTGGTGGTGGTGGTGGTGGTGGTGGTGGTGGTGGTGGTGTTAGTGGTGGTGGTGGTGGTGGTGGTGGTGGTGTTAGTGGTGGTGGTGGTGGTAGTGTTAGTGGTGGTGGTGGTGGTGGTGGTGGTGTGGTGGTGTTAGTGGTGGTGTTGGTGTTAGTGGTGGTGGTGGTGTTAGTGGTGGTGGTGTTAGAGGTAGTGGTGGTGGTGGTGTTAGTGGTGGTGGTGGTGGTGGTGTTAGTGGTGTGGTAGTGGTGTGGTGGTGGTGTTAGAGGTAGTGGTGGTGGTTGTGGTGTTAGTGGTGGTGGTGGTGGTGGTGGTGGTGGTGGTGTTAGTGGTGGTGGTGGTGTAAGTGGTGGTGGTGTTAGAGGTAGTGGTGGTGGTTGTGGTGTTAGTGGTGGTGGTGGTGTTAGTGGTGGTGGTGGTGTTGGTGTTAGTGGTGGTGGTGGTGTAAGTGGTGGTGGTGTTAGAGGGAGTGGTGGTGGTCGTGGTGTTAGTGGTGGTGGTGGTGGTGTTAGAGGTAGCGGTGGTGGTGGTGTTATTGGTGGTGGTGTTATGGTGGTGGTGGTGTGAGAGGTAGTGGTGGTGTTGGTGTTAGTGGTGGTGGTGGTGGTGTTAGAGGTAGTGGTGGTGGTTGTGGTGTTAGTGGTGGTGGTGGTGTTAGTGGTGGTAGTGGTGTGGTGGTGGTGTGGTGGTGGTGGTGGTCGTCGTCGTTGTGTTGTTAGTGGTTGTGGTGGTGTTAGTGGTGGTGTGATGGTGTGGTGATGGTGGTGTGGTGGTGGTGTGGTGGTGGTGTGGTGTGGTGGTCGTCGTCGTTGTGGTGTTAGTGGTGGTGTGGTGGTGGTGTTTGTGGTGGTGGTGGTGGTGGTGCTAGTGGTGGTGGTGGTTGTGTTAGAGGTAGCGGTGGTGGTGGTGTTAGTGGTGGTGGTGTCATGGTGTTGGTGGTGGAGGTGTGGTGGTGGTGTGGTGGTTGTGTTAGTGGTGGCGGTGGTTATGGTGTTAGTGGTAGTGGTGTTAGTGGTGGTGGTGTGGTGGTGGTTGTGGTGGTGGTGTGGTGGTGGTGTGGTGGTGGTTGTGGTGTTAGTGGTGGTGGTGAGGTGGGGTTGTTGTTGTTGTGGTGGTGGTGTGGTGGTGGTTGTGATGTTAGCGGTGTTAGTGGAGGTGGTGTTAGTGGTGGTGGTGTTAGCGGTGGTATTAGTGGTGGTGGTGGTGGTGTTAGTGGTAGTGGTGGTGGTGTTAGTGATGGTGGTGGTGCCAGTGGTGGTGGCGGTGTTAGTGGTGGTGGTGTGGTGGTGGTGTTAGTGATGGTGGTGGTGCCAGTGGTGGTGGTGGTGTTAGTGGTGGTGGTGGTGGTGTGGTGGTGATGTTAGTGGTGGTGGTGTAGTGGTAGTGGTGTTAGTGATGGTGGTGGTGCCAGTTGTGGTGGTGGTGTTAGTGGTGCTGGTGTGGTGGTGATGTTAGTGGTGGTGGTGTAGTGTTAGTGGTGTTAGTGATGGTGGTGGTGGTTGTGGTATTTGTGGTGTTAGTAGTGGTAATAGTGTTAGAGGTTTTAGTGGTGGTGGTATTGTTAGTGGTGGTGTTAGGGGTGATGGTGGTGATGGTGTAAGTGGTGTTGTTAGTGGCGGCGGTAATGGTGGTGGTGGTGGTGTTAGCTGTGATGGTGTGGTGGTTGTGGTAGTTCTGGTGTTAGTGGTTGTGATAGTGTTAGAGGTTTTAGTGGTGGTGGTGTTAGTGGTGGTGGTTGTAGTGGTGGTGTAGTGGTGGTGGTGGTTGTAGTGGTGATGGTGGTAGTGGGAGTGTCCTTCCGTATATATATTGACTGAACAAATTTTACAATATGTGTATCGATATATTTCTGTGTATCAATATATTTAGAAGGGCCCTAAATAAACATAAACTCAATATTAAGATAGTAGAAAGACCAGGTACCTCCGTAAAAACACTTATTAGCAAGACATACCCGTTCCAAAGACCCTCATGTATAGATAAGAAATGTATAACCTGTAAAATAAGCCCCCATATTAACTGTAAAACTAGAAATGTAGTGTATAGCATAAGATGTACTGAAGGACAATGTAGAAACAAAAATATAGTGTACATAGGTGAGACAGCTCGTAGTATAGGGGAACGGATAAATGAACACTGGCGAGACCTTCAAGATAGTAAAGAATCATCTGTGCTCTACCAACATGTTAAGATAGAACACAAGGGTAAATTAGAGAACATAGAAATAAAAATAGAATCTACACACAGAAAAGATGCAATGTTTAGACAAATTACAGAGGCAATAAACATAAAAGAATTACAACCAAAATTAAATAGAAAATATGAGTGGAACAGCAACATCACAACTTACAATTAAGGACAAAATGAAAACACACACACACATAGAACAAACAACCAATAACATGTAAATAAATAAACAAATAGATAAATGAACACACACACACACAGACACCCGGATGTGGCGCATGCGCAAACTGAGCACACAACACACACACAGAAACAAAATGGCGTAGGACAGAAGAAAGGAAAGGCACAAAAACAAAGAAAGGAATCCCCAGTCACTGAAGAGGTCACAGAGTGTGTGACGAAAGGACTATGACTATATATAAACAACTATCTGGTTGTGGAACCAACCAACCAACCAGAAATTTATAAATTTGTAGATTTGTAAATTTATAAATTTATAAATATATAATAAATTGAAGTAAAAACAACTGGTGCGTGTGTTTCTTATTGGCAACATGACCCTCCCAAAGTATAACAATATATTTATGTGTATCAATATATTTCTGAGTATCAATATATTTCTGTGTACCAATATGTTTATGAGTATCAATACGTTTCTGTGTATCGATATATTTATGTGCATCGATATATTTGTGTATTTATGTATATCAATACATTTATGTGTATCAATATATGTATGTGTATCGATATATATCTGTGTATCAATATATTTATGTGTATCAATGTATTTCTATGTATCAATATATTTATGTGCATCGATATATTTATGTGTATCAATAAATTTATCGTTTCCCATCAACTTACAATACGTTATTTACCACATTTTTATTACATTAAGACGCGGTCACTACGTTGACCACACAGCACAGCACACGCTTTGAAGAGGTTATTGACCCCACACACTAACCACGTACTGTTTCTACACTGACCGCCTGATACTGACAACTTATTGACTACACATTGGCAGGTCATTGAACTACACAATCGGGACATTCGGACGCATTATTTATCAGACACTCACAACACACTGACCACATTATCACAACATACTGACCACAGTACCACAACACACTGACCACAGTGCCACAACATACTGACCACATTATCACAACATACTGACCACATTATCACAACATACTGACCACATTACCACAACACACTGACCACAGTACCACAACATACTGACCACATTACCACAACACACTGACCACAGTACCAAAACACACTGACCACATTACCACAACATACTGACCACATTACCACAACACACTGACCACATTACCACAACACACTGACCACATTACCACAACACACTGACCACAGTACCACAACACACTGACCACATTACCACAACACACTGACCACAGTACCACAACACACTGACCACATTACCACAACACAATGACAACATTACTACAACATACTGACCACATTACCACAACACACTGACCACATTATCACAACATACTGACCACATTACCACAACACACTGACCACAGTACCACAACATACTGACCACATTACCACAACACACTGACTACATTACGACAACACACTGACCACAGTACCACAACATACTGACCACATTACCACAACACACTGACTACATTACGACAACACACTGACCACAGTACCACAACACACTGACCACATTACCACAACACACTGACCACAGTACCACAACATACTGACCACATTACCACAACACAATGACCACAGTACCACAACATACTGACCACATTACCACAACACAATGACCACATTACTACAACATACTGACCACATTACCACAACACACTGACCACATTACTACGGCATACTGACCACATTACCACAACACACTGACCACATTACCACAACACATTGACCACATTACCACAACACACTCACCACAGTACCACAACACACTGACCACATTATCACAACATACTGACCACATTATCACAACACACTGACCACAGTACCACAACATACTGACTACATTACCACAACACACTGACCACATTATCACAACATACTGACCACATTATCACAACACACTGACCACAGTACCACAACATACTGACCACATTACCACAACACACTGACCACAGTACCACAACATACTGACCACATTACCACAACACACTGACCACAGTACCACAACATACTGACTACATTACCACAACACAGTGACCACATTACCACAACACATTGACCACATTACCACAACATACTGACTACATTACCACAACACAGTGACCACATGACCACAACACAGTGACCACATTACCACAACACACTGACCACAGTACCACAACATACTGACCACATTACCACAACACACTGACCACAGTACCACAACACAATGACCACAATACCACAACATACTGACTACATTACCACAACACAGTGACCACATTACCACAACACACTGACCACATTACCACAACACAGTGACCACATTACCACAACACATTGACCACATTACCACAACACACTGACCACAGTACGACAACACACTGACCACAGTACCACAACATACTGACCACAGTACCACAACACACTGACTACATTACGACAACACACTGACCACATTATCACAACATACTGACCACATTACCACAACACACTGACCACAGTACCATAACACACTGACCACAGTACCACAACACACTGACCACAGTACCACAACACACTGACTACATTACGACAACACACTGACCACAGTACCACAACACACTGACCACAGTACCACAACATACTGACCACATTACCACAACACACTGACCACAGTACCACAACACACTGACCACATTACCACAACACACTGACCACAGTACCACAACACACTGACCACATTGCCACAACACACTCACCACAGTACCACAACACACTGACCACATTATCACAACATACTGACCACATTACCACAACACACTGACCACAGTACCACAACACACTGACCACAGTACCAAAACATACTGACCACATTACCACAACATACTGACCACATTACCACAACACACTGACCACATTACCACACCACCTTGACCACATTACCACAACACACTGACCACAGTACGACAACACACTGAACACAGTACCACAACATACTGACCACAGTACCACAACATACTGACCACAGTACCACAACACACTGACCACATTACCACAACACACTGACCACAGTACCACAACACACTGACCACAGTACGACAACACACTGAACACAGTACCACAACATACTGACCACAGTACCACAACATACTGACCACAGTACCACAACACACTGACCACATTACCACAACACACTGACCACAGTACCACAACACACTGACCACAGTACCACAACACACTGACCACAGTACCACAACACACTGACCACAGTACGACAACACACTGACCACAGTACCACAACATACTGACCACATTACCACAACACACTGACTACATTACGACAACACACTGACCACAGTACCACAACACACTGACCACATTAGCACAACACACTGATCACATTACCACAACACACTGACCATAATACCACAACACACTGACCACATTACCACAACACACTGACCACATTACCACAACACACTGACCACAGTACCACAACACACTGACCACATTACCACAACATACTGACCACATTACCACAACACACTGACCACATTACCACAACATACTGACCACAGTACCACAACACACTGACCACAGTACCACAACACCCTGACCACAGTACCACAACACACTGACCACATTACCACAACACACTGACTACATTACCACAACACACTGACCACAGTACCACAACACACTGACCACATTACCACAACACACTGACTACATTACCACAACACACTGACCACAGTACCACAACATACTGACCACAGTACCACAACAGACTGACCACAGTGCCACAACACACTGACCACATTACCACAACATACTGACCACAGTATTACAACATACTGACCACATTACCACAACATACTGACCACACTACCACAACACACTGACCACATTACCACAACATACTGACCACATTACCACAACACACTGACCACATTACCACAACATACTGACCACATTACCACAACACACTGACCACAGTACCACAACACACTGACCACATTACCACAACACTCTGACCACAGTACCACAACATACTGACCACAGTACCACAACACACTGACTACATTACGACAACACACTGACCACATTATCACAACATACTGACCACATTACCACAACACACTGACCACAGTACCATAACACACTGACCACAGTACCACAACACACTGACCACAGTACCACAACACACTGACTACATTACGACAACACACTGACCACAGTACCACAACACACTGACCACAGTACCACAACATACTGACCACATTACCACAACACACTGGCCACAGTACCACAACACACTGACCACATTACCACAACACACTGACCACAGTACCACAACACACTGACCACATTGCCACAACACACTCACCACAGTACCACAACACACTGACCACATTATCACAACATACTGACCACATTACCACAACACACTGACCACAGTACCACAACACACTGACCACAGTACCAAAACATACTGACCACATTACCACAACATACTGACCACATTACCACAACACACTGACCACATTACCACAACACCTTGACCACATTACCACAACACACTGACCACAGTACGACAACACACTGAACACAGTACCACAACATACTGACCACAGTACCACAACATACTGACCACAGTACCACAACACACTGACCACATTACCACAACACACTGACCACAGTACGACAACACACTGACCACAGTACCACAACATACTGACCACATTACCACAACACACTGACTACATTACGGCAACACACTGACCACAGTACCACAACACACTGACTACATTACGACAACACACTGACTACAGTACCACAACATACTGACCACATTAGCACAACACACTGATCACATTACCACAACACACTGACCACAATACCACAACACACTGACCACATTACCACAACACACTGACCACATTACCACAACACACTGACCACAGTACCACAACACACTGACCACATTACCACAACATACTGACCACATTACCACAACACACTGACCACATTACCACAACATACTGACCACAGTACCACAACACACTGACCACAGTACCACAACACCCTGACCACAGTACCACAACACACTGACCACATTACCACAACACACTGACTACATTACCACAACACACTGACCACAGTACCACAACACACTGACCACATTACCACAACACACTGACTACATTACCACAACACACTGACCACAGTACCACAACATACTGACCACAGTACCACAACAGACTGACCACAGTGCCACAACACACTGACCACATTACCACAACATACTGACCACAGTATTACAACATACTGACCACATTACCACAACATACTGACCACACTACCACAACACACTGACCACATTACCACAACATACTGACCACATTACCACAACACACTGACCACAGTACCACAACACACTGACCACATTACCACAACACACTGACCACTGTACCACAACATACTGACCACAGTACCACAACACACTGACCACAGTACCACAACACACTGACCACATTACCACAACATACTGACCACAGTATTACAACACACTGTATATACAATCCACCCATATACAATCCACACATTACCCACACACTAACATATCATTGATCCCCACCCTGACCACATTCCGACCACATACTGACATAATATTGACCACACATCAAGCACACACCGTTCACACTTTGATCGGCTATTGACCATTATCAACCACATAATGTCCTGACATTGACTACATATTTTATACTTACTAGGATTTTTTTCAACACACTGACGTGTATATGTGTACATGTGTGTACATGTGTGTATGTGTGTATGTGTGTGCGTGTGTGTATGTATGTATGTACGTGTGTGTATGTGCATATGCATACATTTATATGTATGAGTATATAGATATAAACGTGCAAACACAGACACGTTTACAAAAATACACATTTAGACATACATTCACACAGACACACACACATATACACAGCATAACAAATGGAACGCTAGCCGCTATTTTGCTATAGTTCTTTCACCAACCCCTGCCCTTTTTTTATACACATGCATGCACGCAGGCAGGAGACATAAAGAGAGAGGAGTAGTTTGAGGTAGTCAAACTACTCCTCTCTCTTTGCGTGTTGTGTCAGAATCACAAAAATGTATATATAGATTGACCATACATCAAGCACACACCGATCACACTCTGACTGGCTATCCACACCTTATTGACTACATATTGTCCAGACATTGGGCACATCCACGTAATAACTACATATTGCTCACGCATTTCTCCCTCTTTGGCCATATTAATTAATTTGTCATTTTTTACTGACTCAGAAAACCCGTTAATATAATACATCACTTATCTGGTTCTAGTGGCTCATCCGTTAGTGAAAATATATTTATTGTGTAAAAGTACTTATAACTAATGATTCAGCTTCTAAATATTATAGCAGATTGCCAGAAAACACTTTCAAGTTTAGATTTAACCAGCACAATTATACTTTCATCAATCTTGAAAGATGTTCTGATTTATATTTGTCAAAGTATAACTATTACAAATAATAAAAAAAATATCAGAAACTTTAAAACCATGTAAAAGATATCAGAGTAATGATATATGCTATCTTTGTATTTCTGAGAAGATGAATATATTGTTCCGAAAGGGCTGGCTCCATTTTAAATAGTCATTCAGAGTTAATATCTTTTAAAAGTTATTTTGTGAAACATTTAAAAATGTTAAACGGTTAAATAATGCACAGTTTTATACAACAGGGATAAACACTTTACATATATCTCGTATTCAACGATTATTATTTAGGGCGGTGGATTGGCAGTATCGGTAGAGGGTCGGACGCCATGCTTTGACGCATGGAGTTACGGCCCTTGCCATTCTGAGTTCAAATCTCGCCGAGGTGAACTTTGCCTTTCATCCTTACGGGGTCGACAAAATAAAGTACCAGTAATGCACTGGGATAATTGCTGGCCTTGTGCCAAAAGTAGAAACAATTATTTCGTATATTACAAATATATTGTTATATTTATTCCTTTAGTAGCTGAAAAATCGGTAATCTGAAAAGCACTATTACGTTTTGAGGAGTTTAAAATAATACATACATACACACACAGATACATATTAGTAGATCACTGGTGTGTTATATCCGTAGTAGTAGACCACTGAGTCCATGGGACGAGTTTGGTAGAAGTAGTTCCACAATAGTTAATTCACCATTTACGAAAACAATTGTTTCACCTTAGTCGGATCATCAGCTTGGCTATATATATATATATATATATATATATATATATATATATATATGTATGTATATATATATATATATATATATATATATATATATATATATATATATATATATATATATATATATAGCCAAGCTGATGATCCGACTATATATATATATATAACACACCAGTGATCTACTAATATATATATATATATATATATATATATATATATACAATATGTTGAAAAGGTAACACACTAGAGAGAGATACAGTGCGCCATCAATAAAACAGGGAAAAACCCCCAGTGTATGGAATCTATAACCTATGAAAGGCAGAATATAGACACGATAATTAAAAATATTAATTAAAGCGTAAATAAATACCTCTATAACTATATAACACACGTACAAATCCAAAGTGATCTGTTTCGCCAGTAAGTTGTTGACTGAAATAAAATAACCCAGGTTCATCAGCGTGTGTAAGGCTATACATTTCAGACAACACTATTTACAGGCAACGGCGAGAGTCTATGGCTCCGTTAATGTATCGTGATATATATATATATATATATATATATATATATATATATATATATATATTTAGATAAATCTACCAAAAATTTACGGTAGTGTCCAATCCGTATGAAGAACTCAATGTAATCCGGATATCATGAAAAGAAGAGATGCATTCAAAAACCACTTTCGGTGAAAGATAAACGGAAAACAGAGTCAAGATAAATTATTAAAAAATAATGAATAAACAAAGAATAAAAGAATGAAATGAAATTTCATTTCTCACTCTTAGTACGGCTGATACTTAAATGTAAGTATGTATACGTACATACATATATGTATACAGACGTACAGTAGTATGTATATATATACATACATGCACACCTATATATATATGTACGTATGGGTTTACCGAACATTTATTATAATGTTCGGCTTGTTTGTAAACAAACAGCCCGAATTAAGCCGTACAGTGTTCGGCAACCATCGTCGCCCGTTTGTTCAACACTGACAAAGGAACGATGAACTAGTTTCAAGCTTATTAGCTATCGTCAGCATCGTATACCTTCCTGTCAGATGATTGAACGTTTGAAAGTATATACTTTCCTTATGCATATTAACGGCTGAGCAGCCTAATTTGCATATCGAGTGAGTTAATCGGCCAGGCGTACTGAAAACGATAAATGGAAAAGAATGAAATGAAATTTCATTTCTCACTCTTAGTACGGCTGTTACTTAAATATAAGTATGTATACGTACATACATATATGTATACAGACGTACAGATAACGCTAGCGGCTCATCCCACCCAAACCACTAATTTACTGTCTCTTGCACACATTCACTTCTCTCTAGCACGTGTTGCAAGGCAGTTATCTTAAGTTCTCTTAGTGTTGTATGGAATGTATTCACTTAACACGTGCACTGATGAACCTGGGTGTTTCTTCTCATACACTAATCTTTCGGTGAAACAAATCTCTTTGTGTTTGTACGTGTGTGATATATAGTTATAGAGGTGGGTAAATTCATTCTGATCTATATTTTTAATTCTTATGCATCTATCTCACTTTTTTTAGTTTACAGATTCTATACACTGGTGGTTTTCCCTGTACATTGATAAACACACACTCTCTCTCGTGTATTATCTTCTCTCTATCTCTCTCTCTCTCTCTCTCTCTCTCTCTCTCTCTCTCTCTCTCTCTCTCTCTCTCTCTCTCTCTATATATATATATATATATATATATATATATATATATATATATATATATATATGTGTGTGTATGTATATATATATATATATATATATATATATACATACACACGCGCATTTCAATGCGTGTATATGTGTGGCGTTCCACAATCGCCACGCAGTTTATCTGTCTGTGTGCCTGTCTGTCAGTCTAACATACACAGAGTTGTGAAGGGAGTAAATAGGGACCTTTCTTTACATTGCCGAACAGCTTTTATATTTATTATTGTGTCATTTTTTGACAATTGCTCGAAATGAATACTGATAATAAGCAATTCGACTTTATCAAACAGTGAACTACAGCGGCGACGGCGTGCAGCCAGCAATGAAGAAAAACAGGCCGAACAGCGCCATCGGAACGCCGAACTTCAGAGGCGAAGACGTGCTGCCATGAATGAAAAGGAGCTGGCTGAACAACGCCAACGAAACACTGGAGTCAAGCAGCGACGGCGTGCTGCGATGGTTGAAGACGAACTGGCTGAGCATCATCAGCAGATGGCCGGAATTCAGCAGCAACGGCGTGCTGCGATAGATAAAGAGGAGCTGGCTGACAGCGCCAGCGCAATACAGAAGTTCAGAGAATCTGTCGCCAAAGTGCTCCTCATTCCAGTAAAGAGGCTAGAAGCCGAACGAATGATATTAAAAATGGATCTTCAGATTTTCAGATTGGTGGACGAGCAGAGTGTCCACATTGTGGAGCATTGCTTTGGAGGCACGAAAAGACGTGGACCATAATGTGCTGTCATAAAGGAGCAGTTCAACTAGAACCCTTGCGAATGCCGGATGATGAGGAGTCACCGGAGTTTAAAATACTAAGTATGTGGGGTGATCAAGGAGCCCGAGGTAGATTACTGCGCAAATATTCGCGGCAAATTAACAATTCATTAGCTTTAGCATCGCAGAGAGTTAGTGAGATGTTTGAGAGTGGAGCATGGCAGCCGAATGTAGTCATTCAAGGCCGTTTGTATCATTGTATCGGTAATTTAGAAGTTACCCCAGGAGAGAGGCCTCGATTCGCTCAAATTTACGTTAACGATCCAGATTATAGTGAATCGGAGGAGGGTATCAGGATCGGTTGGATGAAGTTGCCGGGAAATATAACTGAACTTGAACGGCAAAGGTTAAGTGATTTGATCCGTGATTTGCAATCATGGCTTAGACAGTGTAATCCTTATGTTATGGATTTCATGTTGGTGGCTGAACTGCAAAATGTTCAGCAGCAAACATTGGTGATTAAGGCTGACGCAGTGCCAAGGAATCAATACGAACGGCGATATAATGCCCCTGAAGTATTTCGTGAAGTTGCTGTGTTGATGGACGATAAGCCTGGATCGAGAGATATCGTCCTCAATCGCAGAGATGGTGGTCTCAAGACTATCAATGAGTCAAATAGGGCATACGATCCATTGCATTATGTTCTTTTATTCCCAAAAGGTGAAAATGGATGGAACATGTCTGTTCATTTAGATGATCATGAGAATCAGCATCAACAGGGAGGTGACAATAGACACAATAATTCGATTCGCGACTTTTACGCGTTCCATTTGAACGAGAGGAATCAACAGAGAAATACGCTAATTCAAACCAGCAGATTGTTCCAGGAATACTGTTGTATGGCATTCGCAAAGATCGAAAATCAAAGGCTAAATTATATAGCTACACATCAGCAACATATCAGAGCTGAATTGTATAATAATATACAGGATGCGATAACAGCCGATGATGCCAATTACAAGCAAATTGGTCGACGCATCATTTTGCCATCGTCGTTCATCGGCGGCCCGAGATATATGAACATCGCTATCAGGATGCAATGGCTATTGTCAGAAAGTTTGGAAAGCCAGATTTGTTTATAACGGTTACATGCAATCCTGAATGGACTGATATTAAGGATGCACTTTTGCCAGGACAACAGCCAAAGGACCGTCCTGATATTGTGGCAAGAGTATTCAAAGGATATCTGAAAAAGATAATGGATGATGTGGAAAAAGAGGGAATCTTTGGAGGTATAGTTGCTTTTACATACGTAATTGAATTCCCAAAAAGAGGATTGCCACATGCACATTTGCTGATCATTTTACATAGAGATTGCAAATTGAGATGTGCTGAGGATGTCGACAGCATTGTGTGTGCTGAACTGCCGGAGAATGAGGCACTACGCAACTTGGTGGCAAAGTCAATGGTGCACAACCAATGCGGAGTGGCAAATCAGAAAGCGCCTTGCATGAAAAATTGCCAATGCAGTAAGCACTTTCCGAAATCTTTTGTCACGAACACTTCCTGGAACGATGGGGATGCTCATCCCTCATACAGAAGACGGTCGCCTGCCGATGGCGGTTTGGTCGAAAATGTAAACGGTCGACAGGTTACAAATCAATGGGTTGTGCCATACAATCCATATTTGATTATGAAATATCGTTGTCATATTAATGTGGAAATTTGTAGCTCAGTGAAAGCTTGCACATATCTATTCAAATATGTTGACAAAGGTCATGATCGGGCAATGATCAATGTCAGGAATGAGGAAGCGAACCAAGGAGATGAAGTTGGCAGGTTCCAGGATGTTCGCTCGATTGTATCTAGCGAAGCTTGCTGGAGATTGTTCGATTTTCATCTCAATGAACGCAAACCCATTGTTCAGAAACTGACGGTTCACTTAGAGAATAGGCAAATGGTCTGTTTTCAGGATACTAGAAGAGGTGTCGAAAGAATTGATAACGCACCACCTCCTAAGACGGAATTGACTGAGTGGTTCAAGCATAATAGGGAACATGCTTTGAACCCGGATTTCCCTTCGCACTACACGTGGGATAAGAAGGGAAATAAATGGAATGATAGAAAACAAAAGTTGAGATTCATGACTATTGGACGGGTTTGTAATGTCCATCCAGAATCTAGTGATGTGTTTTATCTCCGAATTCTGTAGCATAGTGATTTTTCGAGAGGTAAACAGAGCTTCGCTGATTTGAAAACAATCAATGGCATGGAATATGAAACATACCAGGCTGTGTGTCAACATCTGGGACTCCTTCAGGATGACGCTGAATGGAATAACGCCATGGAAGCTGCAGGAACAACACAAATGCCAGCTCAAATAAGGCAGTTGTTTGTCACGATTCTAGGATCCTGCAATCCTGCCGATCCAAGAGAGTTATTTGAACGCCATTGGGGAATTATGGCTCATGATTTTAGGCATCATCTTCAGGTCGATAATGAAAATTTGATGAAGGCTATTGTTTTGCTCAATATTGAGCAACTGCTTGAAGTTCATTTCAAATGTTTAACAGATTTCAATTTGCCAATTCCTGATGTAGAAATGCGGCAACGTGTCTTAGCATTAAACATGAGATTGCAGCTTAGACGGTTTCCACTTGATCGGAGGGAACTATTCCAGTTTGATCCACTGGAACAGCAACGTTTTGTGGATGAACGTATGCCAATGTTGACCCAATCTCAGAGAATTGGTCGATGGCGTTCTCCACTCGATTTCCACCAATGAGCAACTTTGTGCTTTCATAGATGCTCCAGGAGGCACCGGAAAGACATTCTGTTTCAACACTATGTTATCGGCAGTCAGAGCTCAGAGGAAGATTGCTCTCCTTGTGGCCACCAGTGGGATCGTTGCAACTTTGCTGAGTGGCGGAAGGACCTTCCACTCATGCTTCAAGGCTCCATTGGCTCCGGATGAGTTGATTGTCTGTAACATTACAGGACAAAGTGAACTTGCGGGCCTTATACGAAATACGTCTCTGATTATTTGGGACGAGGCTCCAATGGCACACAGATATTTGCTGGAGGCATTGGACGAGATATCTGCGGTAGTGACCTGCCATTCGGTGGTAAGACTATCGTTCTTGGTGGCGATTTCAGACAGGTGCTACCAATTGTTAGGAATGCTCAAAGAGCGCAAATTGTCGATGCATGTCTGAAAAAGTCCCCGTTGTGGCGCCATTTCAGAGTTTTGCGATTACACGATAATATGCGACTTCGTATGTTCGGGCAAAACGAAGAGGCTGAGACATACGGCCGATGGTTGATGTAGTTGGGAAACGATGAATTGCCACACGTTGATGATAATCAGACTGTAAGAATCCCAGACCATTTGGTCATGCCACTGGACCGCCAAGCATTGATTGACTGTGTGTTCCCTAATTTGAATGCTTTTTGGCAGAATATCGCCTGGATATCGGAACGCGTTATTCTAACTCATACGAATGCAACGGCCGATGAAATAAATTCACAAGTAGCCGGAATGTTTCCTGGAGAGGAATGGTTGACCGTGAGTGCGGACGCAATGGCGCCTAATCAGCAGAACAATATGGATGTTCCGACTGAGTATCTGAATTTACTTCAAATACCCGGATTTCCCCCACATATTTTGAGGTTGAAAAAGGGTATGCCGATTATATTGCTTAGAAATATCAATCATAAAATGGGTCTTTGCAATGGTACCAGATTGATTGTTGAGAGATGGAAGAGTTTTAGAAGCTAAACTCCCAGGCAAAGAGGAATCGGTTCTCATTCCGAGGATCATGCTGAGACCAAGTGAAGATCTGCTGCCATTCATTTGGCAAAGGAGACAGTTTCCCGTCAATTTGGCCTTCTCCATGACTGTCAACAAGGCAGTCGGTGTCTACTTGAATGATCCAGCATTCAGCCATGAGCAACTGTATGTTGCTGCATCTCGAGTGTGCGATCCTGATGGTATAAAATTTGCAATTGATACCACTAACAGAGGAACAACCCTGAATATTGTCTATAATGAAGCTTTGAGCTGATGTATGCATATCTTTAATGCTATCAATAAGCGACGTAAATGATTCGGACCTTTGTGTCCTTTCATCAGTATTGTGAGCTTTGACAGAGTTATCATTTATGTTCAATGTCATTTATTGTCGATAATGAGCAATAAAAACCAACAAGTATTGGTAGAAATTGCCTTCAAATTTATCGCTTCTGATAGCGGTGGTAATAAAACCTCATCATATGCTGAGTCTGGCAAAAAGTTTGGTGCCTATGGCCGGCCAGGGCTAGAGAAATATTGAAAAACGATTCTATTTTCGAAGTAGAAGGATCCGCCAGGCCACCTCCCCGAGTTGAACTCTGGGCAATATTGACTGTCTATTACTCAGTGGTTAAGAGCCTGGAAATTACTGAATAAATTTTTGTGTCATATAATTTGTTGTTTAATTATTACAGCTGACCACTTATAGATAAGCATGTTATCCATATCCATATTAATTTGGCATTTGTATAAACCATTTCAAGTAAATAGGGACCTTTTTTACATTGACGGGCATCTTTTATATTAATTATCTATATCTATATCTATATATAATATAAAAGATTGGAACTTCCATCATCCTTTTGAGAAACGTGGAACAACCACGTCTATGCAATGATACACGTTTTACAGTCAGGCAGAAGATGAACCATCTTCTAGAGGTCACTATTCTAGGTGGGAGCACCTAGAATTGTTCATATACTATGCACAAACCGTACAACGAAGAATCTGGTATATCTGGAAGATTTTTTTACTGTTTTTTTTGTATCACACAGACAACACGGACTCGCCTCAAACATCCAATACAGTCATTTTCTCATTTACCTGTCTTCTCTTATTATCTGTTTACCCGGGCGAAGCTGGGTACGTCAGCTAGTATATATAATATGCACATATGCATAAGTAGAATACCCAGTGTTGTCCTGACTGAAACAATAGTTCAGAACTGTAATTAATGAAGATATATTCTGTTTAATAGAACATTATTTGATTTCTCTAGAAAAGTTATCTTTCATGTAAAAAAATGCTATAATTTTCAACTAAATTTTATAACCAGCCGGCGCGTGTCCTTCAGATTCGTGCTTAATCTGAATAGTAAATTTTCGTAATTTATGTAAATGACATACACCAAAAATGAAGCATATTAAATAAAAACACAGGTTTAACTCTAGCATTTACATTACTCTCTATTATATTTTCATGGCAAAGGCTTTATCTTACATAATATGAAATCTATGATATTTTGATGATGTTATCTATTTTCAGAACAATATCTTAATGTTAGTATGTGTGGCTAGTTATGGCCGGTTTAAACAGAAAGAGATGAAAGCATTCTGGCCTGATATGACCGGTTTAAATGCTAAAATGAAGCTGAAACAAAAACAACCACCTCTTAATATTTTAGGTTTCTTATCGCTAGGTATTTCCTCTTTATTTACATATCTATACATTCTGTCACTGAAGACTATTTGCTATCACTTTGGATTCACTCTTCCTCCTCCTCCTCCTCCTCCTTCTTCTTCTTCTTCTTCTTCTTCTTCTTCTTCTTCTTCTTCTTCTTCTTCTTCTTCTTCTTCTTCTTCTTCTTCTTCTTCTTCTTCTTCTTCTTCTTCTTCTTCTTCTTCTTCTTCTTCTTCTTCTTCTTCTTCTTCTTCTTCTTCTTCTTCTTCTTCTTCTTCTTCTTCTTCTTCTTCTTCTTCTTCTTCTTCTTCTTCTTCTTCTTCTTCTTCTTCTTCTTCTTCTTCTTCTTCTTCTTCTTCTTCTTCTTAAGCACACCTAAGCACAATGGTAAATCTGGCATTATTGATGGATACAAACCCATCCAAGGGTGGTGGATTGGCAGTATCGGTAGAGGGTCGGACGCCATGCTTTGCAACACAGAGTTACGGCTCTTTATGATCTGAATTCAAATCCCACCGAGGTTAATTTTGCCTTTCATCCTTACGGGGTCAATAAAATAAAGTACCAGTCACGCACTGGGGTCGATTTAATCGACTTACCCCCCCCCCCCCCCCCCCCAAAAAAAAATTGCTGGCCTTGTGCCTATATGGGAAACCATTATTGATAGATACAAACTGCCAGATTTACGACAAATGAGGCCCTGTGCTCTTTAAGTTATGAGCCTCCTTACTTGGGCCCTGAAGGAGGTAACTAATTTTTTTGGCAGGAAAAATGTCCCTACCAGGTCAACGGGGCCCTGTGCTTAAGCACACCTAAGCACAATGGTAAATCTGGCATTATTGATGGATACAAATGCATCCAAGGGCGGTGGATTGGCAGTATCGGTAGAGGGTCGGACGCCATGCTTTGTAGCATAGAGTTACGGCCCTTTATGGTCTGAGTTCAAATCCCGCTGAGGTTAATTTTGCCTTTCATCCTTACGGGGTCGATAAAATAAAGTACCAGTCACGCACTGGGGCCGATTTAATCGACTTTCCACTACTCCCAAATTGCTGGCCTTGTGCCTGTATGGGAAACCATTATTGATAGATACAAATTATTTATTAAAAATAGAGAGAAATTCAGTAAGTGTCCTATTTTGTTCTGACACGGTAGTGTGACATACAGGGTGTCCCTCAAAAATGTATACACACTTCAACAGTATTCTAATAAATATTGCCTGTAGAGATAATCAAAGTGTGTATATATTTTCACGGGACACCCTGTATTTGAGGAAAAAATAAAAACAAGAAAGATTTAAAATGCTACTCGAATGTTGGGGTAGAATGGAATACTTATATTTGTGTTTGCGTGTATGTGTTTGTGCACGCATGTCTCTGTGTGTGTCAGTGTGTGTGGTGTGTGTGTGTGTGTATTTGTGCGCGCATTAGTGTATGCGTATGTATGCGTGTGTGTATTTGTACGCGCATTAGTGTATGCGTATGTGTGCGTGTGTGCCTGTGTGTGTGTGTGTGTGTGTTCGTGTGTCCGGGTGTGTGTATGTGTGTGTGTGGTGTATGTGTGTGTGTTTGCGCAGGCGTTAGTGTATGCGTGTATGCGTGTATGTGCGTGTATGTGTGCGTGCGTGTGTCTCTCTGTGTGTGCGTGCGTGTGTGTGTGTGTGTGTTTGAACGCGCATCAGTGTATGTCTGTATAAGTGAGTGTGTGTTTGTGCGCGGATCAGTGTATGTATGTGTGTGTATGTGTGTGTGTGTATGTGTGTGTGTGTGTGTGTGTGTGTGTGTGTGTGTGTGTGTGTGTGTGTGTGTGTGTGTGTGTGTGTGTGTGTATTTATCTATGCACACATGTCTGCATATCGGTTCACATAAACGTAGTAACACAGAAACAACGAACAAGAAACACCAACAACTGGAACACCAACAACACTCACGTGACCTACCCGTCAATCCACCCCCTTCTCTCTATCTTTATATCTATTTGTGGCGAGAATGGCCCGTGTGAATGGGCCTTCTCTTTACATAAGCCTGTAGGTGGAAAAGAGGAAGGAACGAGGGAGCACCCTCTCTCTTTGCTCCTGAGGAGAAGGGGTTGCACACTTTTTTCGGGGGTGTGTGTGACCCCCCCCCCCAAACGCCCGCTCCCTACTGAGGACTTATTGTTAAGTTTATTGTTAATTTTATATTTGTTATATATTTTCTTTACTCGCCTTCTTATGTAAACTCCCCCCATTGTACTTGTCCCACTTTTTGATGCCCTGGTGGCAAATAAAAGAAACATATCTATTTACATACATACACCTTTGGGCGAACACACACGTCTATCGTTCTTACCTATTTATAATCATAGAAGGTTCTATGTGAAAGCACATTTAATGTTTCATAATGTATTTTTATCCTTAACCCCTTTATCATTTACATTACTCTATATTTACTATTATATTTTCATGGTAAAGGCTTTACTTCACGTAATTATCTCACATAATATCGAATCTATGAGATTTTGGTATTATTTATTTTGAGATAAATAGCTTAACAACAGTATGAATGACCGGAGAATTCTGGCCGGTTACGGCCGCTTTAAACGCTAAAGGGTCAAATCATGTTCAGTTTTGTTTTTGGAAACGATGCTAACAGTTTCGGGTCTTATTGGTGCCTCTTCAGGAATATACGTGATTGGGTGTCTATATGGGAGTAGATTTTTTTGTCGGTTTCGATGATGAAAATTTAGTTGGTATATCATTTGAATCCCTACTCGTGAAATTAACTTGTAAGTAGGTGAGTATTCCACAGACACGTGTACTTTTAACACAATTCTCATGTCGAATTAGCGCGATTAAATGTGATAAGGCCATATCTTTCAATTATTGTATAACCCAGAGAGAAAGAGTTAGAGAGAAAAGGAAGTATCTATCCCAGTACTGGACTGATACTTTATTTATCAACCACGAATGGACAAAGATCAAAGTTGACCTCGGTGGGATTTGAACTCAGTGTGTAGGAAGCTAAAACAAGGCATTCAATCTGACACTCTAATAATTTTGCTTTGTGTATCTATACATACATGCGCATACACACTGAAACAACCATACCCACACTGAACATGGAACAACTTGTTGGTGATGGACCACCATTATATAACTTGCTAAAGGTTACTTAAAGTTACGGTTAGTAAACAGACTATATTATACAGGTTCAGGGGTACTTTTGAGATATCTTCTTCTTGAGTCATCCGATCCTTTGAGGCGATAGCGAGGCATTGACAAATTTTGAGCTCTAGAATTCTCGGTCGATCTTTTCAGCACGTAGATCTGTTCCTTTGTGGCCTGTGTGCATCTCGATGATTGATACTTAGGTGATATGCGGCCGGTCAACTCGTCTCTTTGCATCCGAAATCCAGAGGAGCAATCTTGCAGCGGGTTCACCATAGTGAGTGACAACTCATTTTGCCAGCTAAGTAGATTGGAGTAACGTGAAATAAAGTGACTTGCTCAAGGTTACAATGCACCACATGGTCCAGGAATCGAATTTACGATCTTATAATCGTGAGCTCAGCACCCTAACCATTAAGCCACGCACATTACCTATAAATTAATTTGAACTTATTTGGTTGATAATTATAATTGTTTCTACTTTTGGCAGAAGGTCAGAATTACCCAGTGCATTACTGGTACGTTATTTTATCGACCCCGTAAGGATGAAAGGCAAAGTAAACCTCGGCGGGATTTGAACTCAGAATGGCAAGGGCCGTAACTCTATGCGTCAAAGCATGGCGTCCGACCCTCTACCGATACTGCCAATCCACTATAATGATAGTCAATAAGTTTCTTACTTATTAGCCAGTATCCCAAATTGAAAAATGACATTAGCATGTAATCCTGAAAAGTATTCTCCACAACTTGTTGCCCAATCTAGCAATCCACTTTTCCTTTCTTTCACCCCTCCTATATATATATTTAATAAATATTTGCTCTACGGTTCTTATATATTTGATATATATTTATCCTTATCGAGCCCTCTTTGGATTTTAGTCTTCAAATTTATTATTATTATTATATATATATATATATATATATATATATATATATATATATATATATATATATATATATATATATCATAATATAAAAAAGGGAGGAGTGTGGGACTGTGTTCTAAATATATATTTTTTTTATCCCGTTAATAATATAAGTTGGGTTACTTTGAATAAATAATGAATAAAAATTACTAAATTTTGTAACTCTTTATTAAATATAAATAATTTCATTGCTTATTTCAAGATTCACTTCTTTTAAAAGTTTCAAATTTCAACACTTCCGGTATATCGCCGTCACCACCACCACCACCACCACCACCACTTCAACTATCATATATATAGATAGAGCGAGAAAGAAACAGAGAGTGTGTGATGAGAGAGATACAGATAGATAGAGTGACTATGTAACATATATATATATATATAGATAGAGAGAGATTGAAAGAAAAAAAGATTAAGATTTTTTCAACACACTGACGTGTGTGTGTGTGCGCGCATGTGCATATACATACATTTATATGTATGAGTATATAACTAATCGTGCAACACAGACACACTTACAAAAATATACACTCGCAGACACATTCACACTAATACAGATACTTTCACACAAACACAGACACATTTACACAAGCACACACATACACATACAGTCATGATAAATTTGGTAATAGGAGGGTAAAATGAAGTATAACTTTCTATTTACATATTCTTATCAACAAAACAAATATAATATATACAAAGGAAGGAGAAAGGAAAAAAAGAAAGAGAAAAAAAACACACAAGCAGGTAATGCACACATCTAGGACCACATACAACAAAAGGCAGGTGAAAGGGGTGGACAAACGAGCCACTACCAGAGTAAAAGATAACAATATAGCGAGGAGCACTGGGAAACCCCTCTCATAATTTATGAGGCAAGCCAGCACGCTCGCAGCGTTATTTAGGGTGATAGCGAGGCTGAGGTGCTGGAACAAACAAGCGCCTGCCCTCATGAGCTTCAACAGTACCTCGGTTAGGCGAGCCGCCAGTGAAGATAAGAACATCACTGTCAGTAGCCCGACTCCCCCAAACGTCTCGAATGTCACAGGCTGGATAATGTAGTTAGCTGACAGATGAGGGTATTTTAAGATTTTGTTCCGTTCAGCTGCGGATGCTGTAGCTCTCGCCCTTACCGCTGTATCCAGGATGTGGGAAGAAGCACAAGAGTCACTAACTGTGACGTCTCAGGTAAGGCACCTGCCTCTTGACCAGGAGCACAGGGTAAGATCGTCAGGTCCATCAATTCTGGACAACCCAGACGGTTCTAAAATTGAGGGGATGTTTACCTGGGCCAAAGCTCTTATCAAACACACACACACACACACACACACACACACACACACACACACACACACACACACACACACACACACACACACACACACATATATATATATATAATATTTGCGTGTGCGTATGTGTGTCTGTGTCTAAGAGAGACTACAATTAGTATGGGCATCGTTCATATCCTTGTTGTTGATTAACTCAAGATATGCTCTGAACAAGTGACGATATTACAAAGGCATTCCAGTCACGACCCCCGCGCATTTTTAGGCATAATATATATATATATATATATATATATATATAGTTATGTAATAAACAACATAAGATGATTATTTCATTTACTAGTGGTTTCTTGAAGACAGAATGAATAACACTCAGTCGTCAGAATGAATAACATTCTGTTATTCATTCTGACGACTGAAGACAGATATTTATATCTGTCTTCAAGAAACCACTGGTAAATGAAATAATCATCTTATGTTGTTTATTACATAACTAAAAAGGTTTGTAGCCTACATAGAGCACTCTCTTTTCCTTAACCTTTCCTACGGAAGTACTTCATTTATATATGTATATATATATATATATATATATATATATATATATATATATATATATATATATATATATATATATATAGGTTAACACAAAACAATATATTTGATAAACACAAATATCCTCATATTTATGTTTGTATTGTAAATGACCAAGTTAGCTAGATAGAAATATATTAATAATAATATTACAGTTTGCCTATCATGACTTAAGATAATACATCATAAATCAACAAAAACAAATTGTACTGGCAATGGCCGTAGTGCTTGGACAAATTTAAATTTCAAAATCAAACCTGTTCCGTGGACAGGTTTAAATCTTAAAATCCAAATATGTTTCGAATACATATATATATATATATATATATATATATATATATATATATATGTAAAAATTGAACCAAAATTACAAAGTAAACGAAACGTCGATATACAATAAAAACCTAAATAAATATAAACGAAATCTAATCGTTTTTCTTAATATATACACTCTGCCTGTACATCGAGTGCTCATATTGGTACCACCATCAGATATTCACTGAATCACATACAGACCCCCCCTCTCTCTCTCTCTCATATATATATATATATATATATATATATATATATATATATATATATATATATATATATATATATATATAATTTTGTTGTTACTTGTTTCACTCGCTTTACGCGTTTTAATTGTCCTAATAACTTAATTTAGTTATTATTGCACCAACGTGATGTATATGATTTTTAATGCAATGAAATATCTATGATCGTTGGCAAATCACTGATGAGGGACTCATTTTATAACATGTTATCCATGTGCAGTATTCTTCTCCCCATTTTTTCACATATATTTACCTAAACTGCGATTCTGTTTTTCTCTCTCTCTCTCTTACTGCTCCCTCGTTCTCTCTGTTTCTCTTACTTTCTTTCGCCCCCTCTGTCATATCGTATATATATATATATATATATATATATATATATATATAGATTAGATAGATATACATATATACATACACGCACACGTGTATATATATATATATATATATATATATATATATATATATTACGCACGTACACGTGTTCGTGCAATCACACACACGCGCACGCACATATATGCATATATAAACATATTAATATACCATCAGGTATAATCTGCTCTTCGCAAGTTGAATGCCATAGATCACAACTTGAAACATTTTTGCACTTTTCCAAGACATTCACTATAGTTTAAACCTGTGCAATACTTGAACTAACCCATCCACGTGATTCTTTCTCTTTAGCTTTCTCTTCTCTTATTTATTTTGCCACAGCGGATGGGCAGTATCGGTAGAGTGTCGAACAACATGCTTTGCGGTATATAGTTACGGCCCTTTACGTTCTGAGTTCAAATCTCGCCGAGGTTAATTTTGTCTTTCATCCTTGCGGGGTCGATAAAATAA
>OZ024740.1:271448451-271460951 GCA_964016885.1 Eledone cirrhosa | reverse complement strand
CTTGATTTTCACTCTTCCCAAAGATTCTCTCCCATATATTAACTCTCCCTCCCATTTCTTCATGCTATTTCTGTATAGCAGTCTGATGTTGTCGGCCACCTTGAATATATCTAGTCACTTGGTTATCCAAGAATGAGGAACCATGTCGAACCCCATGGCAATGTCAGTGTCTCCTCTTGCAGTTCCTTATTATCATCTTGTCCTGCAACTGGTCCTTTGTATGGGACCTCTTTCGGCATCCTTTGTTTATGTCGAGTTGGCTGTAGATTTCCTCAGACATAATGCTTGTTAGCAATTTCCACATCAAGTACAGACGTGATAGGCCTATAGTTGGTAAAGTCGTTTCCCTTAGCTTGATCGTTCATTATCAGAACCGTGGTAACTTTTGTCAACCACTGTGGTACTTCACCCGACACCAAGCAGTCATTGGGCATGGCTACCAGTATCGGATGGAGAGACGTTATCTTTTTAACCTAGTATCCCTGCACACCACCAGGACCTAGTGATCTGCAGTTGGTTAATTTATTGGCCTGTTTTTTAAGAGTTTTGACCAAGATCCTCAAATCAGGCTGTTGGTGTGCTTGCACATTAAACTTCTTTTCAACAACTGCAATCTATTCTGCCTGACTATTATGTTCAACACCCTGCTCCCAAATCCCTCTCCAAAATATGTTGGTCTGTTCAGCCTCGGGGATAGCGTTATTTCCTCTTCCTCTCTCTTCTAGCTGTCCAAACAACATCTTTCGGTTGTTGTCGACCATGCGATTTTGCCTATACTGGTTAACTCTGTTCTCATACCTATGATTTTTGCACTTTTCACTATGATGCGTTGTTTTAGTTCTTCTATTACAACATTTAACCTTTTCCCCTCAGTTGTATGCCTTTGTCAATCTATCCTTAGTATCTACATTTTGCTGTGACCCATTTAATAGAGACTCAAGTTTCCCGACATCCATTCTTATTCCCTTGATCTGATCATTTAGCTGCTTCTTTCACCAATGTTCTGTCTTCTATCATCTATTTTTCCCTCGTCTTGATACCGAGCAATTTTTTCACCACATTTGCGGATGTTTTAAGGATGTTGTTGTTCTGGTAAAGATTCCTTGCTTTTGTTCTGGCCGATGTTATACCAACACTATACCAAAAGAGCGAGCTATAGCCAATGGCTAAATATCATTTGAGTCATTCCTTCTCCTTCAACTTTCCAACACCCTGTTTAGAATTCTTGCTGTTCCCAGCAAGGCTGTTTTCTGCAACAATCCTGCCCTGGTGGTAATTTGTAGCTTCTCAAGCCATGCATCCAATTTTCTACTAACTGCTCCCAGTGCGTCAATCACAATCGGTACCACTTCTACGTGTCTGATTCTCCACAGTTTCCTGATTATGGCAGTATCGGTTGAGCGTCAGACACCATGCTTTGTAGTATAGAGTTATGGCACTCAACATTCAAATCCCGCCTAGGTTAACTTTGCCTTTCATCCTTACGGCGTTGATAAAATAAAGCACCAGTAATGCTGGTGTAATTACTGGGGTAATTGCTGGCCTTGTGCTCAAAGTAGAAACAATATTATCATTATTTGTCTTTTTCCTCTTCCTTCAGTTTTGTTTCCACTTCATGCCGAGTGTCTTCTGGAGATCTAGGGAAGAGAAACCGAACTACATACTTTGGTAAGCCACAAAAATAAACACACTAGATTGTTCAAGTCACGCACTGTACACAGTTACAAGTAAATATACAATTTGCTTTATACATGTGTACATTGTCTGTTTAACATCATATTTACAACAGAATGATAAATCAATCAAACAAGAGTGCTCTATTATTTACAAATTACATAATTATGAAATATAATAAATTATGTAAAACTAATTACGTAAATGATTATCATTCTCACAGCGACAATGCTCTTCTAAATGTGTGTGCCATACCAGTTAAAAGATCTTTTTGTACTTACATAAAAAGTAAGCTGGGGATTATTCTAAAATAATTGACCGTTTTTTTTTTATCATTCCTAGTGCTCCTACAATCACTGGTATATCATTAGTCTTATTTTTATTGCATGCCGCCACTGAATTACCGAGCACAGCTGTGTGTGACTTGGGTATGTGCAGTGTTCTTTTTGGTGTTGTTATTTTTATTGTTCAGAGAGTACTCTTCGTAATATGTGTGCAGTGTCTGGTAGTGCTATGTTATTTTCTGTCAGTTCTGGGGGTTTTGTTTATCTGTGTTTGTGTGGTTTTTACCATTCCCAAGAGCACCTATTATTATAGGGATTGTTTCTATTTTCACCATCCACATTCGGGCTATTTCTATTTCAAGATCGTTATATTTGGATAATTTCTCCATTTCCTTAATAGATATATTGTCGTCTGTTGGTGAGAAAACATATCAATGAGAAAACATATTTTCTTTACGGTCTTTAACTATAATATCGATCGATAGGCTTTTGTCTCCCTGTCTGTGTGTATTGGCACATTGCAGAGTATGGTTGCTTTATCATTCTCACACACCATTTCTAGTGTGTCTGTACCACCTTTTTTCCTGTTGGAATTTCGTAGTGTTGAGATACATTCCAGTGTATGTAAATCCAGACTTTATCATGTTTGTCGATATATTCCATTTTGGCTAAAACTGGGCAGCTAGAGGCAATATGGTTTATTGTTTCTTCCCCATCAACATATATTTTGCACTCACTGTGTTCTGCTTCATTTTGTATTTCTGGTGGTTTCTGGTGGGGAGGCTTTGATCTTGTACTGCAATTAGATATCCTCCAGTTTCAGCTTTTTGTCTAGCGTTTCTTAACCAGTTTTGTCCCTTTCCTCCCTATTCAGTTTTTTTTCGGATATTAGTCAAATTTTTTTTTCTTGCCACCGTTTTAGTACATCATTCTGGAAATCTGTTTTATTTGGATTTTATCTTTTCTGTTTTTGTTTCTTCTGTGTTTTCCGTATAATTATTTGCCAATTTAGTTTCTGTTTTGAATTTGTTGGCTTCCGTGAGTGCGTGCAGAACGGTTTCGTAGCTCTGTGCACATCTCAGGCTGGTCAGTCTGATAGCACTTCCGTGCCTGTAGGGTTTATCTCGAACTGGCAGTGTCCTCCGGCAGCACTGCCAAGCGAGGCATTTCTGAAATTTTTTCATTTTCCATGGCTATTGGTTATAACTTTCCATTATCCTTCATTTGTTTTCTAGTTACATAAGGTCTCTTCCTCTGTGTTCATGGAATGTATAATCTTTCTACATCTGATTTTGTGCAGTGTACTCTAAATGTAGTCATTATTTTTCTTGTTTTTCTGTCCAGTCCCTGCTAGTTCTTTTAGTGTCCAGTTCAGAATCTTTAAAGTATTGATAGCTATTACCTTCTTCATTTAGTTCTGTCTTAAATAGTAATCTAATCCGTCTATAATATTCCATTCTAATTTATTTTTCATCTGTGCGTGTTGAAACCTGTTTAGTTCATTAATTACTAAGTATTTAAATGTCTGTTTGATATTCTCTTATCCCAGTTTCTTTATCTAGCGTGATATTGTAGATATTTTCTAGTTTCTCTCTTCAGAGTTGCCGTGGTACATTTTTTAGTTCAAATTATTATTATTATTATCATTATTTTTCCTTCAGTATTATTTCTGATATATGCTGAGGGTTTTCCTGAAACGAAGGGCAAATAAACTCACTGTATACATTGGTAAGCCAAATTGATTATAATTTTCAGAGAGATAGTGCTCTTATCAATACCTGTGCAGTACCAGTTTATTGCACCTCTTGCAGAGAAGGTAAACCAGGGATCATTCTCAAATACTGTTATGTTCCTTTCTTGATCATTCTCAGTGCTCCTACAATCATTGGTATTGTAACGGCTTTGAGGGGCCACATTTTTTCAATTTCAATAAGCAGATCTTTATATTTTCCTAGCTTGTCAAATTCTTTTACCGCGATATTGTGATTACATGGGATGTTCATATCAATAAACATACCTTACTATGTTGGTATTTTACAATGATATCTGGTCTATTATGTACAGGAAAGTCACAAAGAATCGTTACTTTTTCTCCTTCAGTTACAGCCACAGGGTGATAATTGTACCATTTGTCAGCAGTTTTGATTTTATAATGCTGACATATTACCCAGTGTAGATATTGGCCAACTCTGTCATGTCTAGATTTGTACCTTACTGGTGCTAAAACTTTGCACCCAGAAATTAAGTGGTCCACTGTTTTAACCTCATCATTGCAGAATCTGCACTCTGGATTTACTCCATTTCTCATCACATTGACCTGGTAATTCTGTGTCAGTAAACTTAGATCTTGGACAGCTATGATGAATCCTTCACTCTGCTTTTAGCCCTGAACTACATAGCCACTGATGGGTGTGCTTCTGGTCAACATCAGCTTGTTTGCTACAGGCCACATATTTAACATGCAGAGGTTTCTGCTCCCACTTTTATGTCAATTGCTCTTGCCCTTTTGCTTTTGCCATTAATTTTATATGCTTAGCAGCATCAGTTGCAACAGTTCTCTTAGTCTGTCCAACCTGGGAATCAAACATGAGATCAGTAGCATATGTTTTACTCTCCTTCAAGATAGAATAACGCCTCTTACTTCTCTCATGTTTTTCAACGAGTTTCAGCATACAGTCGTTTGTTGTTTCAAGGTATTTGGCTAGTCCAATAGTGGTGATCTAGTAGGTAAGTTCAAATTGGATCAGGATACAACCTCCTTGAGTTCTAGGAAGGTAAAGATGATCCACATCTGCCTTCGGGTGGTGCATCCTATTACAAGTCAGTAACTTACGAATGTTGGGGTCGATTCTTTTAATTTCACCAATATTCCAGTTCAATATACCGAAGATATAAGTGACAACTGGAATTGCCAAGGAATTTATGACTAACATCTTGTTGTGAGTATTTAGTTCTGATCTCAGAACTGCACGTACTCTCTTGAAACATCCCTTCTTTATCCTCTCTTTCATATTTGCATGCTGAATGCCAGAACCTTCATTAATCCCTAAGTATTTATAAGTTTGTTCGTGCTCAAGATCCTTTATGATTGTTTCAGCATCTAATTCAACTGGGTTTGAGTTGACAAGTTTCCCTGTGGGTAGCCAACTCTGTGCCGATGGTGGTGAGTAGGGAGGTGGCCCTAGGGCCAAGGACACCAGAAGTCTACACTGCTACGAGTTTATCCAATTGACCATATCGGCGCTAATTCTATTCAGAAGAGAAAGGGAGAGGAAATGCCTTGATTAAGCAGATTTGGGATCAGAAACATTCCAACAGTGACCATCTTATCTTTTATTCTGGCAGTATACCTAAGATTAATTATACTTCAAAATTCTTAAAGGCAGTAGAACAATTAGAAGGATATTTGACTGTAGTTTCTAGAAGATGAAGCGACATCTTAGAAACCCTCGCTTTGGTTTGGAAAAAAAAGGGGTTGCACATTCACTGTTCTATTTACAATATATTTCTCTCCTTTTGCGGCCGTGCCCTTAACAGTGGAGACCTCTGGTGCCCTTGGCCCTAGGGCTACCTCCTTACTCACCACCATAGGCACTGAGCTGGCCAGACGCAGGTGTGAGCCCTCCCGTGATGGAATGACTCTTTCAGCACAACTCCCTTACCATCTTCCAGGGAAACGCCTTCTCCATTCTGTCCACCGGGGCTGTGGGGAGGCCAGAACGTGGGACCCCATTTGCTCATAATACAGAGAGATGGGGAGGGCGAGAGAGATGGAGGCGATGACAGTTTAACTATATTATCATTCGGACTGTCATAAGAGTAAACTTGTCTACTTTTGTGATTTGAACGTTGTATTCACTGTTGCTGTTGTTGTTGTTATTGCTGCTGTTGTTGTTGTTGTTGTTGTTGTTGTTGTTGTTGCTGTTGTTGTTGTTATTGCTGTTGTTGTTGTTATTGTTATTGCTGGTGTTGTTGTTGTTGCTGTTGTTGTTGTTATTGCTGGTGTTGTTGTTGTTATTGCTGCTGTTGTTATTGCTGGTGTTGTTGTTGCTGTTGTTGTTGTTATTGCTGCTGTTGTTGTTGTTATTGCTGCTGTTGTTGTTGTTATTGCTGTTGTTGTTGTTGTTGTTGTTGTTGTTGTTATTGCTGGTGTTGTTGTTGTTATTGCTGCTGTTGTTGTTGTTGTTGTTGTTGTTGTTGTTATTGCTGGTGTTGTTGTTGTTATTGCTGTTGTTGTTGTTGTTGCTGTTGTTGTTGTTATTGTTATTGCTGGTGTTGTTGTTGTTGTTGCTGTTGTTGTTGTTATTGCTGTTGTTGTTGTTGCTGTTGTTGTTGTTATTGCTGTTGTTGTTGTTATTGTTATTGCTGGTGTTGTTGTTGTTGCTGTTGTTGTTATTGCTGGTGTTGTTGTTGTTATTACTGCTGTTGTTGTTGTTGCTGTTGTTGTTGTTATTGCTGCTGTTGTTGTTGTTGTTGCTGTTGTTGTTGTTGTTGTTGTTGTTGTTGTTGTTGTTGTTGTTGTTATTGCTGTTGTTGTTGTTGTTATTGCTGTTGTTGTTGTTGTTGTTGCTGTTGTTGTTGTTATTGCTGTTGTTATTGTTATTGTTGGTGTTGTTGTTGTTGTTGCTGTTGTTGTTGTTATTGCTGTTGTTGTTGTTATTGTTATTGCTGGTGTTGTTGTTGTTGTTGCTGTTGTTGTTGTTATTGCTGTTGTTGTTGTTGTTGCTGTTGTTGTTGTTATTGCTGTTGTTGTTGTTATTGTTATTGCTGGTGTTGTTGTTGTTGCTGTTGTTGTTGTTATTGCTGGTGTTGTTGTTGTTATTGCTGCTGTTGTTGTTGTTGCTGTTGTTGTTGTTATTGCTGCTGTTGTTGTTGTTATTGCTGTTGTTGTTGTTATTGCTGTTGTTGTTGTTGCTGTTGTTGTTGTTGTTGTTGTTGTTATTGCTGGTGTTGTTGTTGTTATTGCTGTTGTTGTTGTTGTTGCTGTTGTTGTTGTTATTGCTGTTGTTGTTGTTATTGCTGGTGTTGTTGTTGTTATTGCTGTTGTTGTTGTTGTTGTTATTGCTGTTGTTGTTGTTATTGCTGGTGTTGTTGTTGTTATTGCTGTTGTTGTTGTTGTCGCTGTTGTTGTTGTTATTGCTGCTGCTGTTGTTGTTGTTGTTGTTGTTGTTGTTGTTGTTGCTGTTTCAGCCTATGAACCATTCAGCCTATGAATATTTTATCCGACCTTCGTAAAGCACACCCTGGCTTCTGATCTCGTGCAACCTTCATCCAGGCATTCCACAGCAATCGTCTCTCCTCTCATCACCTGTATTGTGTCCAGCCCCTGGCCCCGCAATAACCACTACGCCTTTCCCCTTTAAATGTAAACCCTATGGAACACTTTGGAAGTGGAACTGAAACAATTTCAATTGAACACTGATAGCGTTGATCTCATTGCGTTCAGATCATTGGCTCAGCCTCTCTCTTTAAAAGTAGACAAAAAAAAAAAAAATATATATATATATACGATATATTAACAAATGGAAACTATATTTATAAAACCATATTTATTTCATTATACATATTTCAAAGACACCAAGTTAAATTCTGGTGTGCTTTCATCAGATAAAATATAATATAGAGCAGTTTTATAAATAAATATTGACATACCCTTAAAGAATGCGACCATTTCTGTTGGAAGCTCCCGGATAGTGGGGTTATAAATTTATTTGTACTATTATGTAAATTAGTTTCGGATATTTTAAAATCAGAGTAGATTTAAATAAGCCGTTGGGTTATGGAGAAAGAAAGAGAGAGAAAAAAAGAGAGATAGAAAAAAGAGAAAAAAGAGAAAAAAGAGCAAACTCTAAGAGGAAAATAAGAAAAATAAGAAAAGGAGAAAGAGAAGAAAAGAAAAGAGAAAAGAGAAAGCGAAAGCTCTAAGTGATATGTTGTTGTATTAGCTTAACTTATGAGATGAAGTGAAAGAATAAATATTTAATGGATGAGTAGAGAAGTTTAAATAAGCGTGAATGGAAAATACATAAATAATAATAGGAGAATTTAACCATTGTTTAAATATGATTAAATGTTTAGTTTATCAATTAGATTATTGAGATCTATACATTAAAAAATTGAGATCTATATATTATTAAGAAATCTATATATTATTAAGACTATATATTATTAAAAAATCTATATATTATTAAAAGAATATATTCATATATATACATACGCACACACAGATATATATACATACAAACAATAAAGGATTTTTTAATTTAAGATATAGGAATTTTCATAAACATAGATTTTTCGGAGAAAAGCCTAGAAAAAACAGAGAAATAGAGAGAAACAGAGAAATAGAGAGAGTCGGTTTCTAACATAGATACAATACTCTCTTATTGGAATTTACACAACATCAACTAGGTAGATATGTATGCATGTCTGCATGCATGCATCTGTAGATATGGATGTTATTGTATGTGTGGATGTGTATGTTTTGAGTTGTATGTGTGCATGTGTATATGCTTAGTGTCTGTACATGTGTATATGCAATTATTAGATGCAAACTGTTTGGAATGTTTTACATATTTTTACTGTTCCATTAATGGATTGTACTTGTAATTTCCTAACTAGTTGTGTTCTTTCTGTTCCTGTGAAGCCTAGCTTCTCAAGATTTGTATTGAGGCAGTTACTAACATATCCCAGTGCCCCAATAATCACAGGCATAAATCTGAAGGTATAATCAGGGTGGAATATCTCCATATTTCTCATCAGTTCTGCAGATGTATGTATGTATGTATGTATGTATGTATGTATGTATGTATGTATGTATGTATGTATGTATGTATGTATGTATGTATGTATGTATGTATGTATGTATGTATGTGCAGTGCCTTTGCTCACTATAAAAGCTTCACGGCACAGGCATTGCTTTATATCTGGAGATCTCTCTGCACTTGTCGTCACATGGTACCATGGGCCCAGCACTATGTGTCAATAATTGTCACAAGTGTAGTGTTTGTACCAGAGTTTTCAAGTAGCTGGCTGGACTAAAAAGTCACACTCGTTCAGCGCATCGATAGGGGTTCTCCTACATGGATATAACGTAGTGGCCGTACTCGAAAACGAGTTGGCAGCCACCATGTATGTATGTATGTATGTATGTATGTATGTATGTGTCGAATTTTGATGGATAGATTGATCTCACACACACACACACACACACACACACACACACACACACATACATACATATATATATATATATATATATATATATATATATATATATATATATATATATATATGTTTATCACAAGACACAGATATATATATATATAGTGTATTGGTGGGTAACGTTTAGTTACTTATTGGTTTTCACCAGTTTGAGCAGTCAATACTAATTTGCATCCGGTTGCCGATGTCGTATTTCCCTGTAATTGGTATCCTTAAGAAGCAAAGTGTTAGTAATAATATTAATAATAAGGAGCAGGAACGAAATATCAATATAACATCATTATGTTTATTCATACGTGACGCGTGTTTTACGACCGGTCAGCTCATGGTACAATTGGTAGTATCGCACCCGACTCTGGAATCGATAGCTCATCAGACTAGTGGATATATACTAACACGTTTGTATTAGTTTTTTTATTTTCTTATACATTAAAAAGATCCTCCTGATGAAAGAATCGTCTTGTAGTTTGGATTGTCTTAACCTTTTGAAATGGTCAATGTTGTTTCTTGGTTATCGAAACTACCGTAAGGGAACACGGGGAATCATACTTTTAGGTCCACCTCTAAGGAAATATGCTAGAGAAGTTTTCTTGTTTTAGATTATTTTATTGGGAATCTACCTGTCTTTGACTTTGTTTACGATATTCTCCCCCCCTCTCTCTATATCTCTCTCTCTCTCTATATATATATATATAAAAGAAACAAAAAAACGAACAAATAGAGGGACGTAATAACACGTACTTGTATTAGTTTCACGCTTGGAGGAAGAAGAGTGAGTTACATAGTCAACGTATCGGGTATTTGCCCTTCATTAGGAAAAACACAAAGGAAACGTGCAAAGAAAATAAAGAATAAAAATACAAAAGTTTGTTTTAAATAAATAAAATTAGAAAGCAAATAAAAAATAATAACGAGAAGGGGAGGAGGGGGGAACAGTGGTGGGTGGGGGAATGGGGGTCGGGAAGAGGGGTGCAGTTGGCTTCATATTACTATGCATGTGTGTGTGTGGGGGGAGGTTTAGGAGTGTTGTTGGGGGAAGTGTATGTGTGTGTGAATGTGTGCACACATGCATGTCCACGCACACACACACACACACACACATATATATAGGGTAATTAGATTCCACGAACAACAACAAATTACAATGGCCGTGTATTAGCATAACACTTACAAATAAAGAATAACAATAAATTTATTATTTTTAACGTTTCGAATGCTGGTCCTTCACCTGAAAGGAAAACATGAAAAGAGAACAGGGTTTTGTTTGAGGAGCTAACAGAGATTAAAGACAGAAGAACACCCCAATAAACCAATAAAAGTGTGTTAAATGGCAGACACGCTGGAAAATGACGTGAACGAGGCTTAAAATTGCCTTTACTTTGAGAAAGGTCAGAAAAGAGAGATAAGTACAGGAGAAAAATGTCTGTGTATATGCTGAAGTGTGAACATACATGATGATAGCTGCTGCTCGATTTCGAGTAATGCCATCGCTTGAGACTTAAACATGAGCATCATGGATGTCGCTTTTAAGTCCTGCTAGGGACTTGACTATGGCCAGCAATACCATGCATCACAAAAAAAATCACATATCAAGCGATGCCTGTGTTTGAAGCTTTTTTTAAGTGAGGAAAGGCTTTTCATGGGGCCAATCGCACTCTCTGAACATTGAATGCATTTGCCCCAAAAGAAAGAACTGGTCTACATCATTGGATGAAAACGAAGTCGCAGGTTTTATATCAGAGTGACCTTGTCCTAGAGAGATGTCTTAATAAAGACTAGGAGTCTATCGCTCAAAAAAGAAAAAGCAAAAAAAAAAAAAGCAAAACTTTATTGGATGACCGTTGACTCTCTTGAGTTACTCTGCCCTTTGGTGGGTTTTGTTTTTCATCCCACAAAGTGTCCCAAATCCTCCTCCTCACCAAGCAAGTTTTGTGGGGTTGTCGGTTTAGTCACCAACGACCCGACCATGCTGTTTGTTGTTTTGAATATTAAAATATTCAAGATATTCAAAACAACAAACAGCGGAGGACGCGTTTCGCACCTTTCCGACAGACAACCTTTCCCCCACCCCGGAAAAACCCCCCAGTTGATGGATGTGAATCCGAAATATATAGGGACAATTAAATCTCTCCCAAGGTAACTCTCTCTCGTGTTGTTATTTTTATTTTATCCTTTATACTCTTTCCTTCATTCCTCTACACGTCTTATACACACCACGCATCTCAACGTACACCCACTTACATCTCTCTCTCCACCACCGGATCTTGTTACCCGGAGATTTACCCATTTGCATTGTCGAGGTTTCCAAACGACTTAAAGATATTCACTTATTATTCCACAATGCTTCAAGCAAACTTCAATACTCTCATATATATTTATATATATATATATATTGTTATACTTGGGGAGGGTCATATTTGTGTAATATTGCCAGAATTAATAACAGAACACGCTCACTGTTTGGTTGGTTTTCGCTTCTCGCTTCTGTGTCTTTTATATCGGTAATCTAACTTACTCGGTCCTCAATGTTGCCATTGACTGACCGACGATCAAAAATAATACAGATACAATATAGACACAAACACATATATATAGTTTATCATAAATCTTTCGTTGCACATCTGCAACATCGTCAGTGGTGTTATCGTTTCCTCCTGTTGTATTATATGTCTACGCCATTTTTATTCAGTCTGTCTATATATTTATTTATTTATTTGCTATATATTGTATCTGTATTATTTTTGACCGTCAGTCAGTCAATGGCAACATTGAGGACCGAGTAAGTTAGATTACCGATATAAAAGACACAGAAGCGAGAAGCGAAAACCAACCGAACAGTGAGTGTGTTCTGTTATTAATTCTGGCAATATTACACAAATATGACCCTCCCCAAGTATAACAATATTTGTTTCGACACTCGATTTCATATAAAAAACCTCGCAAAACTAATTCATCGCCGCTATATATATATATATATATATATATATATATATATATATATATATATATATATATGTGTGTGTGTGTGTGCGTGTGTGTGTGTGTCTGTGCGTGCGTGCCTGTGTGTGATAAATCTATATCTGTATATATGCAGTGCAGAGACAACCATGACTGCTTAAAAGTGTACACACACACACACACACACACACATATATATATATATATCAGATAGGATGTGGTAAAAAAACCAGGTGGACAATAACCCACCAGAGTACTGGATACAGGGTGCGGACGGTATTTGAGGACAGATTTATGGTTTAAAAAAAACGCTTATATAATAACAGAAAAAACTGTATTCTTATAAAAATAACATAAACA
>OZ024740.1:271440951-271443451 GCA_964016885.1 Eledone cirrhosa | reverse complement strand
CTTATATATATATATATATATATATATATATATATATATATATATATATACCACTGCTAGTACCACTGCTAGTACTTTATAAAATTCAATAGAATATTTCATGAATTTTTACGTAAGTTTCGTTTTTTCTTTTTTGTTTCATATATGAGCACACCGGGTTGAATTTTGAGATTACAGGAAAAGAAAATCCCTAGAATTTATAGCAAGACATCTCCGTGTTTGCAGGCAAAAATGAATCTGGCATGTCCAGCTTTTCTTGTATTATAGAAATACTTCCTTGAAATTCCATTATGTTTTGCACATTGGCTCACTCACTACAAAAATATGTAACTGAAATGAAACACACAAACACACACGCACACACACTCACACATACACATATACACACACACAAAATACAAATTAGAATCGGCAAATATGAAACTAGTGATTGTTTGTCTAGTCGACAAAAAATTTAATGTAGTTCATAAAATATGATAAACTTGTGACACGTGGAAAAAAAAGGTGATATTTGGGTGTCTAGAGCAACGTTTCTCAGACGGCATTCCCCGGAACATTAGGGTTCCGCAAGAAGTTGCTAGGGGTTTCCTCGAGAAACAGTGATGAATAAGCCATTGATGAAAAATAAACCAGTTATAAATATATATATATATATATATATATATATATATATATATATATAATAATAATAATAAATGCGAAGACTAAATTCCAAAGAAGGCTCGATAAGGATAAATATATATCAAATATAGAAGAACCCTAGAGCAAATATTTATTATCGCTACTTTCACCCTTAACGGGATCTTCAGAAGATCCCGTTAAGGGTGAAAGTAGCGATTCTTTGCTTAAACTTTAATCTGTATTTTAATAAATAAATATATATATATGTTATGTTTACCACGATATAGATATTAATAATTGTTTCTACGTTAGGCACAAGGCCAGCAATTACCCAGTGTATTACTGGTACTTTATTTTATCGACCCCGTAAGGATGAAAGGCAAAGTTAACCTCGGCGGATATAGATATTAATAATTGTTTCTACTTTAGGCACAAGGCTAGCAATTACCCAGTGCATTACTGGTACTTTATTTTATCGACCCCGTAAGGATGAAAGGCAAAGTTAACCTCGGCGGATATAGATATTAATAATAGTATATAATCATTTTTATGCAGGGTTTCCTGAGACATGGAAACTATTTCAAGTTGTTCCACAAGGGTAAAATGGTTGAGAAACGCTGGTCTAGACTCTAGAGCATTGTACGAAACTTCGAAATATATATATGCCTTAATGGCTTCCGAAATCATCTAATTCTACGAATTAATAAAACCCATGTGCTAACGTTATTATGAAGGTGGACAGTTACCAGAATCGTTAGAACATCGAGCAAAATGCCTTGCAGTATTTACGATTCTTGGTTAAAATCCCGCCAAAATCAAAATTGCCTGTCACCCTTCCCGGATCTTTTAAATAAAGTAGTTGTCGAAAATGAGGGATTAGTGTAAAAAAAAACAAAAACTGGTTTGTGGTATTTATTCCTGTGTTGAGGTCCTGGGTTTAAACCCTGTCAATATCAAATTTGTCTTTAATTCTTCCTAAATCGACACAGAATACCAGTCTAGGATGTTGGATTTGCGAATTAGTCAGAGTGTTGGACAAAATACTTTGTGGTATTTGTTCCCGTTCTTTACGTTCGGAACACTCAGCCAGTTTTATCGAACTTTGTATTTAGTCGGTAAAATGGCGTCTTGTAAAAAAATATACTTCGCTTGTAAAAAAATATACTTCGCATTTTACTGGATTCACTGGATGACCTCCCATTGATGGATACACACACACACACACACACACACACAGACACACACATATATATATATATATGTATCTATCTATATATATCTATAAAGTGACAAGAATTGCAGCTTTTTGTAAACTTTATTTCATATTACAATTCTTTCTAAATCGATCAGTTCGGCTTTGATCATGCGATATATATATATATATATATATATATATATATATATATATATATATATATATATACACATATATATATACACACATATATATACACACAGACACACACACTCTCTCTCTTTCTCTTTCTCTCTCTCTCACACACACACACACACACACACACACACACATATATATATATATAGACTCTGCCTCAGTATTAAGTACCTTTCTAACTGTTTGCAAATTCAATCATACACACACACACACGTATACATAGCCTGTCTATCTATATGTGAGTTCAAATCCCTCCGAGGTTAAATTTACCTTTCATCCTTACGGAGTCGATAAAATAAAGAACCAGTAATGCACTCGGGACATTGTTTGTCTTGTGCCAAAAATAGAAACAATTATAAGGGCGGTGGATTGGCAGTATCGGTAGAAAGTCATACACCATGCCTTGCAGCATAGAGTTATGGCTCTTTACGCTCTGAGTCCAAATCACGTCGAGGTTAACTTTGCCTTTATCCTTACGGGGTCGAT
>OZ024740.1:271433451-271435951 GCA_964016885.1 Eledone cirrhosa | reverse complement strand
CCAAGATGGCTTTTGTCTTCTCTCCAGCCTGTAGGGGGTCTATCGAATAAAAACCAATAATTGTTTCTACTTTAGGCACAAGGCCAGCAATTACCCAGTGCATTACTGGTACTTTATTTTATCGACCTCGTAAGGATGAAAGGCAAAGTTAACCTCGGCGGGATTTGAACTCAGAATGGCAAGGGCCGTAACTCTATGCGTCAAAGCATGGCGTCCGACCCTCTACCGATACTGCCAATCCACCGCCCTATAATTGTTTCTACTTTTGGCATAAGGGCAGCAATTATTCCAGTAGATTACTGGTACTTTATTTTATCGACCCCGGGATTTGAACTCAGATCATAAAGGATAATAATAATGGATTCTGATTTAGGCACAAGGCCAACAATTTTGGAGGGAGAGGGGAAAATAGATTAAATTGACTTCCAGTGTATTACTGGTACTTTATTTTATCGACCACCGTAAGGATGAAAGACAAAGCTAACCTCGGCGGGATTTGAACTCAGAACGCAAAGGGCCATAACTCTATGCCGCAAAGCATGGTCTCCGACGCTCTACCGATACTGCTAATCCAATAATGATAATAATAATTGTTTCTGCTTTAGGAACAAGGCCAGTAATTTGAGGGGATGGGGGAAAGTCGATTAAATTGACCCCAGTGCATTCGGGATTTGAACTCAGAACGTAAATGGCCATAACTCTATACCGCAAAGCATGGTCTCCGATGCTCTATCGATACTGCTAATCCAATAATGATAATAATAATGTGCAGATCAATTCAGTCAAATGTATTTCTTCCTTTTTCAACAAAATTTGGTCTGGTACCAGGTCAAAACAAAACCCAGCACAATCCATATTTTCGTGTCCCCAAATATCCGGTTGTTGGATTTCCTTGTGTCAGCCTATTACAAGCCATATTATTTCCTTTCTTTGGGGTCTAGATATTCCTTCAACTGTAGATTTTTTTTCTCAAAAACATCGTAATTTTTTGTTTGTTTTAACCCCCACATGGCCCTGATCGAGCAAGGCTTATAGTCAAAGACTCTTTAATCATAGCCGTAGCGATATTCTTTCCTACACAGAAGATAAAGTAAAAGCAATAACAAAACAATAACAAAAATAATATACACTAAACCACATTATTCTGTTCCTTTTTGTTTCAGACAGCAAGATTTCAGAATGATTTGGCTGCTATTTTTAACTGTTTGGACGACCACGTAATAGCTCTCACATTGATTCGTTCTGTTGTATTACTACGCATAACGTAATCATTGGTACTCCTTATCTAAAATAAAGATATTATGTTCATGTCCAGAATATATATGATCGTAGGTCAGCTAGATCAGAACCTGGCCTGCGTTTATGCAACAATAACAAAACTGTTGAACATATACTAGAGTTATATAAAAAAAATATAATCCACCAATTGTGTTTCTTTCATATTTTTGTATTGGTATAAAGATCCCATATTCACAAGTGAAAAAAGATAAAGGTGTTCAAATAAATAAATAAAAACAATAATAATAACAATAATAATAATAATGATAATAATGATAATAATAATGATATGATAATAATAATCATTTAGACATAGGCCAGCAATTAAATCGATCGACGGAGAAAGAAATGCAAAGTCGACCTCAGCAGCATTTGAATTCAGGGTACAAAAATGAACCCTATCTAAAGATCGCAAGGCGTTTTGTCTGCTGATGTGATGTTGAATCGATTCTGCGACTCACTACTACTACTACTACTACTACTACTGCTACTACTACTACTGCTGCTGCTGCTACTACTACTACTACTACTACTATTACTACTACTACTACAGCTACTACTACTACTACTACTACTACTACTACTACTACTACTACTACTATATTCATTCATGTAACAGGAAGCAAATATTTAAAACATGTAGTAATATTCACACCATCCCTAATCATATATTTCTGAAGGTTTCCCAGCATCCTTGAGGCGGGAAAAACCCACCAATCCTTAATAATTCACTCGCTGATTACTTAATTAGAACTTTCATTATTTGAATCTTTCCATTCATAATTTTTAAGAGAAATCTCGTTGAGATGATTGGATCGGTGGGATAAGTAGGGCAACTTTGCTTTTTTTAAATCCCTCTGTATCGATTTAGATAAGTCGAATCAATCTTTTACAGATATATTATTCCGTGCAAGGGCGGTGGAAGCATTTCTGAATTGGTGGTTGTGGTGGTGGTGGTGGTGTTGTTTGTGGTGGGGGGAAAAATTTGGTCAATTTAGTTGTAAGTGATTAATTTAGCTGTTATTATCAAATATCAGTCAATATATATATATATATATATATATATATATATATATATATATATATTTATTAAAATAACAGATTGAAGTTTAAGCAAAGAATCGCTGCTTTCACCCTTAAGAGTTTCAGAAGATCCCGCTAAGGGTGAAAGCAGCGATTCTTTGCTTAAACTTTAATCTGTTATTTTAATAAATATTTGCTC
>OZ024740.1:271413451-271418451 GCA_964016885.1 Eledone cirrhosa | reverse complement strand
TCTGGCTTCTTAATGTTCTCTACCAGATATTTCATATTAATCTCATTGATTCTCAGTCCCACACCCATCGTCACAGTCTCCACCTCCTGCATCAACTCCTCAACCCCCTTCACCAGAACTATGTCGCCAGCAAATTCAGCATCTGATATCTTTTAAGCCTTAACTCTCCTGCTCTGAGCCAGTGTTACAGTAAAGCCAGAGTCCTGCATCCAGTGGAAAAGCTCCAGTTCGGGAGTTCAGGCGCTGTGGGGGGAATGTGGGTTAAATAATTACCTTACTTGAGTGGCGCCGGTAAGGTATTATCAGTCATTGAAAAGAACCATGGAAAGTGTATTTAACAGCACTAGGGTTAGAGCCCTTAACTACACTGTCAAGGAGAAGTCTGGTCGTTATGACTCTGCTGTTTTAGAGCCACAGGGAGGGCCAGTGGATGATGGATCAGCTGTCTTTGAGACAAATATAAAGAATATAGTTTTGTCCTGCAGAAGAGCCATTAAATCGGCACTCTGAATGTGAGGACTGTTCGGACGCTGGAGAAGAGGAGGAGTTGGGGCATCTGTTCAAGGAGAGTGGTATGCAGATACTTGCGATCCAAGAACACAGGATTCTACATTGGAAAGATGAGCCAATGCTGTAGTAGGAGGAGTGGGTTTTGTGTTCAGGGTAAGAGTCAATCTATTGCCGAGGGAAATTATACATGTCTCCCGGTGAGTGGTGAGGGCGACCTTCAATGGAAACCCAAGGCTGACAGTCATTTCAACCGAGGGGGACAGTGATGTGAATGCAGAGGAGTTCCATGAGGAGTGTGTACATCTGTCAACATCACACCATCTCATAACACCCTACTTGTTCTGGGTGACTTCAATACACATCTGAGTAAGGAGTGCAGTGAAGATCCTTGCTGGTACTTCCATAACGCAAACCGAAATGAGAGACTACTGAGGGACATCCTACTGAAGGCAAACTTGTTGGCAACCAGCCTAAGGTTTAGGAAGAATTCAGGGAAGATGTGGACCTACATCTCTGATATGCACCTGTCCAAGTCCCAGGTTGATTTCATTCTGGTGGGGAGGAAGTGGCAGAATAGTGTTCTGAACACAGAACCATACAACTAGTTCAGTACACTGGGCAGTAACCACCGGCTTATTATGAGTGAAGTCCGGGTGAGCTTAAGAAAGAGTAAGGCTCAGCCCCGGAGAGCAATCTATGACTGGGGAGTTTCAAGGAAGATGATAAGCTACAGGAGAGGTACACAGTAGAAGTGAGGAACAGGTTCAGTGCTCTGTGTAGAGAGGCAGAGGAGAGAGAGATTGGAGGGACTGAGGAGAGTGTGACGAGGAGGTATGGATACTTCACTACTGCAGTGGCAGAAGCAAGTGAGCCCCTGGTGCCGAGGAGAGAGAAGAAGAGGTAGAACGGCAGCTCTGAAGACCCAAAAGTGCGTGCTAGGGAACACCTGAAAGCTGCCAAGGACCAATTCCATGTTGATCCTACGGAGGAGAGGAAGGAGAATATGGAGGCGATGAAGGAAGAACTCTGTACCGCTTACACTGAGGCCAGAGAGGAGGCGCTGATAGAGAAGATCAGAAGTGTGGAGAGAGCGGTTGACAGGTCTGGGTGTAAGGAGAGCTGGATGATCATCGACGAGATCACAGGGAGGAAGAGTGGGCGTTCGAGTCAGATCCAAGGAACAGGGCCCGAGGTTAGGAAGAGGAAATGGCTGGAACATTTTAAGACCCAAATGGGATAGCCGCCTTCCACAGCCCAGAACACTGGGGAGATCAGGCAGATGTTTGAAGAACTGGATATTGAGACAGGACCCTTCGCCAGAGAGGAGCTTCAGAGAACCAAGAAAAAGATCAAGGAGGGTAAGGCTCATGGAGAAGATGGAGTGGCATCAGAGGTGATAAAGAGGTGTGATTTTGATGATACCATCCTGGAGTTCTGTAACCAGGCACTGGAGAAAGGAGTTACCCCGAACCAATGTAGGATCTGTAACATCGTCCCAGTGCCAAGGAAGGGAGATCTCTCTAGCACCAACAACGACAGGGGGATCTCACTGACGTCACTTGTGGCAAAGACCCTCAACAGGATATATATATATACATGACTAGTACATTATTCTATCGACCTCAGGGGAAAGAAATGTAAAGTTGACCTCGGCGGCTCTTGAACCCAGAACGTAAATAGCCGTAATTAAATACCGCAAAGCGGTATATATATATATTCGGCAAAATATATATATATACCGCTTTTGATCCGTGTATGAACATACATGTATTATAATATAATATAATATAATATAATATAATATAATATAATATAATTGTTTCTACTTTAGGCACAAGGCCAGCAATTACCCAGTGCATTACTGGTACTTTATTTTATCGACCCCGTAAGGATGAAAGGCAAAGTCAACCTCGGCAGGATTTGAACTCAGATCGTAAAGGGACGTAACTATGCTGGAAAGCATGGCGTCCGACCCTCTACCGATACTGCCAATCCACCGCCCTTAATAATATAATATAATATAATATAATATAATATAATATAATATAATATAATATAATATAATATAATATAATATAATATAATATAATATAATATAATATAATATAATATAATATAATATAATATAATATAATAGCGGCTTCCCGGCCTTCGCCCCGGTCCGTACTGTGCTCAATCTATTTATAAGGCACCTTTTGGCATCTATCGTAATGTCAATTTCCCTTGAAATATAAGATATGAAAAGGTATTTAAATATTATGTAACAATTTAAAAAAGTTATTTAGAATATCTAAATACAGAAAGTAATAAAGAAAACAAAACAATAGAAGAATTGTAGTCTACGAAAATTATAAAACATTTACAGAACTTCAGTATATACAATGTTTGTAACGTTTTTCTTTGGAGCATATATGAAGAGCTTGTGAGGTGTTCCTAGTCTGGAAGAAACTACATACAACTGGCCATGTGAGAAGCAGCCCTCTTGTAGATGGAGACCGACAACCTGCAGAGTTTGATCTTGGGACTTGTTAATGGCCATTGCATAACTGGGAATTACAATCGATTGGAAAAAAAGGGGACATCTGTTGGTATTAGCGGTATTCTAGGTATAAATACGATGTTTCTCTTACCACATCCAGTGAGGATTTTGGCTTCAATAATGTGAGGTTGTAGCTCTGTCACAACGACACGCGTCCTATTGCACAATTATGGCTGATCCAGGTTTCCAAGGTTGTGTGGCAGCATACCGGACGCTTCCAGACTGTTGGGAATGTTGTGATGTTATGGGAGACAAGGATTGCTCTTTCACACACTCACTCTTCGTTGGACTGGTGGGTTTTGAAATTGGGGAACACTTGATTAACTAAGTTTACAACACCTTCCACAACTATAGAAAATGATGAAGGATCAAAACACCCTTCAGTATCAAGGGATTACTTTTCTATAAATTGAAACAGCTGAGGTTTGCAATGCTGCATGGAACCATATCTTCCATGAACAAACAGCAATGACTTTTCTTTTCCTTTTTGACCACATGGAAGCATTAGTATAAATCTGTCTTCAAGGATAGAAATGTATTTTTCTGAATAAATGTCGACAATACATTCAACCAAGTCTGACCTACGGCTGTTACAAATATTTCCTCAAACAATAATAGATACACTAACATGTTTGACTGTTGATTGTAGTCCGTTTATTTGAAACTCATGGCTGGGTAATCTTCAGGCCTATATGCATCAGTTGTCTGAAAATTGAGCCTTTCCTTGTAAAAAATTATGCCGTGCCAAAGCACCAAAAGCTTGCTTGCTTATCTCATTGGCGCACTTATTCCCATTCTTAATATGAATAGTAAATAAAAAGAGTCTTTCTCTAAGCTACACATCCCCCAAAACAAATATCATACTGCTGCACTTGAGCTAACTTTGAGTTTTTCTACAACTGCTGAAGTCTTTAAACTATGTTTGTTTTTCAATAGATCTTCGAACGACACATATATGTTTTCCAGAATACCCAGATCAACCCCATTATGATACAAATGATGTTTTTATACATTTGACTAACACGGACTATTATTCTGAGTAAAAGTTATTCAGAGTAAAATTTATTCAGAGTAAAAGTTATTCAGAGATTTCTAGCAATTTGTACTTTGGATAACTCATTTTCAGATTGACCAACGTTACACCCTCAATGAGAATCAGAATTTTTCTGGTATTTTGTAATGCAGACTGTTATAGGATAAGTTTATCACATTTTAAACAAAAGAAAACGAATATTCGTAAGAAAAAATGCAAAATATTTGGATTCCAACATGATTGATGTCTATTTACTTCTTTCATGTCTCTCTATATATATGTACACACGTGCACAGACACACACTCATTCACACACAAGTAATTATAAATTTAAATATGTATATGTACACACACACACACAAACAGACACACACACACACACATATATATATATATATATATAATAAATATATAATAATATGACCCTCCCCAAATATAACAACATTTGTTTCAACACATCATTTCATATCAAAAACCTTGCAAAACGGTTATATATATATATATATATATATATATATATATATATATATATATATATATATATATATATATATAATACTAATAGAATTATAGATGTCATGCGCCATACCACCTGTAGAAGAAGCTCAAATAACCTAAGGAATAAATCTGAGTATTTATTAAAAATCAAAGGTCGATTGACATATATATAAAATAAACATATCAAACATTAACAGGGGATAATTTGTAAAGAGTGTAACAACACAAAGTTACAGATGTAGCATATAAAAATTTAACGAAAAGTTTAAATATAGATACCTGGCAATGATAATTATTTTCCTTCGTACATATTCAACTATAAATATCTGTGCTTCGCTATATAATGGTGAAACATATTTCTAATGTAATAATGGAATGTGTACGACAGAAAATAATTATTATTGCCAGGTATCTATATTT
>OZ024740.1:271405951-271408451 GCA_964016885.1 Eledone cirrhosa | reverse complement strand
AAACATCATTTGTAATGTTTCCTCTGAGCATAAGTTACACGGCCGGCGTCCTCCCGTGTAAGAGTTAGCTCTGGACAGTAAGCTCCAAGTGAGATTGTAGGTTATGGAAGAAATAACCTAGACAGCAGTGGAGAGCCGACCAGGAGGTGTAACTGTCCTGATGGATCCCTTTTCCCCCTCAACAACCGATGCCGAGATCGTAATGTGATCTACCAGTGCAACGTGAGGACGGACACCACCAAAGCTTATATAGGATTAACCGCTTGTGACTTCAAGACCCGGCTCTACCTACACCGACATACTTTCCGAAACCCGGCCCGGCGTCATTCCACTACACTTTCGGGCCACATCTGAGACCTCAAAGATAATAATATAACCTACAATCTCACTTGGAGCTTACTGTCCAGAGCTAACTCTTACACGGGAGGACGCCGTCCGTGTAACTTATGCATCAGAGGAACCATCAGAAAATTTGCTCCGAAAGAATTGCATGTGTCCGAAGAACCTGTAGCCGTAGAATCAGCCAGATCCATACAGTGATCATGTCTCGAGCTACCTGCCGGCGAAACAATTGTAACACGCAATAAACTGAGTCCAGATGCATCACTGATTTTTCGTTTTTTATACTATATATATATATATATTCGCTTTCAATGTTATATATATATACATAATGTAGAATTAAAAATGAGGCTGTGTTGTTACAAATAAATATTATTTAAAAAAGACACGTGGGTGAAAACATGGAAGATACAAACATAAGGTCAATTCTCGCTCACCGGCTGTCTTCTCTGGATCACTCTAGTTTCGAATGCATTAAAGACAATACCCCCCCCCCCCCCCATATATATATATATATATAATCTTGAGTTGATTCTTTCTGAGTGAGTACATTTATTATTATCATTATATATATATGAACACGATACTAGTTGTTTCTCAACTAAATATATGAAAGAGAATTTTTTGCATATCATTTTAATTTGTATAATGCTCTGTACTAACTATTCATTGAGCTTCCTTTGTTGAGTAACTTACTCAATATACACTATATATGTATAGATTTAACCTTATAGTATATATATTTAAAGGTTAAACAAAGTTCAATGAATAAATCAAAGAATAAAGTTTTACAATAGATTAGAAGCACTCCACAAGATGGTTTTCCGGAGTTATTAATATTAATTCAAAATATTAACAAAAATAGACATGTGATGAGGACGTACAAAAATAGACATTATCTGATGAGGACGTACTGTTGAAGATAGCTCAGTACCTCTGAAATATGTATAATAAAATATACTTGATCACACGAATGTCTATTTTTGTTAATATTTTGAATTAATATATATATATATATATATATATATATATATATATATATATATACTGTACACAATATATATATACGGTATATATATATTGTGTACAGTACACAACGAAAAACATTTTTACATTAAAAAAAAAATAGTTTTTGTATTTTTGTACTTGACAGGTTTCGCTTAATACAGCTTTGTAAAAGTTTTTCCATGCTTAATTTACTACTTTTCCATTTGTAAAATAAAAACACATTAGGTGCTTTTTAGAAGATTTAAGCATGTAGCTATGTATGTAAACAAAGCTGTTGACTTAAGATGGACTGGGAACATTTGAAATTCAAAATGTGTACTTCTCAACGTAAATGATAGATGAGAAAATCAGATAAATTACCTGCTGGAGACGGAATAAAGTGAATGGAGGTGCTTGTAAGCACTCGAATCTTGCATCTCTCAGAGGGCGGGTGTCGGCTTTTACCACTACTCCAAAGAGCCACTGACCACTAATTCCGTCTTTTAAAATAAATATTGGGTTGAACTGAATACATGTAGGTATACAAATAGGATCCACGTACACACTCACACACACACACATATATGTGTACGCCGAATCTAAGCGTGATACTAATAAGTCTTCGTGTTTTTGCATCTCTGTGTTTGTGTTTCATTTCTTTAGCTATATAATACATATATATACATATATATACATATATATACATATATATACAAACACATATATATATATATATATATATATATATATATATATATATATATGGTGGCTGCCAACTCGTTTTCGAGTACGGCCACTACTTTATATCCATGTAGGTGAACCCCTACCGATGCGCTGAACGAGTGTGACTTTTTAGTCCAGCCAGTGACTTGAAAACTCTGGTACAAACACTACACTTGTGACAATTATTGACACATAGTGCTGGGCCCATGGTACCATGTGATGACAAGTGCAGAGAGATCTCCAGATATAAAGCAATGCCTGTGCCGTGAAGCTTTTATAGTGAGCAAAGGCACTGCACAAAGCCAGTCCCACTCTCTTAACCAAGATGATATTTACCAAAAAGAAGAACAAGTCAACATCATTGGATACCATCAGGGTTGCAGGTGTTATATCAGAGTTTTCCTTCTCCTAGAATTCTGCCTTGACAAAGGCTAAGGGGTCATCATTA
>OZ024740.1:271395951-271400951 GCA_964016885.1 Eledone cirrhosa | reverse complement strand
AGTTCAAATCCCGCCGAGGTTAGCTTTGCCTTTCATCCTTGCGAGGTCGATAAAATAAAGCACCACTAATGCACTGGTATCGATTTAATCGACTTCCCCCTCCCCTAAAATTGTTGGTCTTGTGCCTAAATCAGAAACCATTAATAACTGCATTGTTTCTTTCCAGGGACTATGTTGAAAAATAAACCTCACTTGGTCATTCCATGAGAGTATCTTGGTCAGCCTATGAACTTTTCAACCGATCCTCGTATTAAAATAACAGCGTGCAGTTTTGGGCAATACGTTTCGATATTTGATGGCCAATTCGATATTTGATGACCAATTCGATATTTGATGGCCAATTCGATATTTGATGACCAATTCGATATTTGATGGCCAATTCGATATTTGATGGCCAATTCGATATTTGATGACCAATTCGATATTTGATGACCAAATCGATATTTGATGGCCAATTCGATATTTGATGACCAATTCGATATTTGATGACCAATTCGATATTTGATGGCCAATTTGATATTTGATGGCCAATTCGATATTTGATGACCAATTCGATATGTGATGACCAAACGATATTTGATGGCCAATTCGATATTTGATGACCAATTCGATATGTGATGACCAATTCGATATTTGATGGCCAATTCGATATTTGATGTTCTTGCTGGTTACTCCTATTATTCTCTTTTATTCACAGCAAGCTATTCCCAATTTACAGTGTATAATGTCCAAGTACTTAAGGTTACGTTTCGTGATATGGCGACGCCTCGGTTTTGGTTTGTACTCGGGATGCTTACCAAGAGCTAATTAAATTAATTAAGTTAATTGCTTTGGTAGTCTAAAATGATCAACGTTTCGCATTTGATACTTGAAAGTGAGACAGCCCACCTGCTGTTATGTGTCAGGTATAAAAGATTTCCAACTAACAGACACATACGCTTACACACACGCACACACACGCACACACACGCACACACATAGACACACACACGCACACACACACACACGCACACACACACACACGCGCACACACACACATACGCATACACACATACACACATACACCTACACACACACACACACGCACGCATACACACACACACGCACGCACACACACACACACACACACACGCATACACACACACACGCAAACACACAACCACAAGCGCAAAGTGGTGAAATCGACTGATTTCACAACTTTATAACAGTATTGGTATTTGATCAAGTTACGATTAATGAAAAAAACAAGTGATGCGTTGTTTTTCTGAATATTGCCTCGAGATTGCCACGTGGTTGCCACGAGAAGACTGAAAAGTCTACCGTTCCAAACAATAGAATGTCATCGCAAGTTTACGTACCTTTACTTCTCTATACGTTAGGTTAGGAAAATATAAAAAGAAAAAAAAGAAGAAAAAGAAAAAAAAAAAAGTAAAACACAAAAATTACTAAAAGAAGGCAACAAAATATATAAAATAAAATAAATAAAATAAATAAAATAAATAAAATATCATAAAACGAAATTTGAAGATACATAAAAGTTCCCAACCCAGCTAACCTTCAACATGTCACGTGTCGATAATACCTGTTGTTCTAGAAGCACACCTCTATTAACCACTCCTAAGTATAGTTTATAGCTACACATACATTTCACTCCCACACTCATACACACACATATATAAACACGTACATATATGACTGTTTCACTCCATATTGACCAAATTTGACAGAAACATACACATATATATATACATACATACAAACATACAAACATACCACACATATATATATATATATATATATATATATAGTAATAATAATAAATTTGAAGACTAAAATCCAAAGAGGGCTCGATAAGGATAAATATATGTCAAATATATAAGAACCGTAGAGCAAATATTTATTAAAATAACAGATTTAATTTATTTAATAAATATTTTAATATATATATATATATATATATATATATATATATATATATATATATATATACAATGATATTAAATAAATGGAAACTATATTTATAAAACCATATTTATTTTATTATATATATTTCAAGGATACCAAAACACATTGGTACGCTTTCCTCAGATAAAATACAAAGTTTGTTTAATATCATTGAATATTTACTCCAGTAAATTGTTGAGTGCTTTAAATCAGTTATAAACATTTATATTTGTCGGACTTCCAACAAATTAAATACCCCTTCTACTTATATATATATATATATATATATATATATATATATATATATATATATATATATATATATATATATATATATATATATATATTTATATATATATATATATATATATATATATATATATATATATTAAAATATAAATATTAATAAAATAGATGTTCTTTTGATCAATTACATTTTATTATACATATATCAGACAAAATATAATGATAATCAAGGTAGTCACTACCTTGATTAAATCTTAACCATTTAACATCTCAGGGTATGTCATGTATCATTATATTTTGTTTGATGAGGACGTACTGTTGTACCTCCGAAATATGTATAATAAAATATAATTGATCAAAAGAACATCTATTTTATTAATATTTGTATTTTAATATTAATAACTCTGGAAAATTATTTTTGCTGTAGAGTGCTTCCAATCTACTGTAAAACTCATTCTTTGATGTACTCATTGAATCTTGTTTAACTCTTTAATATATATATATATATATATATATCGTTTCTGAATTTGTTTAGCAAGACTCTTTATCTGAAATCGTGTGTTGAAACCGATATTGTTATACTTTAGGAGGGTCATGTTGCCAATAAGAATCCCCAGTCACTGAAGAGGTCACAGAGTATGTGACGAAAGAACTATGACAATATATAAACAACTATCTGGTTGTGGAACCAACCAACCAGAAATCTATAAATTTATAAATTTATAAATTTATTATAATAAATTGAAGTGAAAGCAACTGGTGCGTGTGTTTCTTATTGGCAACATGACCCTCCCAAAGTATAACAATATATATATATATATATATATATATATATATATATATATATATATATATATACAATCTTTTGTTCTTTCCCTAGTGCCACACAGGAGCACCACCATGAAGGGAATTAAATGATCATATCGTCTCCAGTACTTAGTTTATCGATTTCCTTTTCATCGAACTGTTAAGTTACGGCATATAAATATTTGTTCATAAACACCCCATCAACACACACATATATATATACATGTACTCTCGAATAGGCACCCTCTCCTCCGCTTATTAATTTTTCAGGACTTCCCCCGCTCTTATCCAAATCCACCCGCTTATTAAATGTTACTAATCTATCGCCGGCGAAATTTTATTTTAAGTGGTAGCATTCCTGCGACAGTTAATTCTCTTTATACATTAAAAAACATTATACATGACAAAAATAAAGTACATTACAAGAAATCCCCTACGTTATAAATTAATTAGGATTCCTTCAACAATTTTTTATATAAAGTTAGCTGTATAGACAACAGCAACATAGAATTGATAAATGTGTCCGAAAACGGAAGAGCCGAACTCCCACTGTCATTGCCTCCACCACTCTCGCCCTCCCCATCTCTCTGTATTATGAGCAAATGGGGTCCCACGTGCTGGCCGCCCACGGCTCCTGGCGGACAGAATGGAGAAGGCGTTTGGGTTGGGGTCTCAATATGTAAACCAATCATGAGCAAACTGAGGCCTGCGAGTCGCATGCAACCCGCGAAGCTTTCTGAATGGTTCGACTAAGTCACCAAAGTGAAGTCTTTCTGATTTTTTTACCCCAACTTTTCAGTCGTAATCTATCTTTCTATCATTTTTACTATCGAGGGAAACAACGTGTACGAATTTTGAAGAAACAAATCAAAACAACCTGAGTTACAGCCCTCCCCCTTTTTTTTAAAAATGTGGGCACGAATGTAAATTAGCGCTTGCGACCCGCCTGATGACGAGCCATATCTCAGGCGGCCCGCTTCTCGAAAAAGGTTGCCCATTCTTGATGTAAACTAATCAACTAATTCTGTTTTTTTAAAAAAAATTAACGGAGACAACCTAGAAAAATTCCCAATTTTCCAACCACCCCGCTTATTCCGGCCCCTCTATTATTTGAGACCCGAGAGTACATAGATACATTTTCATAGATAGATATATTATTTTTACACGAAGGATTTTTTTGAGGTCTAAAATAATTGTGTAGGAAAATATCAGTTTATAATATTTTCTGATATAACAGCATATTCAGCTAGGATGTAATATATGAGTATACACTATTGGTACGCTATTTTATCTACCCCAGAATGACACGAAAGAGGAAATCCGGTAGAATTTGTGCTTAGAACATAAAGAGCCGTGACTAAAACCAGGAAACATTATACAACACTTCAATGATTCAGCTAATTCCGCCCCCACATAATCCGTGCTGTTTGTTTATGACCAGTAACTTATAAGTATCAACTGACCAATCGAAATTGTAGAAGATAGATACATTTGATTGGTTAAAACTATTTTAAAAAAACCAGTCATTAAAGGGTTGCAACCATTATTAATTTCCCAGAAAACAAAAGTTATTGATTCTTAGCAACCAGCATACACAATTACAGTTCTGTATGAATCATGTGAGTTAAACGGAACATATTTAAACGTAGTTTTAAATACACTATGTCTGACAAAAGGGATGATGATCAAGGCTGGAATGCCGTAGATTATAGGTTTGCTTAATCAGGGCTGAGCTGGAATTAAACAACAAAACAACAACAACAAGAACAAGAACAATAACAACAATAGCAAGATCAGAACAAAGAGGAGATACAGAGGAGCAAGACTAGTCATTGAGGATGTGACGAAAGAGCTTTGATGAATAAAAATGAATATGACAATTTATTAACCACCTGGAAAATAAATAAACTAAGCTATTTACTGGATAAGTTACATGACTAATAATAATGTGAAATGAAAACATCTAGTGCGTGTGTTTTTATTGGCAGCATGACACTCCCAAA
>OZ024740.1:271385951-271388451 GCA_964016885.1 Eledone cirrhosa | reverse complement strand
CTGGCCTTGTGCCAAAAGTAGAAACAATGATTTTATATCTCATGCGGCCCGCTTCTCCAAAAAGGTTGTCCATGTGTGCTCTAACATTTCAGCTAATTCACTACCCTGATTTGAGAATACTAATACTAATAACAATTAAAACATATTCATACCTCCATTATACACACTTACATACATAGATACATACATACAAACATACATACATGCATATATATATATATATATATATATGGGAACAAGTAAGACCCCGACGGCTGAGCTCAAGCCGTTTCGACGGCTAATTCTGGACTGAATTAGCCGTCGAAACGGCTTGAGCTCAGCCGTCGGGGTCTTACTTGTTCCTATTACCCACTCTACTACCCTAAGTATTGAGTACTTTGGTGCGTTATGGTCCACCTGGTTCCTTATCACATTTCCTTCGTTATATATATATATATATATATATATATATATATGCAAAAGTTCTATTTAAATTGTTGGGATACAACAAGCAAATATTTTTATAACTGATATAAAGCACTCAACAAGTATTTGGAGTAAACATACGATATTAACAAATGGAAACTATATTTATAAAACCATATTTATTTTATTATACATATTTCAAGGACACCACGTTAATATATATATATATATATATATATATATATATATATATATATATATATATTATTCAAAATGTTAATAAATGAAAAATATTCTCATAATCAAAATATATATTTTATTATACATATTTCAAACGTACAATGGTGCTTAAGTACGTTTTCATCAGATAAAATCTAAGATTTGATATGTCACATACCGCTACGGTTTTGATTATTCAATTCCAGTATTGGCAGTTAATACTGGAATTGAATAATTAAAACCGTAGCGGTATGTCACATATCAAATCTCATATTTTATCTGATGAAAACGTACTTAAGCACCATTGTACGTTTGAAATATGTATAATAAAATATATATTTTGATTAGAGAATACTTTTCATTTATTAACATTTTGAATAATATTAAATATCCAGGAAAATGTCTTGTCGAGTGCTTCTAATCTATTGTAAAATTGTATTTGTTGATTAATCAACGAACCATATTAATCTTTGGTTATATATATATATATATATATATATATATATCATCATCATCATCATCATCATCACCGTTTTACGTCCGTTCTTCCACGCTAGCATGGGTTAGACGGGTTGTCCTGTTGTGGGCAGTGTCTGGTCGGCTGACCATGCCTTGCTCATACAGGAACTGATCTGGCTTGATTTCTACAGCTGGATGCCCTTCCTAACACCAACCTCGCCGTGGCACCTCCACGGCCACCTTGCGGTGGGGGGGGGGGGGGCATATTGTTTATATGCTTCAGCATGTACCCATGGGAGGTCGGGTACCCTGTATTACTGCGTGACGCCAGAAGTCACGGTCGTGTGTCATTGACTTTGAGAGGTGTAGTTGGGTAAGGTCGGCTTTTATCACCTCATCCCAAGTCATCTTGGGTCTCCCCACTCCGCGGTTTCCATCAACTTCTAGTGCTCTGCACCTTTTTATGCAGCTGTCATCCTTCATACGCATCACATGTCCATACCAGCGTAACCGCCTCTCCTGCACGCAGCATTTGATTCCTCTTATGCTCAGTCTCTCTCTCAATTCATTTATGCTTTGTCGTTCACGTATATTACTGTTACACATCCATCGGAGCATGCAGGCTTCGTTTCTCTCTAATCTACGTAAGTCTTCCACCTTCAGCGCCCAGGTCTCACTACCATGCAACATCGCTGTTCGGATACACGCATCATACAGTCTGCCTTTCATTCTGAGGGAGAAGCCTTTTGCAGCTAGCAGTGGTAGTAGTTCCCTAAACTTCTTCCATCCCGTTCTTACCCTAGTTATTGTACTTTCTGAGCACCCACCTCCGTTGCTAATTCGGTCACCTAGGTAGCAGAAGCTGTCTACTGTTTCTACAGGGCCCTCCCAGAGATTGGTGGTACTTGTTTCCTGTGGCTGTTTGCTTGCTGTTTCAGCACAGCTGCTGCATGTGAATCCTACATTCTTAATTAAGCTTCCTGAGATCCCGCTACATCTCTTGTGTACCCATTGTTTGCATTTGGGGCAGAGAATGGAGTTCCTACCTACACCTTTCCTACATACTGAGCAAGGCCATTTCCCTGAGGGGATCTGGGTTCTGTTTTCTCGTCTACTTACAAGGACCTTAGTCTTTGTCATGTTGACTTTGAGGCCCTTTCTCTCTAGTCCCTGCTTCTAGGTTTGGAATTTATTCTCTAGTTCTACCATAGATTCAGCTATGAGTGCGAGGTCATCAGCATACAGGAGTTCCCATGGGCATCCGGTCTTAAACTCCTCCGTTATTGCCTGCAGGACTATGATGAACAGGAGAGGGCTAAGAACAGAGCCCTGGTGGACCCCAACCTGTACGCTAAATTCCTCGCTATACTCATTGCCAATCCTAACTTTGCTGACTGCTCCCCTATACATGGCTTGT
>OZ024740.1:271358451-271380951 GCA_964016885.1 Eledone cirrhosa | reverse complement strand
TATATTATATTATATGCCAGGTCACTCTTCAGCGCTACTGGCAACATATAACCTAGTATAACCCGTGAATGGTCGGGTCGTCGGAGACTAAACCAGAAACCCCACAAAATTTGCTTGGTGAGGAGTGAGGTTTTGGAGACCCTGCGGGATGAAAAACAAAACCCGTCAAAGGCCGGAGGAACTCAGGACAGTCAACTGCCATCCGATAAAGTTTTTTTTTGTGTGCGTAGAGCGAGAGACACATAGTCTTCATTAAGACATCTCTATTGGTCTCTAAAAGACGGTCACTCTGATATAAAACCTGAGACTTCGTTTGCATCCAATCATATAGACCTGTTCTTCTTTTTGGGCAAATGCATTTGATGTTTAGAGAATGGGATTGGGCAAATGCATTTGATGTTTAGAGAATGGGATTGGCGCCGTGCAAAGCCTTTCTTCACTTAAAAAAGCTTCAAGCACAGGCATTGCTTGATATGTGACATTTTTTGCGATGCATGATATTCCTGGCCATAGGCTAGGCCCTAGCACAACTAAAAATCTACGTCCATGATGTTCATGCTTAAGTATGCAGCCATCATTTATGTATGTATGTATGTATGTATGTATGTATGTATGTATGTATGTATGTATGTATGTATGTATGTATGTATGTATGTATGTCAGGTCACCAGTTGGTGCTACTGGTAACATGTATCCCAGTACAACCTGTCTCATGGTCGGATCGTTGGCGACTAAACTGGCAACCCCACCAAGGTTTCTTGGTGAGGAGGGTGACTTTGGACATCCTGCAGGACTAAAAAAAAAACCTGTCAAAGGGCAAAGGAGCTCTTAAGAGTCAATGGCCATCCGAAATCACCGGGAGAGATGACCCCTTTGTCTTTATTAGCCACAAGGGCGCACAAGAAAAGGGGACAATACAAAGACACATGCCGGGGATTTTACATACAGTCATGTAAAAATATTGAAACAAACAAATTCAACAATCGAAATCCCCAATAGGGGGGAAGGGCGCCACAAATGGGTTGTTTAATACCTTCCACAGTTGTTGTTGCTGTTGTTGGTGTTGTGAGCTAACCACAGTCTGTGTCTGTAGCTAATGGTGAATGTATGTAATAATGATATTAAACAACATTATGTTGGCTACGGTCTGGTTTCATGTTTGAACAGGTCATTATATTTGAGATAATATAATCTGTTCTGTATTCCTCAGGTTATCATGAAAGAACAGCAGTCACCATACATGTGTATGAATGAGGATTAGCAACCATTGCCAACCACTACACCTCTCTCCCTCACCTGACACACACTCTTGTGCTTGCCACACCCTCTCCCCAATTTCTACACCTCTCTCTCTCACCACACAATCTCTCACCCTCTCTCTCTCGCCACACATTCTCTCACCCTCTCTCTCACCACACAATCTCTCAACCTCTCTCTCTCACCACACAATCTCTCACACCCTCTCTCTCTCGCCACACAATCTCTCACCCTCTCTCTCTCACCACACATTCTCTCACCCTCTCTCTCTCGCCACACAATCTCCCACTCTCTCTCTCTCACCACACAATCTCTCACACCCTCTCTCTCTCACCACGCATTCTCCCACCCTCTCTCTCTCGCCACACATTCTCTCACCCTCTCTCTCACCCCACACATTCTCTTACCCTCTCTCTCTCACCATACAATCTCTCACACCCTCTCTCTCTCACCACACAATCTCTCGCACCCTCTCTCTCTCACCACACATTCTCTCACCCTCTCTCTCTCGCCAAACAATCTCTCACCCTCTCTCTCTCGCCACACACTCTCTCACCCTCTCTCTCTCGCCACACAATCTCTGACCCTCTCTCTCTCACCACACACTCTCTCTCACCACACAATCTCTCACCCTCTCTCTCTCGCCACACAATCTCTCACCCTCTCTCTCTCGCCACACACTCTCTCACCCTCTCTCTCTCACCACACACTCTCTCTCACCCTCTCTCTCTCGCCACACAATCTCTCACCCTCTCTCTCTCGCCACACACTCTCTCACCCTCTCTCTCTCACCACACACTCTCTCTCACCACACACTCTCTCTCACCACACATTCTCTCATCCTCTCTCTCTCGCCACACACTCTCTCACCCTCTCTCTCTCACCACACACTCTCTTTCACCACACACTCTCTCACCCTCTCTCTCACCACACACTCTCTCTCACCACACATTCTCACACAATCTCTCTCTCTCACCACACACTCTCTCACACCCTCTCTCTCTCGCCACATACTCTCTCACCCCTCTCTCTCTCACCACACACTCTCTCTCGCCACACACTCCCTCACCCTCTCTCTCTCGCCATACACTCTCTCACCCTCTCTCCCTCTCACCACACACTCTCTCACACAATCTCTCTCTCGCCACATACTCTCTGACCCTCTCTGTCTCGCCACACAATCTCTCACCCTATCTCTCTCGCCACACAATCCCTCACACCCTCTCTCACCCTCTCTCTCTCACCACACAATCCCTCACACCCTCTCTCTCTCGCCACACACTCTCTCACCCTCTCTCTCTCGCCACACAATCTCTCACCCTCTCTCTCTCGCCACACAATCTCTCAGCCGCTCTCTCTCGCTCTTTCTCTCTCACCCTCTCTCACCCCTTCTCTCTCCCACCCCCTCGCTCTCTCTACCCCTCTCTCTCTACCCTCTTTCTCTCCTACCCCCTCTCTCTACCCCTCTTCCTCACCCCCCTCTCTCTCTCACCCAGTCTCCCTCACCACCTCCACACAATCTCTCACCCCCTCTCCTCAATTACAACGCACTAAACACCAGCCCCAGCCACCTCCTTTTCCCACACCTTCTCCCCCACACCCTCTTCCACACCAGCACCCGATCCCTCACCCCAACCTCACCTATCCCATGGTGAGGGGATTAAACCTTGAATGGATTAGCTGTAATCCAGCTGAATAGGGTTTCGCTTCGAACACAAAACATCACAGCAGAGATAACACAGAGAAATAGGAAGTTTGTGTGTATATATATATATATATATATATATATATACATATATATATATATATATATATATATATATATATATATATATATATATATATATATATATATGTGTATATATATATATATGTGTGTATATATATGTATATGTATGTATGTATATATATATATATATATGTATATATGTATATATATATGTGTATATATAGATATTTATACATATATGTATGATATATACATGTATATAGATATATACATATAATATATATTTATTAATATATACACACATATATATATATATACATATATATATATACATATATTTATATATACATATATATATATACATATATACATATATATATATATACATATATTTATTAATATATACACACACTTATATATATATACATATATATGTATATATATATATATATGTATATATGTATGTATATATATATATGTATATATGTATGTGTGTGTATATATGTATATATATATATGTATATATATATGTATATATATATATGTATATATGTATGTGTGTGTATATATGTGTATGTGTGTGTGTATATTGTGTGTGTGTGTGTAAAAGGTAAACAGAAATAACAACACAATCAGTACAGTATATGGAAGGTATATATTAGGTTAACACTTGATATAGCAGGAAGAGGGCCATATATATATATATATATATATACATATATATATATATATATATATATATATATATACATATATACATATATGTATATGTATATACATATACATATGTATGTATGTATGTATGTATGTATGTATGTATGTATGTATGTATGTATGTATGTCAGGTCTGTCAGGTCACCAGTTGGTGCTACTGGTAACATGTATTCCAGTACAACCTGTCCCATGGCCGGGTCGTTGGCGACTAAACTGGCAACCCCACCAAGGTTTCTTGGTGAGGAGGTTGACTTTGGACATCCTGCAGGACTAAAAACAAAACCTGTCAAAGGGCAAAGGAGCTCTTAAGAGTCAATGGTCATCCAAAATCACCGGGAGAGATGACTCCTTAGCCTTTTTCAAGGCAGAATTCTAGGAGTAGGAAAACTCTGATATAGCACCTGCAACCCTGATGGTATCCAATGATGTTGACTTGTTCTTCTTTTTGGTAAATATCATCTTGGTTAAGAGAGTGGGACTGGGTTTGTGCAGTGCCTTTGCTCACTATAAAAGCTTCACGGCACAGGCATTGCTTAATATCTGGAGATCTCTCTGCACTTGTCGTCACATGGTACCATGGGCCCAGCACTATGTGTCAATAATTGTCACAAGTTTAGTGTTTGTACCAGAGTTTTCAAGTCGCTGGCTGGACTAAAAAGTCACACTCGTTCAGCGCATCGGTAGGGTTTCTCCTACATGGATATAAAGTAGTGGCCGTACTCGAAAACGAGTTGGCAGCCAGCATGCATGCATGCATGCATGCATGCATGTATGTATGTATGTATGTATGTATGTATGTATGTATGTATGCATGTATGTATGTATGTATGTATGTATGTATTTGTGTGTTTGTATGCATGTATTTGTGAGTGTGTGTATGTATGTATGTATGTATGTATGTATGTATGTATGTATGTATATGTGTGTATGTGTGTGTATGTGTGAGTGTGTGTGTGTGTGTGTGTGTTTGGCTAGTTTATATTCATTGTACTCAGTTGTTGGGTATAGGTGTGTAAGGAAAACTATCTATCTATATACATTAAAAAATAAGGATTAACACGGATTTCAACTAAATCATTTAATTGGTTTACGATCATTTCGTTAAAATAACTGGAATATTGCATATATACAGAGATAAATCCTCACACACACACACTCTCTTTCTCACACACTTATACACACACACACACACACATATATATATATAGACACATCACTTACACACACATATGTGCATGTAAGAATGTATGTATGTATTTATGTATGTATTATGCATGTGTGTGTGTTTGTATGGATCTATGTATGTATGTATGTATTTATGCATGCGCGCGTGTGTGTGTGTGTGTTTGTGTGTATGTATGTATTTATGCAAGTGTGTGCGTGTGTGTGTGTTTGTGTGAATGTATTTATATGTGGAAATGTTTTACATATACTATACACGCGCCAAGAAGACATTTGAGTTGCATTACACATCTCTAAAGTTAAACAAGTTCATTTTTATGTCATGACTAATGAAGAACTAGACAACCTAACACTTTCCCTCACCATTCTCATTTTATTCATTATAATATTACAAGTGTTGAGGTTACATTCATACAGAGGAGCGGCCAAAATCAGGAGTGGTACTGGTTACTTAGTTAAAAATCTACAACTTGCAAACTACAATTTAAAGGAGGGAATGTTTTACATGCTGAACGGAAGATATCTGTTTCAGATTTTCCCATATCGGGTATTTAAGAGAAATGAGATTAGTGTAGGAGTTAGTTAACAGTAGTACTTAGCTATTTCATTTCACAAGGAAATATAATCTATGGTAAGGTATGTATATATATTTTTAATTAGTGGAGGTAAAGGGGACAGACTCTCTCACTTTTTATCCTTCTTTGGAAGAAATCTGCTGTATTCAAACCTGGAGAGAGATGGGCCTCGCCTGGCTTAAAATACCCAAGAAAGGCCGTATATTACTGCGGCGTCCCTACGACTCCCTAGGAGTTACGGGACCATTTGGTTCAGTAAAGGGTACAAAATAACAAAAAGTAAAACAAAAGAAAATATCAACAACAAAACAATCGTTAAAAAAAAAACAATACAAAAAAGCTCAGTGGTTAACAAACAAAAATAGGTACACACACATACGCACACACACACACATACACACACACACAGACAGACACACACACACTCTCACACACACACACATATATCTATATATATATATATATTTAATATAGAAATCATCAGCTTCTTGATGATTTCTCCCGAATGAAACAGTTCTAGTCCTGTAGAAGCATTTTCTATATTAAATATTTATACTCTGCTTTGTATTGAGTACCTTACTTACTATGGTTACCCCCGATTGAACCCGGGATAAACCTATAGATATATATATCTAGACACACATATAGATTTGCATGAGCTCTAGATAATAAAGGTTCTTTATATAATAATTGTATAGGCCACAATTTTGTAATAAGTGTAAAGTTGTCGTCAGTTGAAACTATCTTAATACATTACTTGTTGCTTCTTTTCCTTCCATGTCTTCTTCCAAACCTTGTGGTGCTACAAGACAAATTCAACTCTGACATGCTCTTAAACATGAAATTATAGAGATAGAAGACAAAATTGTGCAATGTGTCTCCATTCCTTACTTTAAATCATATAGGGTGCTGTCAGGAGATTTTGAATACGTTTGTTTTAACTTAATATATTCTTTCAGTTCCATAGATATGTAATCTCTAACACACACACACATACACATACACATACTCATACACATACACATAGATATACACACACACTCGCACACACACAGACACAGAATCACATACGCACACATACGCATACATACATATGCATATATATATGTAAATATACATATATGTATATATGTAAATATACATATATATATATATATATATATATATATATATATATATATATATATATATATATATACATATATATATATATATATATATATATATATATATATATATATATATATATATATATATATGTGTGTGTGTGTGTGTGTGTGTGTGTGTGTGTGTCATCATAATCCATTTTTCCACGCTAGCATCGCTGTGTGAGTTAGTTATATATATATATAAATCCTGTACAGCCGGGCAATCATTTATTCAACATAAAAATTGGATTAATGCACTGTGGTAATGGTATTAGTTCGAAACTTTTGGGATAGCTGCAATTTGGACCCCCCCCCCCCCCCCCCCCCCACCGAAAAAACAAAACAAAAAAACACAAAAAAAAACAAGACAAAACAAAAAAATAACCGGCTTACTTTATCACGAGATATCTTCTTGTATTCTGATTCATCCTGTTTCGCAATGGAAACAAAATTAAACGCAAAGTTGAAGAAATGATAACTTTACGAAATTGTTCGACTATCATGAATATATGGTGTTAGTGAAGGAGGTTGCGAAGGCGGGTGGCTTGATGTATTCGATGCCGAGTGGCGTGTTTTGTCCTTGAGCAAGAGACTTCATTTAACGCTGCTCCAGTCTGCTCGACTGGCAAAATATGAGTTTTACGCGTAATTCAAAGGACCAGCCTTCTTTGTCACACAATATCACACACCGGATCCCCCAGGGAATGCTTAGTCACTTACATGTTAACTTCATGTGCAGGTTGTTCCGTTAATCAAACAGCTGGAAGGCTCACCATTGGAATCGACGGAGGTCCAACAATAACAGCAACAGCACCAAAAGTAGCAGCAGCAACAGTAAAGGTCATGATGTTGGGCTTGATGCTCACGTTTTTAGCATGGTATGATTATCAATTTAGTAATTTTCATTGACAATAACCACTTTTGATTCGTCAGCCCCATATTTAAGTACAAATATTTAAGTAATTAACTAATTTAATAGTAAAATTCGAAAAAAATCTATTTTCGAGTTATGTAAAAATTGACGGTGGAAACATCAACAATTAAAGTTTGAGTCTAGAATTTATAAGGAAATTTTCTTCAGACATGCTTCAAAGAAAATTGTCTGTTTGATATCTAAGTATGAATGTATGTATAAACCCACAACCCAAGAAGGAGTTGTAGGGACGCCATATTGACATAGAGCGTTTCTATGTGATTTTAAAACCTGGTGGAGCTCATCCCTTCTCTGGGCCTGAGTACAGCAGATTTCTTCCATAGAAGGATAAAAAGTGAAAGAATAGTAAAAAAGATTTAGAGAAAGAAACAACCCCACCACTAGACTGAAACTTTTTTTATCGACCTTAAATGGATAAAAGGCAAATATATAACTATATATTTGCTTATCAGCTAAATTTTGTTCCACGTTAGATTCCGGCACGAGAATTACCAAATTACTAACACAAGACACAGTAAGTTTATCATAAAATAGTTAACAATAGAAAAAATTAGTATATAATACAATAGGCTAAGAAAATTTATTTAAACTAATTATCCAAGCAAAATAATCAAGGAGCAACTTACTATTTATTACTGGAAGAAGCCAATTTCTAAAGCGTATTCACCCTTGTTCTTACGCTGTATAATGAGCTTTTGCACATAGCTTAGCCGAAGCTTCGTAGTCGACCAACATTTGTTTAATCAAAATTTGCTTATGAGTAATCAATTAAATTTTGATGAATTAAAAAGTGCATCCCAACCCTGAAAAGTGCATCCCCACCAAAAAATCAGCAACAAAAACAAGCAGCAACAAAAAAGCAGCAACAAAAACAAAAAATAAAACAAACAATAAAGAAACAAACATACAAATAAGTGGATAAGAAGCACTTATTTCGTTTCGTTTGCTCTTTGAATTTGTAAGCCAGAACATTTTTTGAACATCAATAGAGATATTTCAATATTCTATATGAAGAGGTTTTGTGGCCATGTAAGCAACTAATGTTTTATACCGAAACATAGCTTTATACCAAAACATAGTTTTAACTGCTGTAATAATAGGTTTATAGAATTAGTAGTCATTGTTGCTCTTGTTTAGCCCAAGATTAACTTTGATCTAGCAGATCAATGATCAACGCTTCCGAGCTAAATTATCATTCCGTCTTTTTTTAATATTAGGGACAACATTGTCCAATGTATTACTTCCTATTAAAAGCTGTAGGGTATAAGTTGAGGGTGTTATGGGTGCCATTTCTAGCAGTTCGAGCTACCTTATAGATTCTTTCTTGTTAGTTCAACAGTTAATTCCAACATGCTATGTGTGGCAAATATTTCTAATTGACTGACAAAACAGAAATTATGGCAAGAGATAAAATGTATAAAAACAAACAAAAAAATGGTGGAAGAGAACGAAACATACACAGACACACAGACACACCTGCAGACACACACACACACACACACACACACACACACACACACACACACACACACACACACACACACACACACACACACACACATATATATATATAAATAAATTCTTACTATTCTACAAATTTATAACTTCGAATAGTCATCAATTTTTCTTATTTTTTTGTTTCAGAGTTTTTGAGAACCAGTTAGTAAGTACATTTGGGTTCGGCCTGCGTTTTTCCTTATGCCTCACCGGTTCTTAGTTTATTCTTACAATACAAAGAATCTGACGTAACTAGAGTCAGTTGGCTATTTATTTATTTATTTATTTATTTATCATAATTATTTCTTTTTAAAACAAAGAAATTAATAACTGCTGGATTTACTAATCGAGAATACATCTTCAATTTGGGTGTTTGAAAATAAAATACAAATATGAAATTTAGATAAAAAAAAGAAATCTATATTAAAATGATAAACAAGTCAACACTATAACCCACACAAAAAAGTTTGAAAGGAAGACCGCCATAATTTGTGTCGACGTCACCAGTTTGAATTTACCGCCTTTATGTATTTCCAATGTTTCTTTGTATTCTTTTGTTCTTTGTTTTGAATTTTATAAATTTTATTTTTATATACTATTCATTTCTTATTAATTATTTTATTTAAAATTTTATCATCGTTTGATTTCGTTCGAATTTATTTTAGTATATAAAAAAATATCCTTCAATTCTTATTAGAAAAGAAAGCATCCGCTTTCTTTTCTAAATTTATTTTATCTGTTACTCGTTTAACCAAATCTTCATGTAGTATGTTATTGAAATAAAATCTATCTACAAGATATACGATCAGTTTTGATATTCGTTTAACCAAATCTTCATGTAGTATGTTATTGAAATAAAATCTATCTACAAGATATACGATCAGTTTTGATATTCGTTTAACCAAATCTTCATGTAGTATGTTATTGAAATAAAATCTATCTACAAGATATACGATCAGTTTTGATATTCGTTTAACCAAATCTTCATGTAGTATGTTATTGAAATAAAATCTATCTACAAGATATACGATCAGTTTTGATATTCGTTTAACCAAATCTTCATGTAGTATGTTATTGAAATAAGATATACGATATCCACAAGATATATGATCAGTTTTCATATTTTGATTACTTATTCCATCTTTGGTTTATAAAAAAGCTTAAGTAAGTGTCAGAATAGACTCGAATTGATTAAGATGATATGTTATTAGAATAAAATCTCATTGGTTTTGAGTTCAATTTCACTGACGTTGTTTAGTTTGTATACTTGACATACTTACTTCTCTTTATCTCGCTGTTGTGAGTAGGTTCCAGATTATCGAAGATAGTAGTTGCTAGAACGCCCAGGATTGTAACTAACAATAAAATGTTGCTCAATCTACGATGTTATTTATCTCATTACGGTTTATGCAATGAAACCAGAATTAAATCCAGATCCAAAATGTACTGTTGCGCCTACTGAAGATACTTTATATTACATTAAAATATATCAAAATGGTCATGAAATAAAATTTAACCAACTTATTTTTTAGAGGTCCCCCAAAGAATAGTTATTAAGTATCCTAGAGGTCCTCAGCATAGATAAATAGAGGCAGATACTTCTGGCATATATGGTTACTTGCATATAGCACATATACAGCGTAAGCAGTGTTTTTTTAAATAAAATTTATAGCGATGCATGAAGTTTTGTCGAACGCTCTGACATAATATGTCTGTATAAGAAGTCACAAACTGTGTTCTGATTTCAAATCTCTCCGAGGTCAAATTTGTATTTTGTTCTTTCGGGATCACTTAATAATTGTTTCTACTATTGGCACAAGGCCAGCAATTGCTCCAGTGCATTACTGGTACTTTATTTTATCGACCCCGTAAGGATGAAAGGCAAAGTTAACCTCGGCGGGATTTGAACCCAGACCGTAAAGGGCCGTAACTCTATGCTGCAAAGCATGGTTTCCAACCCTCTAAGGATACTGCAAAACCTACTAACACGATAGACCAGATGATTTGTTAAAGCGTCTGATAGGATGCTTTGCGATATTTGTTCCAGATCTTTACGTTCTGAGTTCAAATCCCACCTAGGCCTGTTTTGGTTGTTGACTTAACCCGTCGTCAGGTTTAACACCACTACCAGGCCCCTGGGTACGTTTAGAGGAATCTTCTCTATTGCAAGAATTCAGCTTAAGTCCTCACTTTAATGGTACATTTTCGGCTCCCACTACTACTTGAGACCTTTGAAAGGGCCCATGAATGCTGACCCTATACCTGACTAAACGATAACAAAAAACAACAATAAAGATAAACTATAGCTTGTAGAGTTCACTGAATATGTGACGTTGAATACACAAATTCTTTGTTTTCTGAGTCTTAATAGTCACCGGCGTAAAACATTTATTTTATTCTACGTTAAATGTTTATAATGATAAATACCGTGACTATATCACCCCGCTTACTGTATTAAACATAGTGAATGAGGGCCATGAATAGACAGTATTTCCCATACTTAATTCTCAGCAGCACGTTCTTCTACAATTGCTTTGTAGAATTAGATGATGCAGCTTCGATTCATGATTGAAGCAATTTAATTAATTCGCCTCACGTGCTACTTCCTCTAGCTGAGATATTTAACACCTCTCCCTTGTAATTGCTTTGCTACATATTTTCTGAACCCAAAGAAATAAGGGACGTCAAGTGCACACCGCCAGGATTTTAACTCAGAACTTGGGTTGACGAAAATGAAATGCCTTCTGGCGGTACTATACTTTCTACAGTAAGTCTTCCGCTACTAAGGGGCTTTTGTTGGCTTAAGTAATGTGGATACTTGTTGAATGATCTTAGTTTTTACTACACCGATTTTCTATTGATTCTAAATATGTGATGATGTTTTTAATTTCTTTCTTAGTCTCGTATTGGTGATAAAAAAGAGTGAGCTAATAATAATTGTTTCTACTTTTGGCACAAGGCCAGCAATTACACAGTACATTACTGGTACTTTATTTTATCTACCCCGTAAAGATGAAAGGCAAAGTGAACCTCAGCGGGATGAGCTAATAATAATGATTTCTACTATAGGCACAAGGGCAGCAATTTTGGGGTAGAAGAAAGTCGATGAAATCGACCCAATGCATTACTGGTATTTCATTTTATCGACCCCGTAAGGATGAAAGGCAAAGCTAACCTCGGCGGATTTAAACTCAGAACATAAAGGGCCGTAACTCTATGCCACAAAACATAATGTCTGACACTCCACCGATACTGCCAATACATGTAGAGTAAATATATATTTAAGCCCCATCCCAATCCTCAAACTGTTAACGGAAGCCCTGTACTGTGTATCACCATCAAGGTGGATTGGCAGGATTGTTCGAACTTCGAACCAAATAGCTTGTATTCATGAGTTATCGCTCTTAATGTTCTAAGTTAAAATCCCGCCGATGACAACATTATCATTCCATCCTTCCAAGACCGGACAAAATAATGGACCAGTTAATTATCATTATCGAAGCAATCAACAATACATATGAAAGTAGGCTGAAAAGTTCATATACTTACTATGAAGGACTGATGCTAGAGCTATGAAATCTTTATCTAAATATTAATGTTTTCCTAATTATACCCTATATTTTTAGACTCTGGCAGAATATTGATTAGTTCTCGTTGAAATTCCACAATAACTACTTCCATTTAACTATTGCTTTGCAATATCTTCTACCATTTGTCAAATGTTAGTGATAGTGGGGTGGACATGATCGAGACAGCTCTAAATCTATTACGGCACTGCAGTATCGGTAGAGGGTCGGACGCCATGCTTTCCAGCATAGTTACGTCCCTTTACGATCTGAGTTCAAATCCCGCCGAGGTTGACTTTGCCTTTCATCCTTACGGGGTCGATAAAATAAAGTACCAGTAATGAACTGGGTAATTGCTGGCCTTGTGCCTAAAGTAGAAACAATTATACAGAAATGCGGTGGATTGGCAGTATCAGTAGAGTAGATGGTCGGACGCCATGCTTTGCATCATAGAGTTACACCCCTTTATAGTCTGATTTCAAATCTAATCAAACCTAATCAAATCGTATTATTTTGAGGTTAACTTTGCCTTTCATCCTTACGGGGTCGATAGAATAAAGTACCAGTAATACACTGGGATAATTGCTGGCCTTGTGCCCAAAATAGAAACAATTATTATACATAAGATTTCCATGCTTCACGCAGACGCACACACACACACACACAAAGACACGAACACACACGCGTGCTGTCGCATATAAATATCATGCATACTCGTACGAGAATCGGCTGAAACGTTCATAGGATCACTATGCTAGAGCTGTGAAATCTTACGTGCATTAATTTCAACTTTTCTTATTGACAACTGCATTCTTTCTTTCCAGGAACTATGTTGAAAAATAAACCTCATTTTGTTATTCCACGAGAGTATCTTGGTCAGCCTTTGAACTTTTCAGCTGACCATTGTATATCCACCACCAAAATTCTTTGGCGTTCTACCTATCTATATATAAGTTTGTGCGAATTTCATCCGTCACACAATGTGTGTCTAAAAGGAAGGAGTGTGTGTGTGTGTGTGTGAAAGAACAATAGCAAAACAGCGGCTGGTGTTCCATTTGCTACGCTGTGTCTGAGTATAAGTGTATGTGTGTAAATGTATGTGTGTGTGTTTGTGTGAATGTATGTGTGCATTTGTGTGAATGTATGTGTGTGCATTTGTGTGAATGTATGTCTGCGAATGTGTATTTTTGTGTGTCTGTGTTTGCACGTTTATATATATATACTCATATATATATATATATATATATATATATATATATATATATATATATATATATATATATATATATATAGTTTCTACTTTTTGGCACAAGGCCAGCAATTATCCCAGTGTATTACTGCTACTTTATTACTTTATTTTATCTCCCCCGTAAAGATGAAAGGCAAAGTTAACCTCGGCGGAATTTGAACTCAGAGCGTAAAGCGCTGTAACTCTATGCTGCAAAGCATGGCGTCCGACCCTCTACTGATACTGTCATCTCTCTCTCTATATATATACATATATATATGCGTGTGCCTGTGTGTGTATGGATCCCAGGTCCAATCGAATGAAACAGTTCTTGTCCCAAAGAAGCCATTTCTATTACAACAATTTCTATACTTTTCATATATATATATATATATATATATATATATATATATATATATATATATATATATATATATATATATATATATACATGGAAAGTTATATTTAAATTGTTGGGTTACAACTAGTAAATATTTATAACTGATATAAAAGCACTCGACAAGTATTTGGAGTATATTTACGATATTAAATAAATGGAAACTATATTTATAAAACCATATTTATTTCATTATATATATTTCAGGGATATCATATTAACAATATGCTATGCCTTCCTCAGACAAAATACAATATAAACAGTTTTATAGATAAATAGATTTGACATACCGTACAACATCGACTTGTTTTTGAAAAGTTGAATTGGCAGTGAAAAAATTGTACACAGAGAGAAAGAAAGAGAGAAAAAGGAAAGAAAGACAGAAAACGAAGAAAAAGAAGAAAAAGAAGAAATGCATGGAACAAAATAGAGAGATGGAAAGATAGATAAAGAGAAGAACTTCATGTAAAGAAACAGAGAGATATATATATATAGAGAGAGAGGAAATAGAGATAGATATATATATATAGAAAACTAGGTAGTGGAACATCCGTTGAGTAAACGTATCAATGATACATTTATTTATTTATTTATTTATTTAGCTCTAGTATTAATGTAAGGGAGATATATGTGGTTAGGAGAGAAACCAGCTGTTATATAGAGAGAAAAATTAAAAATAACCAGACATAGGCGAGGCATAAAAACCCTATGTTTTAATGTAGAGGTATTAGTATGTATAAAAACCAGCCACTATATTGTAAATATCAGTATTCCTGAATGAGATATGTATCCATAATGTGTGAAAAGTAATGATCTTATGTTTAGTTTTTTAAAAAAATTCATATGTTTATGTGATAACTGCAAACATCTATGTGAATTTACATGATCAACTCTGCAAACCCTAAGTTCACGGAAAACATTCTCATTGTGCTATAAAAATTTAAGTATACATATATGTGTATATATATACACACACATATATATAGAGTTTATATTACTACTATTCTTGTCTTTACTCTACAAGATTATCTATCAAGCAGAAATAGAGAGCATATTTCAATATATTAATAAAAAATAAAAAATAAAAAATAAAAAAATATATATCAGAGACAAAACCAAAAAATAACAATAATAATAATAATAATAATAAATAATAATAAAATAGAAAACTAAAAAATATTACGAAAGAATATTACATATTAAAAATATTACATATTAAAAATAAAAATATTAGAAAATACTACAATAATAAAAATAAACCACAAAGATCAACCCTTCAAAAATTAATTGACAATATATTGCCAAGTTCATTATAAGCATCAGAGTCGAAAAACAGATAAAGCTAAAAATTATTTATCAAATCGCATCTAGCAAAAATCATTTCAAAAAGTTTAGGATGCCCATTTGGTCTACATGTGTTCTTATATTTAATATAGAAGTTTATCTAGTGTAACGTTTATTCGAAATATTTGGAGCATCAGCTTTTAGGGTAGCTTAATTTTTCATGAAGAATGTTTAAATAAAAATAAAAATAAAAAGAATAAAAAGAAGAAATCGAAAGATTTATCGGCTAATTTCCCATATAATTATAAATCAAACTAAATATACTACATTTTAAATTTAAATTTATATTTAAAAGTTGAGTTTAATCTATGTTTGCAGCAACTGAATAAATTTGTCCGTAGATTAAGGGAATTTTTAGATTTTAGTATAAAGAATATCTCCTCTGCGCAAAGGTCACATGTCTCAGAGGATGAATTAAAAGGAATCCCTCTTGAGACTATATTCCAAGCCGTCGAATATCTAACGTTATCTAGCTTAAGTTGCCAGAGTACGCCTGATAGTGCCGTTGAAGATTTTTTGCTTGGATCTGTGAAAGAATTCTTGTGGTTATTATAGCGAAGTTTAAATTCCGTCGATGTGGAACCGACGTAGTTTTCTATATATATATATCTATCTCTATTTCCTCTCTCTCTATATATATATCTCTCTCTGTTTCTTTACATGAAGTTCTTCTCTTTATCTATCTTTCCATCTCTCTATTTTGTTCCATGCATTTCTTCTTTTTCTTCTTTTTCTTCGTTTTCTGTCTTTCTTTCCTTTTTCTCTCTTTCTTTCTCTCTGTGTACACTTTTTTCACTGCCAATTCAACTTTTCAAAAACAAGTCGATGTTGTACGGTATGTCAAATCTATTTATCTATAAAACTGTTTATATTGTATTTTGTCTGAGGAAGGCATAGCATATTGTTAATATGATATCCCTGAAATATATATAATGAAATAAATATGGTTTTATAAATATAGTTTCCATTTATTTAATATCGTATATATATATATATATATATATATATATATATATATATATATATATATATATATATATATATATATATATATGTATATATGTATATATATATATGTATATATGTATATATATATGTATATATATATGGCGGAAGAACTCATAAGGGTCAACGGCTATCCAAAAGTGTGTAAATATGTATATACACATGTACATATGTATGTACATATATGTGTATATACATGGGTGAATGTGTATGTATATGCGCGGGGACATAGAAATAGTCAGGTTGGACACCCGATCGTGCGGTTAAACCACTGGGAGTGAAGGACCCCTAGCCTTTGTCAGGGCATTCTTCTAGGAGAAGGCAACTCAGGAAACTGGGGTAACTCCGATATAAAACCTGCGGCTCAGTAGTTACCGATGATGTTGATCTTTTCTTCTTTTCGGTTTATGGCTACTGTCGCTCAGAGAGTGGGAATGGCTCAGTGCACAGTCTTTCCTCACTTTATAAAATATCTTCACGCACAGGCATTGCACGATAGAATTAATTAATAATTATTAATAATGGTATATCGTGCAATGGCCATACTCGATAACGAGGGGGCAGCCAGCATGTATGTATATATATAAATGTAATCTGAGTTTTTCGAATATTAATAATAACATTCGATTCGTTTGCAATTATGCAAACAAGCCTCAATTTTATAGCCATGTCAGTAGAATGAACACTTCATTCTTGCTCTTGCGTTTACATGCCAACACAGGAGCAAGAATGAAATGTTCATTCTAGTGACATGGGTATAAAATTGAGGCTTGTTTGCAAAATTGCAAACGATTCGAATGTTATTATTGAGTTCAAATCCCGCCGAGGTTAACTTTGCTTTTCATCCTTACGGGGTCGATAAAATAAAGTACCAGTAATGCACTGGAATAATTGCTGGTCTTGTGCCAAAAGTAGAAACAATTATTAATATTCGAAAAACTCAGATTACATTTATTGTATTCAGCCATGTAGAGCGAACATTTTCTTTATATATATATATATATATATATATATATATATATATATATACATACATATACATATATATATATATATATATATATATATATATATATATATATATATATATATATATATATGTATGTATATATATAAATGTATGAATATGCACCTCACCCGCGCACATACATATACACATACGCGTCAGCGTGTTGGGAAAACTACTAGTATTAGAAATTACTTAATATTTCATAAATGTTCATTTCATAAGCCTCCATTCCTAATATTAATTTTCATTTTTATCCTCTTAATGGTTTATCTTTTTGTTCTATTTTCTCTTCTAAACTGCCTTATATTCTTTCTTTGATTTCTCTTTTTCGTACATTTGGTATTTCTTTAATTCTGTCTTTCTTCCTTTCACATTTTTTCTTTCTTTCCTTCTGTCTCTCTTTTTGCCATAATTTTCAATGAGTTTGAATATAGTTTATGGAAAACCCTCCATCTTCGTATACTCACACTACCCCCCCCCCCACACACATACACATACATACACACACACATACAGTAGATTGTAAACATCAAATTTAATATAGAAATCGCTTCTACAGGACTAGAACTGTTTCGTTCGAAGGAAATCACCAGGGGAGCCCTGATGATTTTCTTCGAATGAATATATATATATATATATATATATATATATATATATATACACACACAGATATTGACTAAAATAAATAATAGTTTAGAAAATTGAGTAAAATATTCCTATCGACAGAACAAAGTGTCCAGCAGCCGCAACATAGAATCGAAATTTGAACCTTTCAAATTCCGACTGAGCACGTTATACCACTGTATATATATATATATATATATATGGTACAGTGGTATTTTATATTACCCACTCTACTCCCCCAAGTATCGAGTACTCTGGTGCGTTATGGTCCATCTGGTATCTTACCACACACTCTTTGTTATATATATATGCAACAGGTCCTGTCATTGTTAAATACGCCGGGTCTGTCAACTTATTATTATATATATATATAATCCCGCCGAGGTTAACTTTGCCTTTCATCCTTACGGGGTCGATAAAATAAAGTACCAGTAATGCACTGGGTAATTGCTGGCCTTGTGCCTAACGTAGAAACAATTATTATATATATATATATATCACTAAAAGCTTTCTCCAATAATGTATTTATTTATTTACTCTTGGTGCAACAGATATGAAATTCCCGATATAAGGCTTGAACTCTCTTTGTTTATTTTTTTTATATATGAATATTGATTGTTTCTTGTATCTCATTCTGTTATTTTGCCTGAGAAAATATCTGTGTGTCATCAAACGTTGTACACACATGGATATTTTTTCAAATTCCAATTGAGTTCTAGCACGTGGCCTGAATTCCTTTTAGAATTCATTGTCCTGCGCATGTATTGTTTTTTTTGCTGTAATATACTTCCTCATTTTTGAATCAGTTTGAGTATTTCTTTGGAACTGCTGGAGTAGCAACCTAACAGATACCTCAGGCACTGATGGTGATTATCGCTAAATACTGATATTGGTTAGATTATCAATATTAGTATTATTGGCCACCCACTGATGAATTATAAGAGCCCACTTGAATATTATCTGTTGATCCTATACAAGCTCCTACATAAATTGGTATAATTTCACCCAAATTGTAGGAATCTTATAATGAAACGAGACGTCCGTCTGGGAAGAGATATATTCGATATGTCTCATATGAAATAATACAGCCAATTTTCCACACAATACATTTAGTTAGCACCCCGAACGTTTAATTAGGAATATACTCACTTATTTCCTAATGTTTGTTGAGTGAGTTGGAATTTGGCCGGAGTATCGCTAAAAGCTTTCTCCGATAATGTATTTATTTATTTATATATATATATATATATATATATATATATATATATATATATATATATATATATCATAGAATATGTCCATAGAATCATTTGATAAAATATATACATTATTTCCTCTCCCAATTAGCATAATTAACCACATAAAAAAATCAATTAGACCAGGCTATAAAAATAAAGGCTCCTATGAAGAAATATTTGATAAATAAACTACAGCAGCCTCTTCGCGGCCGACCGCAATAAAATATTTACTCAACATTTCAACAGCATGTAGAAACTGACTAAATATACCGTCAACGATACACAATTAGGTATAAATTTAAAGTTAGAAGAAATGAGTACACTCTTACCGTGATTATGTCCCTACCCTGGGTTTCGCTCGCGTTTTGAGATATCCTATTAAGGATATATCTCGAGTATCGAACTCATCAGGAGACAAACTCATAGGACAGTTAATTTTCCAAAGCGATCCCCGCCAGAAATAGATTAAAAAATGGCTAAGAATCGTGACGATATATATATATATATATATATATATATATATATATATATATACACAGTTCAAGAGTAACCAATCTTAAAGAGAGAGATGGAGATAGGAGAGGAGATAGGAGAGGAGAGATTGGTGAATTAGTTAGAAGCCAAAGCTTAAAGGCATGTGCTCAATGTGCAATATGCAGTAGAAAGCAGCTAAGTGGCTGGGTTCATGCAGAAGTTAGGCGCGCAGAGCTGGAAATATTCCTTAGTTAAGCAAAACAAGGCCACAAATTTCATAAGGAAGACATTATTAAAAGATTGTCGGCATATTTTAGTTTGATGTAAGGAATGGAGAGAATAATAATAATAATATTAATAATAATAATGTCCATTTACAATTGTCTCGCTACTCCATATAATATTTCTGGATCAGATGACTATATATCATTATTGATCTGGTTCAGTTGAAAATAATTAACATATTTAAAAACAGAGCGGCTCATCGGAACTTCAAAGGAATATAAATTAAAATAAGGAGAGAATGTTACATAATGTAGTGTTCCATATATTGGTGTTTCACTATGGTGTCCTGGTTGTATCAGTTTTCAGCCATAATCAAGCAGTATTCATCTGTCGAGGCTGCATTGTGTGAGATCTGCCTATGGGTAACAAGATGGCCGCCAAAGGACATATTTACCTTACTAATTAGAGGGTGGTTTCAGGGGAAGTAACTCCTCAAGAGATTAGAAATTGTGGGTAGTTTATAGTTAAGTGCTAATTTTTATATTTTTTTAATTGAGAGACAATGTAGGAGAGGTAAGTTATAATTATCTAAGTTAGTTATAGCTATTTAACTTATTAGCTACAAGTGAAAATGGGGCTAGATGACTATGTTGGGTCAAATATTCTATTGGCGAAGGAATTAGCCCTTCGATGTTGACAGCTAATAGATACCTCCGTTCTATCGTTAATCGGTAGAGGTCGTGATAGAGCTATGTAATATGCTTCGGTAATACAGAGATCACAAGATTTTCTTCGTCCATTGAACGGTTGGGCCCTAACTACGATATTCCATTTTAGTGAGTGTTCAATGTTGCTTAATTTAAGGTTTTTAATGAGCCTAGCTAGAGATGTCGAACATCTGTTGCTAGGGTCTCGGAAGGAAAAAGAGTGTGCGTTATAGCGTACCTTAAAAGGGTTAGAGGTAGACCCGATATAAGAGCTGGTAATCGAAGCAGTTTTAACCGTGCACCTATAGACTATGTTAGGTGTCAGGCAGTGTCCATTTAATGGGCATGCATTAGGGTATCGGCTGTTGCAGTTGCTTCTGCGGTTAGTGAGAGTAGGGTAGTTTAACCTAAGCGGTTGGTCAGTGCTAGAAGGATTAGATGGGGGAGGTGTGCTACTAGAGTAATTATTGGTGTAGTGGCGTGGTGTATTTGATAGGGATGGTGGTACCGCGGTGTGGGAGTTATACTGTCTTAGTTTATGATGGTTACTGAATGCGATGTGGCTAGCTAGGTTAGGTGTTGTGGATAATGAGATTTTAATGTTATTTTTATTAAAGAGTTTGTAATATCTATGGTTTGGGGGGGGGGGGGATGTTTAGATAGGATAGAGAAGAAGCGTTTAGGGATATTAGTGGTTAGATTAGATGAGAATGGGGGGTTAAGCCAGGTGATATTTCTAGGTCTATTCCTTCTAGGGGTTCTAGTGGAGTTGGTAGCGGCCTTCCTAGGGTTATTATTACCTGGGGATTTGTTATTTGTCATCCCATTTCTCATTCCTATTCTAGGGTTGATTTTTAGTTTGCTACTTGGAGTGGGGAGCAGGTCGTTGCCACCATTAAACTTCCCTGTGTAGGTGCTGTTACTGCTAAAGTTCCGGCGAATCTGGCTATATGCTAAGGTATTTCTAGTTCTAGTGTTAAGTTTATTATGGTGAATTGCTGTGTTATGGCATTTAGGTATGTAGTAAATGGATTGTTCATAACCAGATTCAGAAAGAACCTTATTATAATATTGTGCATGGTTTATAAATATCTCCTCATTTGCTGATAGCATGGAGATCCTATATGAGATAGATTTGATTACTGCTCTGATGACTGCCGGTGGGTGGTTAGAGTGTGGGCTAATATATGTGAGTATTTCACCTGGTTTATGGTAAGGGTAATATAGGTTATTGTTGAGATCCAGGGTGACGTCTAGGAAGTTTACTACTTTATGGTTCGGCTCGATGGTGATAGAGAGACCGTTATTTTTAAAGAATCTATGTAATTGTTTTTTTAGCAAATCAATGCCCCGATTAGTGCAATTGTGGACTGCAAATAGGGCGTCGTCCCTGTATATTCCGCCTTGCAAGGGTTGGATTTCGGCTCTGATGTTATGTAATAGGTAAATTCCAAATAAATTGGTGATTTGCGCAGAGTCACTTGAGCCCATCGTGATGTCAGAGTTGTCTGTTCTATCCTTTCTAGTCCAGAGTGCTCCGTTGAATTCAATGATGGTCTGCCTAGCCATAAGTATGATGTTAATCTCATTATTGGTTATGTCTGAGTTGGTGCTAGCAAGGGTTAATGCTTTGTTGAGCAGTTCCGG
>OZ024740.1:271348451-271353451 GCA_964016885.1 Eledone cirrhosa | reverse complement strand
TTAATATCGTATATATATATATATATATATATATATATAACGAAGGAAATGTGGTAAGGAACCAGGTGGACCATAACGCACCAAAGTACTCAATACTTAGGGAAGTAGAGTGGGTAATAGGAACAAGTAAGACCCCGACGGCTGAGCTCAAGCCGATTCGACGGCTATATATATATATATTTATATATATATATATATATATATATATATATATATATATATATATATAGGAACCAGTAAGACCCCGACGGCTGAGTTCAAGCCGTTTCGACGGCTAATTCAATTAGCCGTCGAAACGGCTTGAGCTCAGCCGTCGGGGTCTTACTGGTTCCTATTACCCACTCTACTACCCTAAGTATTGAGTACTTTGGTGCGTTATGGTCCACCTGGTTCCTTACCACATTTCCTTCGTTATATATATATATATATATATATATATATATATATATATATATATATATATATATATATATATATATATATATATATATATATATATATATATATATATATATTAGAAATTAGAAATTATAAGCTTTCACCGTATTTTAGACTAAAGAAATTTCTAGCCTGATAGTGGGGTTTATAACTCTCGGAGAAATGGAAAAAGATGAGTGTTGCCGTACATGTACGGCAACACTCATCTTTTTCCATTTCTTATAAGCTTATCATTTCTAATTTCTAATTTCAAACTCGCGCACCGTTTCAAAAACATACTTACATGTTTACGTTTATAATTTGCTTGTATATATAGGAACGATCGACTTTTTTGTCAAATCGGACCGAGGGAACAATGTTTCCGTTGGTCTTTCCAATTGCTAATACTATCTATCGGTCGCAACTCCAGGTAGAAGGAGCAACGTGAAATAAAGTGTCTTGCTCAAGGACATAACGCATCGCCTGGTCGAGGAATCGAACTCACAACCTTACGATTGCGAATCCAATTTCCTAACCACTCAGCCACACGCTATATATATAGATGTTGATACACACACACACACACACACACACACACACACACACACACATATATATATATATATACAAAACCTGAGTGCACGTAGCACTGTCAGATAGTAAAAGACACAACGGACACAGCCTATTACCAATGGCTGTCCGAAAGAGATCTTCCCGATTTCAGTGCATTTTCTCTTTCTGCCTTTCTACACCCCTCTCTCTCTATATGTATGTATGTATATATATATATATATATATATTAGTCTCCTACCTATATAAGAAATAATTATTTTAGGCGGTGAATTGGCAGTATCGGTAGAGGGTCGGACGTCATGCTTTCCAGCATAGTTACGTCCCTTTACGGTCTGAATTCAAATCCCGTCGAGGTTAATTTTGCCTTTCATTCTTACGGGGCCGATAAAATAAAGCTCCAGTAATACACTGGGATAATTGCTGGCCTTGTGCCAAAAATTTGAAACAATTATTTTAGGGCAGTGGATTAGCAGTTTCGGTAGAGAGTCGGACGCTATGCTTTACATCATAGAGTTACGTCCCTTTATGGTCTGAGTCCAAATCCCGCCGATGTTAATTTTGCCTTTCATCTTACGGGGTCGATAAAATAAAGTCCCAGTAATACACTGGGATAATTGCTGGCCTTGGGCCCAAAATAGAAACAATTATTTTAGGACGTACTGTATCTAAAATTACATTATCGAATGTGTCCATTTTTAAGACGGTTTGGTGTGGTTTGGAGGAAATTTAGCTGCTATTTCTAGCAGGTTGAGTGAATACATAGTGGGTCCCTCGTTGACTTATGCTACACATATGTGAGAGTATGCATGTACATGCATACTGGAATATGTGATTCTGTGTATATGAGCATTTATGAGTTCTGGTTTGTTGTTTAACAGTGAATCTGCACTGATCAAGAATACCTTTGATTAAAGCAATTCAAGCAATGATTATTCCATTTTTTTGTATTATCAAGGATTAACTCCATTGTCTAAGGTGTGCTTTTGATTTAAAAAAAAAACAGTTTGTTATTTTGAGGGAAATTTGGCTGTTATTTCTTATAGGTTGAAATACCACATAGAGGATTTCCCACCGGTTCATATAATGTTATGCAAACACAAATGCAGATAATTTAGTAAAAAAAATACTAAGTGAAGTGGAAAAATGTAATATGTCATGACATATATAAGAAAAGAAGTGAGCAAGCGGGATGATGTGATTGGCTGATAAGGAAGCATTTAAACAATGGCGTTCAATCTATTATCATCATAATCCTTTTTGACGAATCAATAATACTTAGACACCCACTTTTATATATAAGAATAAAAAAAATAATTTTAAAAAATCAACAACAGCAAAAAGAATAAAAAAAGCAGTAAAATCCCAACCCCCACAAAAACCCATAGGGTACACTTAATATTTGATGCTTTTCTAGTGGAAAGGTTCCTCAATTTGGCAGTAAATTTTATATTGTAATCTTTATGCTCTGTGGCTTATTCCAGGAGTCAACAAACTATAGCTTGTAGACTTCACTGAATACACAAATTCTTTATTTCCTGTATGAGTCTTAATGGTCGCCGGCGTAAAACATTTATTTTATTCTACGTTAAATGTTTATAATGATAAACATTAAAATAATTAAAAAGCAACCTGTTTTATCATTCGCCTTGGACTGCAAGACACAAAGCCATTTCTAGTCCATCCCGCACCCCTAAAAGGTTTGCCAGTACCTGGCTTGTTATATATAATATTCATAAACATTTTGCATTTTATTAAATATTATTTATTCAATATACAAAATCTCACAATGTAGTGATAGGCCATTGGACATTGTATAAAAAATAATTGAACAGTATCTAATAAAAAGAAAACGCACTACTAAAGGGAACATAAAAGGAAGAAAGGAAAAAGAAAGAAGGATCAAGTGACGAAAAAAAGCGAGAGGGCGGGACTACGCCCCTGTCTGAGCGGTGCCTCACCAGCGCCCTGCGGACAAAATGGTAGAATTCCTCAAGTAAATGATATTTTTTCAGGACCCTTTCAGAATTTATTATATCGAAATAAACGATGTACATGAAATTACATAATAGCAAAGTTTACAGTTTTCCCCCAAACAAATATTCTGACAATATAGATAGTTTGAAATATTCAAACACAAATTCCATAGCCATCAACATTCATACATATATCTCTATTATTTAATTACATAAGTATTTCACCTGAAAATATTGAATCAAAACGAAAGAAAATATTAAGTAAAACTATGTGTGTCTATCGGTCACACACCATAAGGGGTGCTGGACCTTCCCTCTAATACTGTTTGAGGCTATTGCGGATAATAGCAGAGCTAAGGCACATATAGTGAGCTATAGGTTGGGAACTGATGTCTTTGGCGAAAGTACACACGTTAAAATAAAATGCAATTTCTTATAGAACTTTCAAAATGGACGTGCTCATTTTTAATCCTTGAGAATTTAAATGACTTTTATTATTTTCACCGTCAGAAGGGCGGTGGAATAGCAGAATCGGCAGAGCGTCGGACACCCTTATTTTTAGCATAGAGTTACGGCCCTTTACTTCTGAGTTCAAATCTTGCCGAGTCTAGCTTTGCCTTTCATCCATACGGGGTAGATAAAATAAAGTACCAGTAACGTACTGGGGTAAATTTAATCGACTTTCCACTCGCCCAAAATTGTTGGCCTTGTACCTAAATTAAAAACCATTATTTTCACCGTCAACCACTTTCATGGGTTTTATTATATTTTGAAAATAAATAACTAGTCAAGTTCATAATGTAACGATTGGTACTTTCGTTCAGATTTCTTGGAGATTAGCAAAAATATACATTTTCGAACACTTTAGGACATACTGAATCCAAAAACCAATGTTGCCATTTTTTTCAAGGTGTCTGTGGTGGCCATCTTGGAATTTCAAAATGGTGACTACCGATAACCTTTTTCAACAGTATCTCAAATTCTAACCAACTGAGCTAAACGTGGAAAGTATTTGAATTATTTTATACAGGAAAATATTTTCATGCATATAAAACGTACAGGTTAAAAATAGCTCACCGCAGTGGATGAAACTTTCAGGAGAGCTAGACAGCAGGAGGTCTTCAGAGAAGAAACCCATCTCAAGGTATTTTAAACGTTAATCACACATTTATACGCTTGAACCTCTTATACTTTACAATATATTTACACGATTGAAACCTTTAAGTGTTATATGTTTATAACGTTTAAAATACATTTACGTTTGAAACAATTTTCACGTTAAAATATATATTTATATGCTAAACATGTTTACACACAGAAAAAAAAAAATATATAGAAAAACAACATATTTAATGGTTTAAAGCAGATGTTCTCCAACTTTTGCCCCCCCCCCACCCCACCCCAAGGCTACGTAATACCCTCAGCGCCCCCAACCCTATTTCCAGAGTGGTCTTCCTACATGCAAATTGTAAATAATATATAAATAAAATCGTTCATTTATATATAACATTTATAGTAGTAGATTAATAATATAATATATACTATATATTTTTCATTTTACTATATTTATATATAATATGTGTCATTTGATATTTAATATACTATTATATCATCTTTATCGCCCCCCCACCCCATCGCCCTCTGGACTTTCTCAACGCCACCCCCCCTCCGGGGTGCGGTATCGCCCACTTCGAGAATTTCTGATTTAAAACATATCTGTAGCAAATTAAAATTAAAACCTTGCACTTTTTAACTGGATTTATCCCAATTGTATAGAAGTGACCACTCCACGTACGCAGAGACAGATTGAACCATTTTATCAATTGTATCTTTTGTGAAGTGAAGTAAAGCTATTTATTAATCTAGAATTTTGGTACTTGTATTTATTATTTTTTTTCGAATTTACCACAACAAATAGACTTCGTTCGTATCTAGTCATTAAAATATATTTAAACATAATAATAGTTTCTACTTTAGGCACAAGGCCAACAATATTTTGGAGGGAGGCGAAATCGATTAAATCTCCTCCAGTACATT
>OZ024740.1:271323451-271343451 GCA_964016885.1 Eledone cirrhosa | reverse complement strand
TCATTGCTATTGGTTTAGCGAAACGTTCATAAATCTATTGAATGCTTTAATAATAATCCTTGTCTAAACTTTATATATATATATATATAACCAAAAATTAAACAAGGTTCATTGATTAATGAATGAATATAGTTAGTTTTACAATAGATTAGAAGCACTCAAGCAGTATTGCCAAGACTGGAATTGAACCATCAGCACAGTTGAGGTATGTCAGATATCAATTTATTTTATTGATGAAATAGCTCAGTACCTCTGAAATATATATAATAAAATATATTTGATTACATGAATGTCTATATTTATTAATATTTTGAATTAATATATATATATATATATATATAAATTAATAAAAACAATGAATAAAAACAAAGAAACAGTTCCTTATATTAAAAAATTCATCATTTTACGATCGTTTCTAGGATATATATGTGTGTGTTGGTATGTATATCATATAGATCTATGTAACAATTTTACAAACTATCAGAGGAAATATACATACCAACACATATATATGCTGTCTTCAGAAATAATTGTTTCTATTTTAGGCACAAGGCCAGCAAATACCCAGTACATTACTGGTACTTTATTTTATCGACCCCGTAAGGATGAAAGGCAAAGTTAACCTCGGCGGATTGAAAAAAACCAACAAAGATATAATATAATAGGTCTGTTTGGGAACAGGTTTTGAATTGACCAATAGAAAAGTAGTAAGTGGTCAAGTTGATAGAATAGTAGTAGTAGAAATTTAATTTAGGGGTAGAGGAATGCAGACTTAAGTTTTGAATGGAAAGAATACTTTGAATGAAAAGATTACTTTGGGGATGAAAAGAGGTCAAGCCGGTGAAAGGTACACGAAGATTTGATGTTATTAAAGAATAATGCTAATGTTAAAACCGATGGGAGTGTAAAATTTTCGGGTAAATGTGTTAGTGAGAAATACCAATCTTATTTAAAATACAAGGAATTTAGATCTATATCAAGAAATTAAATTAATTTAATTGATAGGTATACTTATAGGGATACATTTATATTAATTCATATACATGTGATAAATAAGAGTAAGATGTTATTAAAGAATGTTGTTAAAAACGAAGGAAAAACATTTTGGGATAAATGTATTAGTGAGAAATAACAAACTTATATAGACTACAAGGAATTTAGATTCATAACAGGAATTTAAAATAGTTTATATGTATACTTATAGGTATTAATTTTAGGAAAAGAGAGCTGTAAAAGGGAAATAAAATTATGAAGTTTTCAGTAGTAAAATACTAATTATAGGTTAACTAAATTAAAAAAACTAATTATAATAATTTGTAAAATATAAGTGTAAGGTGTATATTAATTAGGTTTATAATATTTGAAAGTTCTTCTAATTCTATGATTGCACGATATAATTAATTCTTGTCGCTTATTTAATAGGATATCCTTAGATTTCATTATTTCTAAAAGTTCCTGGGAACATAATCTACACTCATATCTGTTATTTTGATAAGGGATGGCCCTTTTGAGCACATTCCAGGTCAGGTTATAATCGATATTCTTTTTTCTATAATTATTAATTATTTCAGCCAAGGATGCTGTATTAGCTAATGCGGCATTTTAAAAACTGTTTGTGGGTATTAAATCTTACTTTAAATTGGTTAGAAGTAGCTCCTATATATGAATAAGTTGAGCCCTTAGTGCTAATTTTACATTTATATACTATGTTATTAATAAGACAATTTCCTTTTAATGGGCAATTTCCTTTGTTTCTACAGTTACAACCATTCGTGAATATTATATCAGGGGAGTTAGTCAAATTTGGTGTGGAATTTACTCGACTTGTTATATGTGAAAGAGATGGTGGTTTGTTGCGGTTTATTTTAGTATTATGGTTAGTTTGTTGTGTTGGTGGTATATTCGTGGTTTTTTTTACATTTATATGTATTGTAGGCACTTATATTTTGTTGTATATTTTTGGTAGTGGAGTAGGAAAATTTGATCGTTGATCTATTTAAAATTTGATGGTATTTATGGTATATATATATATATGTATGTGTAAAAGGTAAACAGAAATAACGACACAATCGGTACAGTATATGGAAGGAATATATTAGGTTAACGCTTGTCCTTCATCAGAAGAAAGAATGAGATATATATGTATGTATATATATATCTGTGTGTGTGTGTGTGTGTGTGTGTGTGTGTGTGTGTGTGTGTGTGTGTGTGTGTGTGTGTGTGTGTGTGTGGCTCTTTTCTTACTATATCAAGCGTTAAATTAATATATTTCTTCATTGAACTGTCATTTGGTTTGTTTTTATTTATCTCTTTACTTTTTGAACACACACACACACACACACATTATATATATATATATATATAATATACATGTATATTTATGTTAAGTATTTCCGTGGAAAAGGTAAAGGAAAGAAGAGTGCTCTATGTATAGTACAGAGCTATTTAATTATGTAATAAACAACACAATATAATTATTTCATGAACGATATCAGAGGTTTCTGTTAGAATCGCCTAACTTCGTGAAACCTTGGGTAATGGAATAATTATATTGTGTTGCTTATTTCACACACACACACACACACACACACACACACACACACACACACACACACACACACACACACACACACACACACACACACACACACACACACACACACACACACACAATATATATATATAATATATATATATGTCTGTGTATGTGTGTATGTGTGTATGTGTGTATTCACATTTATTATATACAATTATACAGACATGAATATATAAAGTTTTCAAGTTATTTTCAAATATACATTTAACAAACTAATTCAACAACGTTTTTACTTGTATTCTCACTTGTTATTTTCTGCTTTGCTCACCTCTCTCCCTCTCTCTCTCTTTCGCCTTCTTTCCCCCTCTGTCTCCCCTCTCCCTCCCTCTGTCCCCCCCCTCTTCCCATCTCTCTCCCTCTTTCCCTCTCTCTCCCTATGCCTCTCTCCGCCTCTCTCTCCCCATCTCTCTCCCACCCTATTTCCAACTAACTCACACACCTCATACACACGCACACATACAAATTCTCTTTGTCCTTCGCCAATACTCACACTGACGTAATATCGACAAAATCACATACATGACATGCCATTCTATTTTAGTTTCCCCTCTTACACTCTCGTTTCACTCACTTGCTCACTCACTCATTATGAGCCACTCGCTGTCCCACTTATTCAGTCACTTACTCACACAGAACACCACACCCACACTCCCACGCTCATGTTTCCTCTCAGTGTAATTAATAATAATAATAATAATAATGTGTAATTAATAATAATAATAATAATAATAATAATAATAATAATAATAATAATGCTTTCTTTATTGGCCACAAGGGCTAACATACAGAAAAATATTACAGACTGCACAGAACGGTACAGGACGATACAAAGTGGGTTTTGGTCGTGTAAAAAGATTATAACAAGAAATAATAATAATAATAATAATAATAATAATAATAATAATAATAATAATAATAATAATAATAATAATTCAATGTTCAATGACTGCTTGATGTCAGGTGAGGTACCAGAGTGGTTGACAAAAGGTACCACAGTTCTGATAATGAAAGACCAAATCAAGGGTAATGATGTTACCAACTATAGACCTATCACATGTCTGTCCGTAATGTGGAAACTGTTGACGAGCATTGTGTCTGAGGAAATCTACCATCACCTCCACACAAACAACTTGTTACCGGACGAACAGAAAGGATGCCGAAAGAAGTCACGTGGTACAAAGGACCAGTTACTTATTGATAAGATGGTAATGGGGAATTGCAGAAGGAGACACACTGATCTTGCCATGGCATGGATAGACTACAGAAAGGCATTTGACATGGTGCCTCATTCTTGGATCACCAAAAGCCTGGAGATCTTCATGGTGGCAGATAACATCAGACAGTTGTTGGGCAAGAGTATGAGGTCCTGGGAAACAGAGTTGACATCAACTGGAGAATCCTTGGGAAGCGTGAAGATCAAGAGAGGTATCTTCCAGGGAGATAGCCTGTCCCCTCTGTTGTTTGTCCTTGCCCTGATGCCCCTGACCAGTGTACTGCGAAAAGTGAGAGCAGGATACGGGTTGGGAAAGGGAGGGCTTACCATCAATCACCTCCTCTTCATGGACGATCTTAAGCTTTTCGGGAAGAGTGAGAAGGAGTTGGATGTGCTTGTTGACACTGTCCGTATTTTCAGCAGTGATATATGTATGCAGTTTGGTATTAGTAAGTGTGGAGTCATTGTGATGAGGAGGGGTAGGTTGAGCAGAAGTAACGGAATCCAGATACCAACAGGTGAGATGATAAAGGAAATTGACTCTGAGGAAGGATACAAGTATTTGGGCGTTCTGGAGGCTGATGGCATAAAGAACAAAAAAATGAAGGAATTGTTAAGAACTGAATACATTCGGAGAGTAAGGAGCGTATTGAAGTCACATCTGAACAGCAGAAATGCCATAAGCGCAGTAAATTCTCGAGCTGTGTCTATTATTAGGTACAGTGCGGGAATTCTGAGATGGAATGTTGCTGAACAAAAAGAAATGGATAGGAAGACTAGGAAGCTATTGACTATCTACAACATGTTCCACAAGAGGAGTGATGTCGATAGACTCTACCTAAGGAGATCTGAGGGTGGAAGAGGTCTTATCAGCATAGAGGACTGTGTTCAGATGGAGAACAACAACCTACACAAATACGTGACTAATAGTAAGGAGCCAATGCTCAGAACTGTACTGAAGGAGGGGACAATAGGCCAGGGGATGTCCAAGGAGGAGATAACATCAAGGAGAAAGAGCAGCCTTCAGGAAAAATCCCTTCACAGTACCTTCTTTGAGAAAACTGAATTTAGAGATCCACAGACATGGAACTGGTTGAGAAGAAGAGACCTTAAAAAGGCTACAGAAGGAATGTTAATGGCTGCGCAGGAGCAGGCCCTCAAAACGAAGTGGTTGAAACACCATATTTACAAGGAGGAGGCTAGCCCACTGTGCAGGATCTGTGGAGAGAGAGAGGAGACTGTGGCTCACATTGTATCCGAGTGTAAACACCTAGCCCAGACCCACTATAAGGGCTGGAGACATGATGTGATGGGCAGGGTGATCCACTGGCACCTGTGCAAAGTAAACAATTTACCACATTCTGAGAAATGGTATGAGCATAAGCCAGAGGCGGTGATGGAGAACGATCAGGTGAAGGTGATGTGGGATTTTAGGATACAGACGGACAAGAAACTGGAACACAATAGACCTGACCTGGTGGTTGTGGACAAAGAAAAAAGATCGTGTCTGATTGTGGATGTGGCCTGCCCATTCGACACGAGAGTGCAAGAGAAGGAGAGGGAGAAAATTAACCGATACCAGGACTTAAAGTGGGAGGTAAAAAGGATTTGGAACTGCCATGAAGTCAAAGTAATCCCGATTGTCATAGGCGCACTGGGGACTATCTCCAAAGGTTTCCAGGGATGGTTAAAGAAAATCGGCCCCTTCACGCTTTTTGGAACGCTTCAAAAGGCATGCTTGCTGGGAACAGCAAGAACCCTCCGATACGTCCTGAATATCTGAGGCTGCAGGTAGTGGCTTGATATTCATTCCAACGGACTTTCCAGTGAACTAACATCAATGACTGAGATTCAAGGAATAATAATAATAATAATAATAATTGTTTCTACTTTTGGCACAAGGCCAGCAATTACCCAGTTCATTACGGGTACTTTATTTTATCGACCCCATAAGGATGAAAGGCAAAGTTAACCTCGGCAGGTTTTTAACACATAATGGCAAGGGCCGTAACTCTGTGTGTCAAAGCATGGCGTCCGACCCGCTACCGATACTGCCAATCCACCGTGGTTGTGTAGGTGTCATGACAAAAAGCATCCATCCCATGTGATCACAATATCGCGGCAAAAGAATTTGACAAGCTACGAAAATATAAAGATCTGCTTATTGGAATTGAGAAAATGTGGCACCTCAAGGCCGTTACAATACCAGTAATTGTGGGAGGACTGGGTATGATCAAGAAAGGAACAGAACAATATTTGCGAATGATTCCTGGTTTACCCTCTCTGCACGAGGTGCAAAAAATTGTTTTGACTGGTACTGCACACGTATTGAGAAGAGCACTATCTCTGTAAGATTGATATCCCTCCTTGTATTTACATATGCATATGTAAATACAAGGAGGGATATATATTAAGTAAGAGCATGAAAACCTGGGAAACAGAACTAACATCAGGGGGAGAATCCTTGGGAGGAGCGAAAATCAAGAGAAGTATCTTCCAAGGAAATAGTCTCTCCCCTTTATTGTTTGTCCTTACCCTCATACCCTTGTCTCATGTATGGCGAAGAGTGAAGACAGGATACGAACTGGGAAGCGGAGAACTTATCATCAACCACCTCCACTTCATGGACGACATAAAACTCTTTGGGAGGAGCGAGGAGTTGGATGTACTTGTTGACACTCCGTATTTTCAGCAATGTATGGAATTTGGTGTTAGTAAGTGCGGAGTCCTAGTGAGGAGGAGAGGTCAATTAAAGAGAAGCAAAGGAATCAAAGTGCCAATGGGTGAGATCGTAGAGGAGATCGACGCCGAAGAGGGATATAGGTATTTGGGTATTCTGGAGGCAGATAACACCAAGGATGATAAAATGAAAGAGATGATAAGATCTGAATATACAAGTAACATACTAAAATCATAGCTAGAAATGCCATAAGTGCAGTAAATTCTCGGGCTGTGTTTATTATTAGGTACAGTGCAGGAATTCTTAAATGGAATTTAAACGAGCATGAAGAACTGGATAGACAGACAAGGAAAGCAATGACCACCTACAGTATGTTTCATAAGAAGGGTGATGTTGATAGACCATATTTAAGGGGATCTGAAGGTGGAAGAGGTCTAATCAGTGTGGAGGACTGTGTTCAGATGGAGAAGAGCTGTCTACACAAATATGTGAGTGTGAATAACGAGCCAATGCTTAAGGATGTATTGAAAGAGAAGACATTAGACCAGGGGATGTCCAAGAAAGAAGTAACAACAAAGAGGAAGAACAACCTGAATGAAAAGGTCCTTCATAGCATCTTTTTTAAAGAAAACAGGATTCAGAGATCCGCAGACATGGAACTGGTTAAAGAAAGGGGACCTTAAGAAAAAAAAACCTGAGGGAATGCTACTGGCTGCACAGAAGCACGCTTTTAGATAGAAGTGGATGAAATATCATATTGACAAGGGGGAGGCTAGCCCTCTCTGTAGGATCTGTGGAGAGAGAGAGAGAGAGATAGAGAGAGATAGATAGAGAGAGAGAGAGAGAGAGAGAGATAGAGAGATAGAGAGAGATAGAGGGGGGGGGGACTGTGGCTCACTTAGTATCCGAGTGTAAACACCTTGCCCAGACTCACAATAATAATAATAATAATGATAATAATGATTTCATTTATTGGCCACAAGGGCCGACATGTAGGGGACAACACAAACACCAACATCAGTACCAATAACAGCGCAAACACCTTATTCTGTTTAGCAGCATTATGTTGAAGATATTACCACATCTAGACCCGAAACTCAGAATAAATCAAAATGGTTTCAGACAGAATAGATCAACTTTCTCACAAATAATGACACTGTGGAGACTACTAGAAGGCGTCAGATTAAAGAATCACAAAGCTGTACTAACTTGATTTGACTTCAAACAAGCTTTTGACTCCATCTATAGAGGAAAGCTTATGACAATCCTAGTTGCATATGGCATACCTGATGTCATAATTTCTGCTATAAATGTACTCAACATAAACCCTACATAAACTCCTGATGATGACAGCGAGTATCCAAGCGAGTGTTCTTCAAGGTGACACATTGGCACCATATCTTTCCAGAATCGCTCTGTATTATGCCATGAGGGATGTCATTGTTAATGAACAAGATCTCAGCTTTACATTGACACAAAGGAAACGTAAACTAAACCCACCAACTGTAATATGTGATACAGACTTTGCTAATGACTTCTATTAAATACCATTGCTCAAGCTGAATAAAGTCGAATTCACTGCCAGGAAAATTGGTCGACACAAATGTTACCAAGACAGAGTATATGTCACTAAACCAAGACAATATAAATCTTGTCCTACTGTATGACGAAATACTAAATCCTGTTGATGATTTTCTAAATTTAGGCAGCTGGATGAGTTCATTAAAAAAGGACATTGACTTTAGAGTTTCCAAAGTCTGGGCTGTAATGAACCGAATGGAAAGGATATGGTAAGGATATGGAAAAAGAAAACTCTGTAATTTCCTGTATATCCCAGGGCACCCATCTTGGGTCGAGGTACTATTCCTTCTTTTGTCCAGATTTTCGGTACATCTCTTTTGGAGGTCTTTTGGCAGATTTCAAGCAGCTCATCGTTCGTGCATACTTTACACACTTTTGTTGGTATATTATCCAAGCTTGTAGCTTTGAAACATTATAGAAGATTTTAAATTTACACAAATTCATAAATCAATAAGAATAAACAAATGAACACACACGCACACACACACGCACACACACACGCACACACACACGCACACACACACGCACACACACACGCACACACACACACACACACACACACACACACACACACACACACACACACACACACACACACACACACACACACACACACACACACACACACACACACACACACACACACACACACACACACACACACAGAACAAATAAGTGCACCTCTCACATACGCGTGGGTGAAAAAACCACCACCTGTTATCGATTAAGACCCTCACCATACGCGTGAGTGAAAACCCACCACCTGTTATCGATTACGACCCTGACCACACGCGTGAAGGAAAATCCACCACCTGTTATTGATTACGGCCCTGATCATACGCGTGGGTGAAAACCCACCACCTGTTATTGATTACCACTAGAAATATCTACTCAGAATGTTCAGTCCTGAATATGTCTAGGAGAAACTCAGGTGTCGAAATGCTGGAGAAAGGATCCACGTTCTTTTGTAATTAAGGTATAACTGTTCATGAACAGCCTTATAACTGTTTTTATCACTCGCATGTTTCACATAGTCGAAGGTCATCTCATAAATCAGTATTTTTTTTTCTCTTTGTTTCCCTGTATATCATTAAAAAACGTTTATCTATGGCCATTCGAAGGACTGTAAACTTCATACAGTTTTGTCGGGAAACAAGTTCCTTCATGCTTGTCGTATTGCTTTCTGATTAAGTTCACTTTATTTGAGGATAGGGCTATCCTTATTTCCCAAAAGTTTGCCATTCTTGTCCATCCTCCAGCCTCACGTCTTCACAATATGACGGAGGCGGGTGGGTGGTGGTCGTCATCGGATATGGTTGGTTTATGGGGGTCCTGGCGATGAGGATGAAGCGATTTCTTTTTGCTATCTCTGGCGCGACTGATGGCGTTCTGTGATCAATATATTGCGGGACGAGCTGTTGTTATTGCTATCTCTGCTATTGTTAGATTCCTATGTTTATCTACAATTTCAGTTCCTCTGAACAGTAAGCCTTTAGACTTATCACCTCTCCTTCTCTCCACTTAATGGAATATCCCCAGGATTATTCTGTGGGCGTAGAGAACCATCAGGAATTACATGTCCATGTCGACCCTACCCGAATACGTCGTTCATGTCACATCGGAACCCACCACTCGCCTGTACTGCAACGCCAGGATGACAACGCTCAAAAGTCAACGTCATTAACAATATCTCTTGCAGTGATCCTTGTGTAACGTCCTTCCAAGTATTGCTACAGGAGTAGGGCGTACCAGTTCTCCCTGCATCTAGTTCTCTCCTTAGTTTTGAAGACTATACACACATTTCTATTTGCCGAAACTGTAACAGTAGAACAAACCACATACCATACATCATCTAAGGCTTCCTCTAACTGTTCATTTTATGACATACCAAATCTCTTACCAGCCTTCACAAAACAGAAATATGTCACATTAGTCCTCGCCCATTTATGCAAAAAATTAATTCACAAAGCATAGGGACACACTTCTGTATAACACCTCACTGACACGCTTCTTTCGGTTTCTGGTTTCCATCTATGTTTAAAATGTGAGTAAACGAAATGCAGCTAATACTTTTGTTAATACTGTATCAGTTTTGCGTTGTTGCTATTTATTACTGCATCTCTGGTAGACATATTGAAAGATAGAAACACAAAAATAACTTTCAAATGAATGTCAGATCTTTTATTTACTCCAGGAATCGGGATAGACATTCCGACGTTTCGAAGTTCTCTAGTCACAAAAAAAAAAAAAAAAAAATGAAACATCCACTAAAACTTAGGCATAATCCAATCCCTTTGGAGAGGTTTGACAACACGCTGGTTCAATGAAAGACACAAATTATGATATAGATGATAAAAGAATATATTTATGTAACCGAAATTAAAATCAACCTTTTTGTATAGTGAAATCTTAAAAATTCTATAAAAAAAAATATTTACATAAAAATGTTGCTCATATTATAGGGAGATTTGGGCGGTTGATTGGCAGTATCGGTAGAGTCGAGCACTATGCTTTGCAACATAGAGTTACAGTTCTTTACGGTCTGAGTTCAAATCCCGCCGAGGTTTACTTTGCCTTTCATACTTACGGGGTCGATAAAATAAAGCACCAGTAACGTACTGGGGTCGATTTAATCGACTTTCCCCTTCCCCAAATTACTGGCCTTGTGCCTATACTAGAAATCGTTATTATAGGGAGATTTGTTTGCAAAGACTGTTAGGTAGTATCAAGGACGTGGTCATGCTCCATAAGTAGAAAAGAAGTTGATACACAATGTAAATTTTGGGTATATAAGGTGTAGTGATTTAGTAGACAGACTAACAGAAATAGCAGACTTCATGTGGCAGATGTACAGAGACAGTTTGTACTAGGAACATTAGTAAAATAAACTTTTTCCAAGTCCAGGAAATATCCACATGTGTGTGTGTGTGTGTGAGAGAGAGAGAGAGAGAGAGAGAGAGAGTCCCGGGTTCAATCAGGGGTAACCACAGTAAGTAAGGTACTCAATATATTAGTAGAGTGTAAACAATATATTTAATATTGTATTACAATGATAGTTGGCTTTCCTGATGATTTCAGTCGAATGAAACAGTTCTAGTTCTGTAGAAGCCATTTCTATATTATATTTGTTATATATATATATCTATATATAGTATTTAGATCACAGACCATATATTTCAAGGTTTAGGGTAAACATTCTGTAGATATAGCTACCACATTTGAATTGGAAACATTAGTTGTGTAATGGAGGAACACTTTCAGCTATTCTGAAATTCTGAAGTGCCGCCATAATAATTGTTTCTACTTTTGGTACAAGGCCAGCAATGACCCCAGTGTATTCTCTCTAGATGCTAAACCCCACCAGTTGCAGACTGCGCATCAACATGAGATATTTTTCTCCACAAAGTTCGATCACCAACAGCAGAGTTTAAAGAGCACAGGTCAAGTCCAGTCCATAAGTTAACATTATCAAGCCATCGTTTTGGCCGCCGACATCTGTTTCTCTTACCAGCCTACTTTCCTTCTAGGCATAACTTACACCATGAGTTGATCTTTTGATATGACCATACAATTTAAGCACTCATGACCTGGCAACTGATGTGATTGGTCTAAGCTGGTGATGTTGAGTAGCTCACTGATACAGATACGGTCGCTGAGCCGCTTGCCAGTCATAAGTCTCATGATGTGGTACTGAAATGTAGAGAGCTTCTGAAGTGACCTTGTCGTCCAATTAACACAGTCAAGACCATATAACACAACTGGTAGGATGTAAATATCGAAGATCTTAGCCTTCGAATGATAGGAAACTCGTTTTGATGTTAGTACTTCCTTGTTCCCGTTGAAAGCTGTCCAACCCAGTGCGATGCGATACTGCACAACGACCATTCCATTGTTGTTTATGACCGAGATATTCAAACTCCGTAACTTGAGCAATTTGCTGGTTGTAGATTGTGAGTTGGAGATTGGCATCGTTTATATCAGCCGTCATACACTTTGTTTTGGAGATGTTGATGTGTAAGCCAGCCTCTAGCGAATGTTTGGTCAGTACATTCAGAAAGTTTTGCAGATCAGTTCTAGAGTAATTCATGATAGCCAGATCGTCTGCATAGGATTTTACCTATTATTTGATAACCGGAGGAGCATTCTTCTTCATTTTGGTAGATAAGTGCAGCTATAACTATACAGAAAAGAAGTGCTGATAGTACATACTCCTGCTTAACTCCCTTCAAGATGTCTATACTCTGTGTAGTTCCCAAATCAGTTTTGATATATGCTGTTGAGTTGGTCTAAGTTTCTTTCAGTAGGTTGATGTATTTCTTGTTAATTGAGGTTTTGTTTAAGAGTTGCCACAAGCTGGGTAGTTTCACGTTGTCAAAAGCCTTTGTGAAGTCAAAACCAGTGTATTACTGGTGCTTTATTTTATCGAACTCGTACGGATGAAAGTTAACCTCAGTTGGATTTGAACTCAGATCATAAAGGGCCATAACTCTAGGTTTTTCTGCATACGAACAGATAACTGAAAGTGTTTACATTTTACAGCTAATTCCTTTCGTAGTTAAGATATCTAATTAAAAACCTTAAAATTGCCATAAACTTTCAAACTTGCTGTATGTTTTTGGCATATATATATATATAGGGTGTCCCCAAAAATGTATACACACTTCAACAGCATTCTAATAAATATTGCCTGTACAGGTAATCAAAGTATGTATACATTTTTTAGGGACACCTTGTATACATATCAATCATCATTGCGACCACGGTCGAACATTCCTGACAGAATCTCTCCACAATTCCCGAATTTCCATTGCTACTGGCAACTGTTGCTTACAGATGTTTGTATTGTTAGAGAGCACACACACACACACACACACACACAGACAGACAGACAGACAGACAGACACACACACATATATATATATATAGTCCCGAAGTATGGTGTTGTTTTCTCAACTTCGGGACTGGGCAAAAGATCGAAATAACAGAGGTAAACTTTGTCCCATCATTATGTTTTTCTGTTTTTTTTCTGTTCAAGTTCTAGCTCTCCGAGGAGGTCATAGCTGTTAAATAATGGCTATCACCGAAATATATATAACAGAAAATATGAATAAACGAGGTTAATTTTAACCCGTTGACTTACACCTCTTGTTTTTAAATTACTCCAGAGTAAACAGACCCACCTGCGCACCTCGTTGAGTGCTCTACCCTGCATACTGAAGTGTCGGTAACTAACCAACACATACTCAAATATATATATATATATATATGTGTGTGTGTGTGTGTGTGTGTGTGTGTGTGTGTGTGTGTGTGTGTGTGTGTGTGTGTGTGTGTGTGTGTGTGTGTGTGTGTGTCTGTGTATGTGTGTATACACGTTTTGGCTAAGTGGTTAGATTCACAATCATGAGGTTGTGAGTTTGATTCTTGGACCACGCGATGCCCTGTGTTCCTGAGCAAGACACTGTATTTCCACGTTGTTCCAGTTTACTCAGCTGTAGAAATGAGTTGCGACGTCACTGGTTCCAAGTTGTATCAGCCATTGCCTTTCCCTTGGACAACATCGGTGGCGTGGTGAGGGGAGGCTGACATGTATGGGCGACTGGTGGTCTTTCACAAAAACACCTCGTTCTGACTTGTATCTCAAAAGGGAAACTTTTTATGTGCAAATCCTATGGTCATTCGTGACCGAAAGGGGTCTTTACTCTTTACACACCCACACACCCACACACATACAGAGAAATATATATATATATATAAATATATATATATATATATATATATATATATATATTTCGTTTCTGAATTTGTTTAGCAAGATTCTTTATCTGAAAACGTGTGTTGAAACCGATATTGTTAAACTTTGGGAGGGTCATGTTACACGAACTAACAAAGCCACTTATGGAGTATATTTTTAGTAGTAGTAGTAGTAGTAGTAGTAGTAGTAGTAGTAGTAGTAGTAGTAGTAGTAGCAGCAGCAGCAGCAACAGCAGTAGTAGTAGTAGTAGTAGTAGTAGTAGTAGTAGTAGTAGTAGCGACAACAACAACAACAACAGCAACAACAATATTGATAAAAATTATTATAATAGTTTCTTTATTATTTCTACAAGGACAACAAATGAGAGTAAATTACACGAACAACTTACGAAAAGATGCCTGAAAAACAACAGTGTAAACACTAAAGGAAAAAATGACATAAAAACGTATCCCAAAAGGGAGGCAACTAACTGGGCTTAATCGGTTAACATCACAGATCATACTGTCAAGCGAAAGTGTCCTTGATATGACGTTACAACAGACAAATTACTAAAGCGGTAGGAGCTTTCATATACAGTAAAATTCCGTTATAACGAAATTTACGGAGTGTAAAAAAATCGTTGTAACGAAAAATTCTTTATAACGAGATCGACCTAACACATCGAGCGTGTGGCGGGGGTCTGAAACAAATTTCGTTATACTGAAAAATTTGTTATATGGTATTCGTTATAAAATGTGTGGCCTATAACGGAATTTTACCTGTAATCGATTGTAGAAAAAGAACCAGGCATGGAAAAACCAATCAACCACCGAAACAACAACAACAACAACATTAATTAAGTCATGAGATGAGATGTTTCAATAGGAGGATGGGGCAGCCAGCCAGTGTAAGGTCAGTCAAGATTCCTATATCTCCAGGATTACCCTGATTAGCAAGAACAAGTACCCTCACCTATCTGTGTTCTCCGTCATTTGGGTATATGACTACTCTTGGGAAGAATGAAGAATTACTCTTAGGCAATGTCGATATAAGGGAGATTTGAACGCAGAACCAAACGAATGTAATTCAATATCCCAAACCCTTTACCAATTCTGCCATATATTGTGCATTATACGAGGGTCGACTCAAAAGTTCATAGGCTTACTATGAAGGAATGAAACCTTGCATGTAATAATTTCAACTCTTCTTATTAATAACTGCATTGTTTCTTTCCAGGAGCTAAGTTGAAAAATAAACATCATTTGGCCATTCCATGAGAGTATCTTGGTCAGCCTATCAACTTTATAGCCGACACTTGTATAATATTAATTTCTAACAGCAACAAGGCCACACATTTTAATGGATGGATGCAATTGTTTCACACCCCTACCCACCAAAAAAATGATGAGCAACAGTCCATATCAACAATTGTAATTCAGCAAAGGATAGTATTAACAAATACTAAAGATTAGTGCAACGACTACACCCACCCACCCCTCAAAAATTGATTGGCCTTTATGATATCGATCATATATATGAATCGCTAAGTTACGATTTTATATAAAATGACGCAACTTGAGATACGCAATTTTACGCCAGTAAAATAAATCATAACACACACATACATGTATATATATATATATATGTATATATACACCCACGCATACACACACTCAGACACCAACACGCACATACACACACAAACAGGCAGACACACACACATATACACACACATAATAGAAATATGAGAAATAAACGTCTAAGGCACAATACATAATATTTCTCTGTGTAAAGAATTTTTTACGAAAAACTCAATAAATATGAAAAATATTAAAATTTTTGGATTTGGGTCAGCAGATCTACCAAGAAAACACTTTAACAATTCGGTCATATTTGCTTACATAGTCGCACATATTATGTATTATATATATATACAAATATTATATTAATGTGTGAAGGTGAATGACATAATGGTTTGAGCGTTGGGCTTGCAATCGGGAGGTTGTGAGTTCGATTACCGGACCTTGATCAAGACACTTTATTTCAATTGCTTCAGTTTACTCAGCTGTAGAAATAAGTTGCGACGTCAGTGGTGCGAATTTGTATCGGCCTTTGTCTTTCCCTTGAACATTGGTGACGGGGAGAGGGGAGACCGGTATGCATGGGTGACTTCTGGTCTTCCACAAACAACCTTTCCTGGACTTGTGCCGCAGAGGGAAACTTTCTAGGTACAAATCCCATGGCTATTCGTGACTGAAGGGGGTCTGTACAATATATATGTACAAATGTCATTATTAATATTATTAGCGGCGGATTGGCAGTATCAGTAGAGAGTCAGACGCCATGCTTTGCAGCAAAGAGTTACGGCCCTTTATGGTCTGAGTTCAAATCCCGCCAAGGTTAACTTTGCCTTTCATCCTTACGGGGTCGATAAAATAAAGTACCAGTAATGCACTGGGTAATTGCTGGCCTTGTGCCAAAAGTAGAAACAATTATTAATATTATTAGTGTCGGACAACATACTTTGCGGCATAGAGTTACGTCCCTTTACGTTTTGAGTTCAAATGCCGCCGAGGTTAGCTTTGCCTTTCATCTTTACGGGGTCGATAAAATAAAGCATCAGTAATGCACTGGGGCCGATTTAAACGACTTTCCTCTACCTCCACAAAAATTGTTGGCCTTGTGGCTAAATCAGAAATCATTACGGTTCCGGAAACATTATAGCTAGGTGATGTCTGACTGTGACCAGGGATAGTAACAAACGAGACTGTCAATAGGAAAATGCTTTTTAAATAGATGTCGTTGAAATGTTACGAGAGAAGTGGAAACATCAAAAGTTACAATACAATCTCTTTCGCGAGGAAAATAATTTTCTGAACAAACTAAAAAATACAAAGTCAACGATGGAAACAAATTTAATAAAAACTTGTGGAGAGGAGCAGAATAATAGTCTCTAATTTAGGTAGAAGGGGAAACCCGATAATATCAACCCCTGTACTTGCATGCAAGCATGCCCTCGTGCTGTGCAATGGGATTTGAACTCAATATGCTGTGAATCGGATATAATATAGGGCAGCCTTCTACCCGATACTCTAATGATTCTACTTATTGACTGTCACAATAGTGACACGTATTATTAATGTAAAGAGAGGGCGGTAGATTGGTTGTATCGGTAGATCGTCAGACAAAATGCTTTGCGGTATTAAGTTACGGCTCTTTACGTTCTGAATTCAAATCCCGCGAGGTAAGTTTTACCTTTCATTCTTACAGAGTCATAAAGTAAAGCACCAGTAACGCACTAAGGTTGATTTAATCGTCTTTTTCATTCCCTTCAAATTGCTGGCCTTGTGCCTAAATCAAAAACCATTACTCTTTTATACTCTTTTACCTGTTCCAGCCACCTGACTGAGGCCATGCTGGGGTAGCGCCATAAGGAATGGGCGGTGGATTGGCAGTATCGGTAGAGCGTCAGGCACCATGCGTTCTGAGTTCAAATACCACCGAGGTTAACTTTGCTTTTGATCCTTACGGGGTCGATAAAATAAAGTACCAGTAATGCACTGGAGTAATTGCTGGCCTTGTGCCAAAAGTAGAAACAATTATTATTGTAAGGAATCTGGTCTGGTACCAATGTTAAAAATATTGTAGGGATGAGATTGTCGAAAAAAAAAAAAATAATTGAATACAATTCAAGAATCTACCTTGAAATAATTGTTGCTGCATCATTGAAAAGCTGAAATATTCTTCATTTCATAGAAAGGCCAACCAATATAAAATGACTGGTGTTGTCGAAGATGTTCAATACAATATTGGAAGTTGTTCTAGAAAGGATAAAAATAAATGTAAAGGATAGAAAAATGTAGAATATATTAATTAAAAGTAAAAAAGTCAATAAATATAATCTAAACATGATGCAAATATAGAAATTGATGAACAAAATCAGAAATTCTCAGGTTTTATGTCTCAGAGCATATGAGATCGACTGAAAAGTTCATTAGCTGAAAAGTTCATTGGCTGACGAAGATGCTTTATTTTTTTAACATAGTCCCTGGAAGAAACAATGCAGTTATTAATAAGAAAATTTGAAATTAAAGTATGCAAGATTTCACAGCTCTTTCAAAGTTTGGCGACTTACATATGACTATACGAGAGTCGGCTGAAAAGTTCATAGGTAGACCAAGATACTCTTATAAACCAAATGGGGTTTATTTTTTAACATTGTCCGTGGAAAGAAACAATGCAGTCATTAATAAGGAAAGTTGAAATTAATGTTTATGAACTTTTCAGCCCATGCTCGTACTTGTAATAATACAAAAGCCTTGACGAACATCGACTTGTTCATGGAAAGCGCCAACAGTCATGTTTTCTTAAGCCCTTTGTTCACAGTACCTTTGTGTGATATGTTTTCACCAACACCAAGTTATTTATAGTTCTTATTACTTAGAGTAGATGGAACAGAATGCCTATTAATGTGAATATCATTAATTTAGAAAACAATTTTCCAACGATCATACATAATTTCCCTGGCGAAATTTCCAAAATTTTTATATAAAGTGAAAAACTTTATTAAATCTAGCTGTTTCCCAGCACTATGGATATTGCTGTGAAGAAAGAAATTATCAGTTACGTTGGCACAGAAGGACTGTTCACCTTGAATATCATAATCAGTAGATCTTTGACTGCCTTTGTTAAAATTAGAGCTGAGGACAGACATTTTCAATAGAAATTTTTCGACGCACCCCCAAAACGTCTGATCGAAATAGCAACTAAACCTTCCCCAAATCCTAGCCTACTATCCTAAAAAAGGATATTATGTCCGATAAAAAAAGGAATAATACTATGAGATGTTCATGGGTTAGAACGATCATTTTTGTATCTTGTAGCCAAAGGAAGAAAGGCAGCATTAATGACTCTACAGAGTCTCCAAGACTGATGGAAGAAGAAGAGGAAAACATTTTAAAGGAAGAAACGTGGCTCAAACGTTTGCAAGGCGTTAAATCGGGTGATTGTTTTAAGTCTACCACTCCAAAACAGAGAACGGACTTTCGGACAGGCTTCCACACAGATTCGGTTTACCAAATTTCATTCACAATGCTTTGGCTAACATGAGACTATGCTGGAAGACACTTACCCAAAGTGATGCGCTGTGGAATTGAATCCAAGACCATGTAGGTGTGTATCTACAGTATATACTCGAATATAATATAATATACCGTATATACTATAATACAATATAATATAATATAATATAATATAATATAATATAACATAATATAATATAATATAATTGTTTCTATAATATAATATAATATAATATAATATAATATAATATAATATAATATAATATAATATAATATAATATAATATAACATAATATAATATAATATAACATAATATAATATAATATAATTGTTTCTATAATATAATATAATATAATATAATATAATATAATATAATATAATATAATATAAGATAATATAATATAATCGTTTCTATAATATAATATAATATAATATAATATAATATAATATACCCTATATACTCGAATATACTCGAATATAAGTCGATACAAATATAAGCTAACCCCACTATTTTATGTCTGAGAAATGGACAAAAATCCAAACCTTATTTACGTAGAATTTGAAGTTGGTGAAAATCGTCAAAATGTTATCTCCAAATAAATGTTGACCCCTTTCACCATTGTTTTTTTTTGTCAGAATATATTCGTGTATAAAACTATAATTTCTTAATCATATAGTCAGGCCCGCGCATAAACAAAGAAACTAAAAGAAAGCATAGAAGCAGAGAGGACTGTTTAATTAGAATTTACTGAGGGGGCAAGAAGAAGAAGAAAAAGACGAAAAAGAAGAAAAAGAAGAAGAAGAAGAAGAAGAAGAAGAAGAAGAAGAAGAAGAAGAAGAAGAAGAAGAAAGAAAAGAAGACGAAGAAGAAGAAAGCGAAAAAGAAGAAAGCGAAAAAGAAGAAAGAGAAGAAGAAAAAGAAAGAGAAGAAGAAAGACAAGAAGAAGACGAAGAAGAAGAAGAAGAAAGAGAAACAGAAGAAAGAGAAGAAGAAGACGAAGAAAGAGAAAAAGAAGAAAGAGAAGAAGAAGAAGAAGAAGAAGAAGAAGAAAAAGAAGAAGAAGAACGGGAACAACAAACTCTGATATATATTTCAGTGAAGGGGTAATGTTTTAAGA
>OZ024740.1:271313451-271318451 GCA_964016885.1 Eledone cirrhosa | reverse complement strand
ACAACACCAACAACAATATCAACAACACCAACAACAACATTAACAACACCAACAACAACATTAACAATAGCAACGACAACATTAACAACACCAACAACAACATTAACAACACCAACAACAACATTAACAACACCAACAACAACATTAACAACACCAACAACAACATCAACAACACCAACAACAACATTAACAACACCAACAACAACATTAACAACACCAACAACAACATTAACAACACCAACAACAACATTAACAACACCAACAACAACATCAACAACACCAACAACAACATTAACAACACCAACAACAACATTAACAACACCAACAACAACATTAACAACACCAACAACAACATTAACAACACCAACAACAACATTAACAACACCAACAACAACATTAACAACACCAACAACAACATTAACAACACCAACAACAACATCAACAACACCAACAACAACATTAACAACACCAACAACAACATTAACAACACCAACAACAACATTAACAACACCAACAACAACATTAACAACACCAACAACAACATTAACAACACCAACAATAACAGTAACAACACCAACAACAACATTAACAACACCAACAACAACATTAACAACACCAACAACAACACCAACAACACCAACAACAACATCAACAACACCAACAACATCATTAACAACACCAACAACAACATTAACAACAACAACATTAACAACACCAACAATAACATCAACAACACCAACAACAACATTAACAACACCAACAACAACATTAACAACACCAACAACAACATTAACAACACCAACAACAACACCAACAACACCAACAACAACATCAACAACACCAACAACATCATTAACAACACCAACAACAACATTAACAACACCAACAACAACATTAACAACAGCAACAACAACATTAACAACACCAACAACAACATTAACAACACCAACAACAACATTAACAACAGCAACAACAACATTAACAATAGCAACAACAACATCAACAACACCAACAACAACACCAACAACACCAACAACAACACCAACAACAACACCAACAACAACATTAACAACACCAACAACAACACCAACAACACCAACAACAACATTAACAACACCAACAATAACATTAACAACACCAACAACAACATTAACAACACCAACAACAACATCAACAACACCAACAACAACATCAACAACACCAACAACAACATTAACAACACCAACAACAACATTAACAACACCAACAACAACATTAACAACACCAACAACAACATCAACAACACCAACAACAACATTAACAACACCAACAACAACATTAACAACACCAACAACAACATCAACAACACCAACAATAACAATAATAGCAACAGCAACGACAACATTAACAACACCAACAATAACATTAACAACACCAACAACAACATTAACAACACCAACAACACATTAACAACACCAACAACAACAACACCAACAATAACATTAACAACACCAACAACAACATTAACAACACCAACAACAACATTAACAACACCAACAACAACATTAACAACACCAACAGCAACATTAACAACACCAACAACAACATCAACATTAACAACACCAACAATAACATTAACAACACCAACAACAACATTAACAACACCAACAACACATTAACAACACCAACAACAACAACACCAACAATAACATTAACAACACCAACAACAACATTAACAACACCGACAACAACATTAACAACACCAACAACAACATTAACAACACCAACAACAACATTAACAACACCAACAACAACATTAACAACACCAACAACAACATTAACAACACCAACAACAACATCAACAACACCAACAACAACATCAACAACACCAACAACAACATTAACAACACCAACAACAACGTTAACAACAGCAACAACAACATCAACAACACCAACAACAACATCAACAACACCAACAACAACATTAACAACACCAACAACAACATCAACAACACCAACAACAACATCAACAACACCAAAAACAACATTAACAACACCAACAACAACATCAACAACACCAACAACAACATCAACAATACCAGCAACAACATTAACAACACCAACAACAACATTAACAACACCAACAACAACATCAACAACACCAACAACATTAACAACACCAACAACAACATTAACAACACCAACAACAACATTAACAACACCAACAACAACATCAACAACACCAACAACAACATCAACAACACCAACAACAACATCAACAACACCAACAATAACAGTAACAACAGCAACGATAACAACATTAACAACACCACCAACAACAACATTAACAACACCAACAACAACATCAACAACACCAACAACAACATCAACAACACCAACAACAACATCAACAACACCAAAAACAACATTAACAACACCAACAACAACATCAACAACACCAACAACAACATCAACAACACCAACAACAACATTAACAACACCAACAACAACATTAACAACACCAACAAGAACATCAACAACACCAACAACATTAACAACACCAACAATAACATCAACAACACCAACAATAACATTAACAACACCAACAACAACATTAACAACACCAACAACAACATCAACAACACCAACAACAACATCAACAACACCAACAACAACATTAACAACACCAACAATAACATCAACAACACTAACAATAACAGTAACAACAGCAACGATAACATCAACAACACCAACAACAACATTAACAACACCAACAACAACATCAACAACACCAACAACAAAATTAACAATAGCAACAATAACATTAACAACACCAACAACAACATTAACAACACCAACGACAACATTAACAACACCAACAATAACATTAACAACACCAACAACAACATTAACAACACCAACAACACATTAACAACACCAACAACAACAACACCAACAATAACATTAACAACACCAACAGCAACATCAACAACACCAACAACAACATCAACAACACCAACAACAACATTAACAACACCAACAACAACATTAACAACACCAACAACAACATTAACAATAGCAACGACAACATTAACAACACCAACAACAATATCAACAACACCAACAACAACATTAACAACACCAACAACAACATCAACAACACCAACAACAACATTAACAACACCAACAACAACATCAACAACACCAACAACAACATCAACAACACCAACAACAACATCAACAACACCAACAACAACATTAACAACACCAACAACAACATTAACAACACCAACAACAACATTAACAACACCAACAACAACACCAACAACACCAACAACAACATCAACAACACCAACAATAACATTAACAACACCAACAACAACATTAACAACACCAACAACAACATTAACAACACCAACAGCAACATTAACAACACCAACAACAACATTAACAACACCAACAACAACGTTAACAACAGCAACAACAACATCAACAACACCAACAACAACATCAACAACACCAACAACAACATTAACAACACCAACAACAACATCAACAACACCAACAACAACATCAACAACACCAAAAACAACATTAACAACACCAACAACAACATCAACAACACCAACAACAACATCAACAACACCAACAACAACATTAACAACACCAACAACAACATTAACAACACCAACAACAACATCAACAACACCAACAACATTAACAACACCAACAACAACATCAACAACACCAACAACAACATCAACAACACCAACAACAACATCAACAACACCAACAATAACAGTAACAACAGCAACGATAACAACATTAACAACACCAACAACAACATTAACAACACCAACAATAACATCAACAACACCAACAATAACATTAACAACACCAACAACAACATTAACAACACCAACAACAACATCAACAACACCAACAACAACATCAACAACACCAACAACAACATTAACAACACCAACAATAACATCAACAACACTAAGAATAACAGTAACAACAGCAACGATAACATCAACAACACCAACGACAACATTAACAACACCAATAACAATATCAACAACACCAACAACAACATTAACAACACCAACAACAACATCAACAACACCAACAACAACATTAACAACACCAACAACAACATCAACAACACCAACAACAACATCAACAACACCAACAACAACATCAACAACACCAACAACAACATTAACAACACCAACAACAACATTAACAACACCAACAACAACATTAACAACACCAACAACAACACCAACAACACCAACAACAACAACATTAACAACACCAACAACAACATTAACAACACCAACAACAACATCAACAACACCAACAATAACATTAACAACACCAACAACAACATTAACAACACCAACAACAACATTAACAACACCAACAGCAACATTAACAACACCAACAACAACATTAACAACACCAACAACAACGTTAACAACAGCAACAACAACATCAACAACACCAACAACAACATTAACAACACCAACAACAACATTAACAACACCAACAACAACATCAACAACACCAACAACAACATCAACAACACCAAAAACAACATTAACAACACCAACAACAACATCAACAACACCAACAACAACATCAACAACACCAACAACAACATTAACAACACCAACAACAACATTAACAACACCAACAACAACATCAACAACACCAACAACATTAACAACACCAACAACAACATTAACAACACCAACAACAACATCAACAACACCAACAACAACATCAACAACACCAACAACAACATCAACAACACCAACAATAACAGTAACAACAGCAACGATAACAACATTAACAACACCAACAACAACATTAACAACACCAACAATAACATCAACAACACCAACAATAACATTAACAACACCAACAACAACATTAACAACACCAACAACAACATCAACAACACCAACAACAACATCAACAACACCAACAACAACATTAACAACACCAACAAT
>OZ024740.1:271290951-271308451 GCA_964016885.1 Eledone cirrhosa | reverse complement strand
TACTACTACTACTACTGCTGCTGCTGCTGCTGTTGCTACTACTACTACTACTACTACTACTACTACTACTACTACTACTACTACTACTGCTGCTGCTACTACTACTACTACTACTACTACTACTACTACTACTACTACTACTACTACTACTACTACTACTACTACTACGCTGCTACTCTTCACACTACCAAAATAAACTAATCCCCCCACACCCTCCACCTCACCACCATTACCGTCACCCTCCCCACCATCGTTCAGTCAGTCATCATCATGGCCGTCATCGTCGTATTAATAGCAATCGTAGTATTAGTATTGGTATTAGTAGTAGTTTAGATCCAGGTCAGCTCTGATTAAGCAGACAGACATATGACGGAACAGGCGTTCCAGCCGTGACTATTCTGAACCAAAGAACCCGGGATCACGTGATCTAATGTGTCAAAAGCTTATGTTGTTGGAGTGTGATTTGAAGGAAATTTGCCTGCTGTTTTATCAGTTCGAGTGACCAGGTAATGGGTGGATCCTCGTTAGCTGAATGTGTCCATTATTAATTGGTGGATTGGCAGTATCGGTAGAGGGTCGGACGCCATGCTTTCCAGCATAGTTACGTCCCTTTATGATCTGAGTTCAAATCCCGCCGAGGTTAACTTTGCCTTTCATCCATACAGAGGTCGATAAAATAAAGTACCAGTAATGTACTGAGTGATTGCTGGCCTTGTGCCAAAAGTAGAAACAATTATTTAATTTAAATGGTAGTGTGTGATCTGAGGGAGATTTTGGCTGCTATTACTAGTTCCTTCGTTAGCCTAGTGGCATCTGGAGTGTCGAGGTGTGATCTGAATGAGATTTGTCTGCTATTACTAGTTCCTTCGTTAGCTAGTGGCATCTGGAGTGTCGGGGTGTGATCTGAATGAGATTTGTCTGCTATTACTAGTTCCTTCGTTAGCTAGTGGCATCTGGAGTGTCGGGTGTGATCTGAATGAGATTTGTCTGCTATTACTAGTTCCTTCGTTAGCTAGTGGAATCTGGAGTGTCGGGGTGTGATTTGAGGGAGATTTGTCTGCTATTACTAGTTCCTTCGTTAGCTAGTGGCATCTGGAGTGTCGGGGTGTGATCTGAATGAGATTTGTCTGCTATTACTAGTTCCTTCGTTAGCTAGTGGCATCTGGAGTGTCGGGGTGTGATCTGAATGAGATTTGTCTGCTATTACTAGTTCCTTCGTTAGCTAGTGGCATCTGGAGTGTCGGGTGTGATCTGAATGAGATTTGTCTGCTATTACTAGTTCCTTCGTTAGCTAGTGGAATCTGGAGTGTCGGGGTGTGATTTGAGGGAGATTTGTCTGCTATTACTAGTTCCTTCGTTAGCTAGTGGCATCTGGAGTGTCGGGGTGTGATCTGAATGAGATTTGTCTGCTATTACTAGTTCCTTCGTTAGCTAGTGGCATCTGGAGTGTCGGGGTGTGATCTGAATGAGATTTGTCTGCTATTACTAGTTCCTTCGTTAGCTAGTGGCATCTGGAGTGTCGAGGTGTGATCTGAATGAGATTTGTCTGCTATTACTAGTTCCTTCGTTAGCTAGTGGCATCTGGAGTGTGGAGTGTCGAGGTGTGATCTGAATGAGATTTGTCTGCTATTAGTAGTTCCTTCGTTAGCTAGTGGCATCTGGAGTGTCGGGGTGTGATCTGAATGAGATTTGTCTGCTATTACTAGTTCCTTCGTTAGCTAGTGGCATCTGGAGTGTCGGGGTGTGATCTGAATGAGATTTGTCTGCTATTACTAGTTCCTTCGTTAGCTAGTGGCATCTGGAGTGTCGAGGTGTGATCTGAATGAGATTTGTCTGCTATTACTAGTTCCTTCGTTAGCTAGTGGCATCTGGAGTGTCGAGGTGTGATCTGAATGAGATTTGTCTGCTATTACTAGTTCCTTTGTTAGCTAGTGGCATCTGGAGTGTCGGGGTGTGATCTGAATGAGATTTGTCTGCTATTACTAGTTCCTTCGTTAGCTAGTGGAACCTGGAGTGTCGAGGTGTGATCTGAATGAGATTTGTCTGCTATTACTAGTTCCTTCGTTAGCTAGTGGCATCTGGAGTGTCGAGGTGTGATCTGAATGAGATTTGTCTGCTATTACTAGTTCCTTCGTTAGCTAGTGGCATCTGGAGTGTCGGGGTGTGATCTGAATGATATTTGTCTGCTATTACTAGTTCCTTCGTTAGCTAGTGGCATCTGGAGTGTCGGGTGTGATCTGAATGAGATTTGTCTGCTATTACTAGTTCCTTCGTTAGCTAGTGGCATCTGGAGTGTCGGGGTGTGATCTGAATGAGATTTGTCTGCTATTACTAGTTCCTTCGTTAGCTAGTGGCATCTGGAGTGTCGGGGTGTGATCTGAATGAGATTTGTCTGCTATTACTAGTTCCTTCGTTAGCTAGTGGTATCTGGAGTGTGGAGTGTCGAGGTGTGATCTGAATGAGATTTGTCTGCTATTACTAGTTCCTTCGTTAGCTAGTGGCATCTGGAGTGTCGGGGTGTGATCTGAATGAGATTTGTCTGCTATTACTAGTTCCTTCGTTAGCTAGTGGCATCTGGAGTGTCGGGGTGTGATCTGAATGATATTTGTCTGCTATTACTAGTTCCCTCGTTAGCTAGTGGCATCTGGAGTGTCGGGGTGTGATCTGAATGAGATTTGTCTGCTATTACTAGTTCCTTCGTTAGCTAGTGGCATCTGGAGTGTCGAGGTGTGATCTGAATGAGATTTGTCTGCTATTACTAGTTCCTTCGTTAGCTAGTGGCATCTGGAGTGTCGAGGTGTGATCTGAATGAGATTTGTCTGCTATTACTAATTCCTTCGTTAGCTAGTGGTATCTGGAGTGTCGAGGTGTGATCTGAATGAGATTTGTCTGCTATTACTAGTTCCTTCGTTAGCTAGTGGAATCTGGAGTGTCGGGGTGTGATTTGAGGGAGATTTGTCTGCTATTACTAGTTCCTTCGTTAGCTAGTGGCATCTGGAGTGTCGGGGTGTGATCTGAATGAGATTTGTCTGCTATTACTAGTTCCTTCGTTAGCTAGTGGCATCTGGAGTGTCGAGGTGTGATCTGAATGAGATTTGTCTGCTATTACTAGTTCCTTCGTTAGCTAGTGGCATCTGGAGTGTCGAGGTGTGATCTGAATGAGATTTGTCTGCTATTACTAGTTCCTTCGTTAGCTAGTGGCATCTGGAGTGTCGAGGTGTGATCTGAATGAGATTTGTCTGCTATTACTAGTTCCTTCGTTAGCTAGTGGCATCTGGAGTGTCGAGGTGTGATCTGAGGGAGATTTTGGCTGCTATTACTAGTTCCTTCGTTAGCTAGTGGCACCTGGAGTGTCGGGGTGTGATCTGAATGAGATTTGTCTGCTATTACTAGTTCCTTCGTTAGCTAGTGGCATCTGGAGTGTCGAGGTGTGATCTGAATGAGATTTGTCTGCTATTACTAGTTCCTTCGTTAGCTAGTGGCACCTGGAGTGTCGGGGTGTGATCTGAATGAGATTTGTCTGCTATTACTAGTTCCTTCGTTAGCTAGTGGCACCTGGAGTGTCGGGGTGTGATCTGAATGAGATTTGTCTGCTATTACTAGTTCCTTCGTTAGCTAGTGGCATCTGGAGTGTCGGGGTGTGATCTGAATGAGATTTGTCTGCTATTACTAGTTCTTTCGTTAGCTAGTGGAATCTGGAGTGTCGAGGTGTGATCTGAATGAGATTTGTCTGCTATTACTAGTTCCTTCGTTAGCTAGTGGCATCTGGAGTGTCGAGGTGTGATCTGAATGAGATTTGTCTGCTATTACTAGTTCCTTCGTTAGCTAGTGGCATCTGGAGTGTCGAGGTGTGATCTGAATGAGATATATCTGCTATTACTAGTTCCTTTGTTAGCTAGTGGCATCTGGAGTGTCGGGGTGTGATCTGAATGAGATTTGTCTGCTATTACTAGTTCCTTCGTTAGCTAGTGGAACCTGGAGTGTCGAGGTGTGATCTGAATGAGATTTGTCTGCTATTACTAGTTCCTTCGTTAGCTAGTGGCATCTGGAGTGTCGAGGTGTGATCTGAATGAGATTTGTCTGCTATTACTAGTTCCTTCGTTAGCTAGTGGCATCTGGAGTGTCGAGGTGTGATCTGAATGAGATTTGTCTGCTATTACTAGTTCCTTCGTTAGCTAGTGGTATCTGGAGTGTCGAGGTGTGATCTGAATGAGATTTGTCTGCTATTACTAGTTCCTTCGTTAGCTAGTGGCATCTGGAGTGTCGGGTGTGATCTGAATGAGATTTGTCTGCTATTACTAGTTCCTTCGTTAGCTAGTGGCATCTGGAGTGTCGGGGTGTGATCTGAATGAGATTTGTCTGCTATTACTAGTTCCTTCGTTAGCTAGTGGCATCTGGAGTGTCGAGGTGTGATCTGAATGAGATTTGTCTGCTATTACTAGTTCCTTTGTCAGCTAGTGGCATCTGGAGTGTCGGGGTGTGATCTGAATGAGATTTGTCTGCTATTACTAGTTCCTTCGTTAGCTAGTGGAACCTGGAGTGTCGAGGTGTGATCTGAATGAGATTTGTCTGCTATTACTAGTTCCTTCGTTAGCTAGTGGAACCTGGAGTGTCGAGGTGTGATCTGAATGAGATTTGTCTGCTATTACTAGTTCCTTCGTTAGCTAGTGGCATCTGGAGTGTCGGGTGTGATCTGAATGAGATTTGTCTGCTATTACTAGTTCCTTCGTTAGCTAGTGGCATCTGGAGTGTCGGGGTGTGATCTGAATGAGATTTGTCTGCTATTACTAGTTCCTTCGTTAGCTAGTGGCATCTGGAGTGTCGAGGTGTGATCTGAATGAGATTTGTCTGCTATTACTAGTTCCTTCGTTAGCTAGTGGAACCTGGAGTGTCGAGGTGTGATCTGAATGAGATTTGTCTGCTATTACTAGTTCCTTCGTTAGCTAGTGGCATCTGGAGTGTCGGGTGTGATCTGAATGAGATTTGTCTGCTATTACTAGTTCCTTCGTTAGCTAGTGGCATCTGGAGTGTCGGGGTGTGATCTGAATGAGATTTGTCTGCTATTACTAGTTCCTTCGTTAGCTAGTGGAACCTGGAGTGTCGAGGTGTGATCTGAATGAGATTTGTCTGCTATTACTAGTTCCTTCGTTAGCTAGTGGCATCTGGAGTGTCGAGGTGTGATCTGAATGAGATTTGTCTGCTATTACTAGTTCCTTCGTTAGCTAGTGGCATCTGGAGTGTCGGGGTGTGATCTGAATGATATTTGTCTGCTATTACTAGTTCCTTCGTTAGCTAGTGGCATCTGGAGTGTCGGGTGTGATCTGAATGAGATTTGTCTGCTATTACTAGTTCCTTCGTTAGCTAGTGGCATCTGGAGTGTCGGGGTGTGATCTGAATGAGATTTGTCTGCTATTACTAGTTCCTTCGTTAGCTAGTGGCATCTGGAGTGTCGGGGTGTGATCTGAATGAGATTTGTCTGCTATTACTAGTTCCTTCGTTAGCTAGTGGTATCTGGAGTGTGGAGTGTCGAGGTGTGATCTGAATGAGATTTGTCTGCTATTACTAGTTCCTTCGTTAGCTAGTGGCATCTGGAGTGTCGGGGTGTGATTTTTAATGAGATTTGTCTGCTATTACTAGTTCCTTCGTTAGCTAGTGGCATCTGGAGTGTCGGGGTGTGATCTGAATGATATTTGTCTGCTATTACTAGTTCCCTCGTTAGCTAGTGGCATCTGGAGTGTCGGGGTGTGATCTGAATGAGATTTGTCTGCTATTACTAGTTCCTTCGTTAGCTAGTGGCATCTGGAGTGTCGAGGTGTGATCTGAATGAGATTTGTCTGCTATTACTAGTTCCTTCGTTAGCTAGTGGCATCTGGAGTGTCGAGGTGTGATCTGAATGAGATTTGTCTGCTATTACTAGTTCCTTCGTTAGCTAGTGGCATCTGGAGTGTCGAGGTGTGATCTGAATGAGATTTGTCTGCTATTACTAATTCCTTCGTTAGCTAGTGGTATCTGGAGTGTCGAGGTGCGATCTGAATGAGATTTGTCTGCTATTACTAGTTCCTTCGTTAGCTAGTGGAATCTGGAGTGTCGGGGTGTGATTTGAGGGAGATTTGTCTGCTATTACTAGTTCCTTCGTTAGCTAGTGGCATCTGGAGTGTCGAGGTGTGATCTGAATGAGATTTGTCTGCTATTACTAGTTCCTTCGTTAGCTAGTGGCATCTGGAGTGTCGGGATGTGATCTGAATGAGATTTGTCTGCTATTACTAGTTCCTTCGTTAGCTAGTGGCATCTGGAGTGTCGGGGTGTGATCTGAATGAGATTTGTCTGCTATTACTAGTTCCTTCGTTAGCTAGTGGCATCTGGAGTGTCGAGGTGTGATCTGAGGGAGATTTTGGCTGCTATTACTAGTTCCTTCGTTAGCTAGTGGCACCTGGAGTGTCGGGGTGTGATCTGAATGAGATTTGTCTGCTATTACTAGTTCCTTCGTTAGCTAGTGGCATCTGGAGTGTCGGGGTGTGATCTGAATGAGATTTGTCTGCTATTACTAGTTCTTTCGTTAGCTAGTGGAATCTGGAGTGTCGAGGTGTGATCTGAATGAGATTTGTCTGCTATTACTAGTTCCTTCGTTAGCTAGTGGCATCTGGAGTGTCGAGGTGTGATCTGAATGAGATTTGTCTGCTATTACTAGTTCCTTTGTTAGCTAGTGGCATCTGGAGTGTCGGGGTGTGATCTGAATGAGATTTGTCTGCTATTACTAGTTCCTTCGTTAGCTAGTGGAACCTGGAGTGTCGAGGTGTGATCTGAATGAGATTTGTCTGCTATTACTAGTTCCTTCGTTAGCTAGTGGCATCTGGAGTGTCGAGGTGTGATCTGAATGAGATTTGTCTGCTATTACTAGTTCCTTCGTTAGCTAGTGGCATCTGGAGTGTCGAGGTGTGATCTGAATGAGATTTGTCTGCTATTACTAGTTCCTTCGTTAGCTAGTGGCATCTGGAGTGTCGGGTGTGATCTGAATGAGATTTGTCTGCTATTACTAGTTCCTTCGTTAGCTAGTGGCATCTGGAGTGTCGGGGTGTGATCTGAATGAGATTTGTCTGCTATTACTAGTTCCTTCGTTAGCTAGTGGCATCTGGAGTGTGGGGTGTCGAGGTGTGATCTGAATGAGATTTGTCTGCTATTACTAGTTCCTTCGTTAGCTAGTGGCATCTGGAGTGTCGGGGTGTGATCTGAATGAGATTTGTCTGCTATTACTAGTTCCTTCGTTAGCTAGTGGCATCTGGAGTGTCGGGGTGTGATCTGAATGATATTTGTCTGCTATTACTAGTTCCTTCGTTAGCTAGTGGCATCTGGAGTGTCGGGTGTGATCTGAATGAGATTTGTCTGCTATTACTAGTTCCTTCGTTAGCTAGTGGCATCTGGAGTGTCGGGGTGTGATCTGAATGAGATTTGTCTGCTATTACTAGTTCCTTCGTTAGCTAGTGGCATCTGGAGTGTCGGGGTGTGATCTGAATGAGATTTGTCTGCTATTACTAGTTCCTTCGTTAGCTAGTGGCATCTGGAGTGTGGAGTGTCGAGGTGTGATCTGAATGAGATTTGTCTGCTATTACTAGTTCCTTCGTTAGCTAGTGGCATCTGGAGTGTCGGGGTGTGATCTGAATGAGATTTGTCTGCTATTACTAGTTCCTTCGTTAGCTAGTGGCATCTGGAGTGTCGGGGTGTGATCTGAATGATATTTGTCTGCTATTACTAGTTCCCTCGTTAGCTAGTGGCATCTGGAGTGTCGGGGTGTGATTTGAGGGAGATTTGTCTGCTATTACTAGTTCCTTCGTTAGCTAGTGGCATCTGGAGTGTCGAGGTGTGATCTGAATGAGATTTGTCTGCTATTACTAGTTCCTTCGTTAGCTCGTGGCATCTGGAGTGTCGGGATGTGATCTGAATGAGATTTGTCTGCTATTACTAGTTCCTTCGTTAGCTAGTGGCATCTGGAGTGTCGGGGTGTGATCTGAATGAGATTTGTCTGCTATTACTAGTTCCTTCGTTAGCTAGTGGCATCTGGAGTGTCGAGGTGTGATCTGAATGAGATTTGTCTGCTATTACTAGTTCCTTCGTTAGCTAGTGGCATCTGGAGTGTCGGTGTGTGATCTGAATGAGATTTGTCTGCTATTACTAGTTCCTTCGTTAGCTAGTGGCATCTGGAGTGTCGAGGTGTGATCTGAATGAGATTTGTCTGCTATTACTAGTTCCTTCGTTAGCTAGTGGCATCTGGAGTGTCGGGTGTGATCTGAATGAGATTTGTCTGTTATTACTAGTTCCTTCGTTAGCTAGTGGCATCTGGAGTGTCGGGTGTGATCTGAATGAGATTTGTCTGTTATTACTAGTTCCTTCGTTAGCTAGTGGAATCTGGAGTGTCGGGGTGTGATTTGAGGGAGATTTGTCTGCTATTACTAGTTCCTTCGTTAGCTAGTGGCATCTGGAGTGTCGGGGTGTGATCTGAATGAGATTTGTCTGCTATTACTAGTTCCTTCGTTAGCTAGTGGCATCTGGAGTGTCGGGGTGTGATCTGAATGAGATTTGTCTGCTATTACTAGTTCCTTCGTTAGCTAGTGGCATCTGGAGTGTCGGGATGTGATCTGAATGAGATTTGTCTGCTATTACTAGTTCCTTCGTTAGCTAGTGGCATCTGGAGTGTCGGGGTGTGATCTGAATGAGATTTGTCTGCTATTACTAGTTCCTTCGTTAGCTAGTGGCATCTGGAGTGTCGAGGTGTGATCTGAGGGAGATTTTGGCTGCTATTACTAGTTCCTCCGTTAGCTAGTGGCATCTGGAGTGTCGGGGTGTGATCTGAATGAGATTTGTCTGCTATTACTAGTTCCTTCGTTAGCTAGTGGCATCTGGAGTGTCGGGGTGTGATCTGAATGAGATTTGTCTGCTATTACTAGTTCCTTCGTTAGCTAGTGGCATCTGGAGTGTCGGGATGTGATCTGAATGAGATTTGTCTGCTATTACTAGTTCCTTCGTTAGCTAGTGGCATCTGGAGTGTCGGGGTGTGATCTGAATGAGATTTGTCTGCTATTACTAGTTCCTTCGTTAGCTAGTGGCATCTGGAGTGTCGAGGTGTGATCTGAGGGAGATTTTGGCTGCTATTACTAGTTCCTTCGTTAGCTAGTGGCATCTGGAGTGTCGGGGTGTGATCTGAATGAGATTTGTCTGCTATTACTAGTTCCTTCGTTAGCTAGTGGCATCTGGAGTGTCGGGGTGTGATCTGAATGAGATTTGTCTGCTATTACTAGTTCCTTCGTTAGCTAGTGGAATCTGGAGTGTCGAGGTGTGATCTGAATGAGATTTGTCTGCTATTACTAGTTCCTTCGTTAGCTAGTGGCATCTGGAGTGTCGGGGTGTGATCTGAATGAGATTTGTCTGCTATTACTAGTTCCTTCGTTAGCTAGTGGCATCTGGAGTGTCGGGTGTGATCTGAATGAGATTTGTCTGCTATTACTAGTTCCTTCGTTAGCTAGTGGCATCTGGAGTGTCGGGGTGTGATCTGAATGAGATTTGTCTGCTATTACTAGTTCCTTTGTTAGCTAGTGGCATCTGGAGTGTCGGGGTGTGATCTGAATGAGATTTGTCTGCTATTACTAGTTCCTTCGTTAGCTAGTGGAACCTGGAGTGTCGAGGTGTGATCTGAATGAGATTTGTCTGCTATTACTAGTTCCTTCGTTAGCTAGTGGCATCTGGAGTGTGGAGTGTCGAGGTGTGATCTGAATGAGATTTGTCTGCTATTACTAGTTCCTTCGTTAGCTAGTGGCATCTGGAGTGTCGGGGTGTGATCTGAATGAGATTTGTCTGCTATTACTAGTTCCTTCGTTAGCTAGTGGCATCTGGAGTGTCGGGGTGTGATCTGAATGAGATTTGTCTGCTATTACTAATTCCTTCGTTAGCTAGTGGTATCTGGAGTGTCGAGGTGTGATCTGAATGAGATTTGTCTGCTATTACTAGTTCCTTCGTTAGCTAGTGGCATCTGGAGTGTCGAGGTGTGATCTGAATGAGATTTGTCTGCTATTACTAGTTCCTTCGTTAGCTAGTGGCATCTGGAGTGTCGGGTGTGATCTGAATGAGATTTGTCTGCTATTACTAGTTCCTTCGTTAGCTAGTGGCATCTGGAGTGTCGGGGTGTGATCTGAATGAGATTTGTCTGCTATTACTAGTTCCTTCGTTAGCTAGTGGCATCTGGAGTGTGGAGTGTCGAGGTGTGATCTGAATGAGATTTGTCTGCTATTACTAGTTCCTTCGTTAGCTAGTGGCATCTGGAGTGTCGGGGTGTGATCTGAATGATATTTGTCTGCTATTACTAGTTCCTTCGTTAGCTAGTGGCATCTGGAGTGTCGGGTGTGATCTGAATGAGATTTGTCTGCTATTACTAGTTCTTTCGTTAGCTAGTGGCATCTGGAGTGTCGGGGTGTGATCTGAATGAGATTTGTCTGCTATTACTAGTTCCTTCGTTAGCTAGTGGCATCTGGAGTGTGGAGTGTCGAGGTGTGATCTGAATGAGATTTGTCTGCTATTACTAGTTCCTTCGTTAGCTAGTGGCATCTGGAGTGTCGGGGTGTGATTTGAGGGAGTTTTGTCTGCTATTACTATTTCCTTCGTTAGCTAGTGGCATCTGGAGTGTCGAGGTGTGATCTGAATGAGATTTGTCTGCTATTACTAGTTCCTTCGTTAGCTAGTGGCATCTGGAGTGTCGAGGTGTGATCTGAATGAGATTTGTCTGCTATTACTAGTTCCTTCGTTAGCTAGTGGCATCTGGAGTGTCGAGGTGTGATCTGAATGAGATTTGTCTGCTATTACTAGTTCCTTCGTTAGCTAGTGGCATCTGGAGTGTCGAGGTGTGATCTGAATGAGATTTGTCTGCTATTACTAGTTCCTTCGTTAGCTAGTGGCATCTGGAGTGTCGGGATGTGATCTGAATGAGATTTGTCTGCTATTACTAGTTCCTTCGTTAGCTAGTGGCATCTGGAGTGTCGGGGTGTGATCTGAATGAGATTTGTCTGCTATTACTAGTTCCTTCGTTAGCTAGTGGCATCTGGAGTGTCGAGGTGTGATCTGAGGGAGATTTTGGCTGCTATTACTAGTTCCTTCGTTAGCTAGTGGCATCTGGAATGTCGGGGTGTGATCTGCATGAGATTTGTCTGCTATTACTAGTTCCTTCGTTAGCTAGTGGCATCTGGAGTGTCGGGGTGTGATCTGAATGAGATTTGTCTGCTATTACTAGTTCCTTCGTTAGCTAGTGGCATCTGGAGTGTCGAGGTGTGATCTGAGGGAGATTTTGGCTGCTATTACTAGTTCCTTCGTTAGCTAGTGGCATCTGGAGTGTCGGGGTGTGATCTGAATGAGATTTGTCTGCTATTACTAGTTCCTTCGTTAGCTAGTGGCATCTGGAGTGTCGAGGTGTTATCTGAATGAGATTTGTCTGCTATTACTAGTTCCTTCGTTAGCTAGTGGCATCTGGAGTGTCGGGGTGAGATCTGAATGAGATTTGTCTGCTATTACTAGTTCCTTCATTAGCTAGTGGCATCTGGAGTGTCGAGGTGTGATCTGAATGAGATTTGTCTGCTATTACTAGTTCCTTCGTTAGCTAGTGGCATCTGGAGTGTCGGTGTGTGATCTGAATGAGATTTGTCTGCTATTACTAGTTCCTTCGTTAGCTAGTGGCATCTGGAGTGTCGAGGTGTGATCTGAATGAGATTTGTCTGCTATTACTAGTTCCTTCGTTAGCTAGTGGCATCTGGAGTGTCGGGTGTGATCTGAATGAGATTTGTCTGTTATTACTAGTTCCTTCGTTAGCTAGTGGCATCTGGAGTGTCGGGTGTGATCTGAATGAGATTTGTCTGTTATTACTAGTTCCTTCGTTAGCTAGTGGAATCTGGAGTGTCGGGGTGTGATTTGAGGGAGATTTGTCTGCTATTACTAGTTCCTTCGTTAGCTAGTGGCATCTGGAGTGTCGAGGTGTGATCTGAATGAGATTTGTCTGATATTACTAGTTCCTTCGTTAGCTAGTGGCATCTGGAGTGTCGGGATGTGATCTGAATGTGATTTGTCTGCTATTACTAGTTCCTTCGTTAGCTAGTGGCATCTGGAGTGTCGGGGTGTGATCTGAATGAGATTTGTCTGCTATTACTAGTTCCTTCGTTAGCTAGTGGCATCTGGAGTGTCGGGGTGTGATCTGAATGAGATTTGTCTGCTATTACTAGTTCCTTCGTTAGCTAGTGGCATCTGGAGTGTCGAGGTGTGATCTGAGGGAGATTTTGGCTGCTATTACTAGTTCCTTCGTTAGCTAGTGGCATCTGGAGTGTCGGGGTGTGATCTGAATGAGATTTGTCTGCTATTACTAGTTCCTTCGTTAGCTAGTGGTATCTGGAGTGTCGAGGTGTGATCTGAATGAGATTTGTCTGCTATTACTAGTTCCTTCGTTAGCTAGTGGAATCTGGAGTGTCGGGGTGTGATTTGAGGGAGATTTGTCTGCTATTACTAGTTCCTTCGTTAGCTAGTGGCATCTGGAGTGTCGAGGTGTGATCTGAATGAGATTTGTCTGCTATTACTAGTTCCTTCGTTAGCTAGTGGCATCTGGAGTGTCGGGATGTGATCTGAATGAGATTTGTCTGCTATTACTAGTTCCTTCGTTAGCTAGTGGCATCTGGAGTGTCGGGGTGTGATCTGAATGAGATTTGTCTGCTATTACTAGTTCCTTCGTTAGCTAGTGGCATCTGGAGTGTCGAGGTGTGATCTGAGGGAGATTTTGGCTGCTATTACTAGTTCCTTCGTTAGCTAGTGGCATCTGGAGTGTCGGGGTGTGATCTGAATGAGATTTGTCTGCTATTACTAGTTCCTTCGTTAGCTAGTGGCATCTGGAGTGTCGGGGTGTGATCTGAATGAGATTTGTCTGCTATTACTAGTTCCTTCGTTAGCTAGTGGCATCTGGAGTGTCGAGGTGTGATCTGAGGGAGATTTTGGCTGCTATTACTAGTTCCTTCGTTAGCTAGTGGCATCTGGAGTGTCGGGGTGTGATCTGAATGAGATTTGTCTGCTATTACTAGTTCCTTCGTTAGCTAGTGGCATCTGGAGTGTCGAGGTGTGATCTGAATGAGATTTGTCTGCTATTACTAGTTCCTTCGTTAGCTAGTGGCATCTGGAGTGTCTGGGTGTGATCTGAATGAGATTTGTCTGCTATTACTAGTTCCTTCGTTAGCTAGTGGCATCTGGAGTGTCGAGGTGTGATCTGAATGAGATTTGTCTGCTATTACTAGTTCCTTCGTTAGCTAGTGGCATCTGGAGTGTCGGTGTGTGATCTGAATGAGATTTGTCTGCTATTACTAGTTCCTTCGTTAGCTAGTGGCATCTGGAGTGTCGAGGTGTGATCTGAATGAGATTTGTCTGCTATTACTAGTTCCTTCGTTAGCTAGTGGCATCTGGAGTGTCGGGTGTGATCTGAATGAGATTTGTCTGTTATTACTAGTTCCTTAGTTAGCTAGTGGCATCTGGAGTGTCGGGTGTGATCTGAATGAGATTTGTCTGTTATTACTAGTTCCTTCGTTAGCTAGTGGCATCTGGAGTGTCGGGGTGTGATCTGAATGAGATTTGTCTGCTATTACTAGTTCCTTCGTTAGCTAGTGGAATCTGGAGTGTCGGGGTGTGATTTGAGGGAGATTTGCCTACTGTTTTATCAGTTCGAGTGACCAGGTAGGGGTTTCCTCGTCGGCTGGATGTGTCCTTTATTCAATTTAGACTGTAGTGTGTGATCTGAGGAAGATTTGGTTGCTCTGGTAACCTGCGTGGGGAAAAGCCACATCTGACACGAGTTGCCTCTGATATGGCTAGCTGAACAGGTTAGATATAGAGTAGTAAGGCTCGATAAAAATCCCGCTTGTGTCATAGTAAGCAGTAGCTCATGCGACGATATCATCAGTTTAATTAGATGACCTCAGTGTCGTGAACACCAGTGACTTCGCAGATAATCGACTATTAATTCGACAATAGGTTGGCAAAACTGCTATAGTTAGCGGTGAAATCTACGAGTATATAAGTGTGGTGAGCTGTATATACTCTAGCATATGTGTTGTCTGAGGGCCACACACAACTAATTGCTCACATTACAACTAATTTTTTAAATTTTATATTACGAAGATAAAACATGCTCGCGCTGTAAGAACCTTTGTTGCAGCCGCAGGTGTGCTTGTAAAGGCCCGCATGTGGCCCGCGGGCCGCATGTTTGACATGCTTGCTCGAGCCATTAGAAAAAGCAAAATTAATGCTTAACTTTCGATAGAGGAATGACTCAAGAAGTGGCTGCTATTATTAGTTCCTTCGTTAGCTAGTGGTAAGAGTTCTGCTCCATTAGGCTGTTCTCGGTAAAAGTAGTGAGGTCACAGAAGCACCAAAGTTTTCTACTGTGTTTACTGCTGACCCTTTATACCTTGATTTCAAATCCTGCCAAAGCTAATGTAGTCTTTCATCCCTTTGGGGTTGTTATTGCTGATGTTATTGTTGTTGTCCAGTAGCAGATCTTATGATTTCCAGCAGTGATAATCTCATTAATTTTTTTGTCAGCCATAGTGTCTCGTACTTTCTTTTCTTAAGGTGGTGGACAATGCGAAAATATGGCTGCTATTTCTAGCAATCTATCTTATTTCGCATTCTTTCTTCTAATGAAGGACTAGCGTCCGAAACGTTAAAGCCCTCTTCCTGCTATTTCAAGCGTTAACCTAATATATTCCTTCCTTATACTGTACGTACCAATTGTGTTGTTATTTCTGTTTACCTTTTACATATATATATATATATATATATATATATATATATATATATATATATATATATACTCACGTACGCACACACACACACACACACACACACACACACACACACACACACACACACACACACACACACACACACACACACACACACACACACACACACACACACACACACACACACACACACACACACACACACACACACACACACACACACACGCACGCGCACGTACGCATGCACACACAGACTAATACACGCACAGATTATAATGGAATTCATTGTTTCTAAACCATTATCTCAGAACGGCAACTATAAATTCAATTTTGAAAGGGTTTTGTACATGAGTTACAGACAATGTGATAAAATCAAACAGAACAACACAATAAAAATCCAGGGATAAATTATATATATTTGTTAAATTGTACTTATATAGTACGATCATCTTTCTCTCCTCTCGCAACTATTGCCCCGTTCTTTCGTCGCGGCGTATTTCACACCATCCACTTCAGGTTGTGCTGTTATTACCAACTTACTTACTCTGTGCTTGGTTTTGTCTCGTAAACGTCTCCAGTGCCACCACACCTTACAGTATAGAAATCTCTACGCAGGATGTGTTTATTGAAGATGGTCTTCCTGACTCCTGACACATCTTTTTCATAAGAAGCGGAAGAGTAGACGCTCTAATCTGATCAGACGAAAACTGGAGAAAAGTACGAAGTTCAGGAATTAAATAATTATAGGTAGGATGTGGGGCGGGGTGTGTACGGGGGAAGGGGGAGGGGCTGTGGTGTATCTGTTCTCTGTTTCTGTTCAATTCTGCAGAGAGAGAGAGTTTCTTTTCGGTTCAATTATGGATTAGACTGCTTGTAACCAAGTCCCAGTTTCTATCCAACTGGACGTCATGACTCATCTAGACCTCAAGCAGTTCAACCGTTTCATTTGTCTAGCACCCTTCGATGCTATCTAACAGCATCGTCTCGATTCTCTAGGTGCCGAGTTGCAGGCTCACAGACATATCCGGGTTAGTCTTTACTCCTGTCACCACCTAATATTCCTTAAGAACTGTGCCGACCACATCAACTTCCATCGTGTCCGCATATGCCGACACTGTTCTCCCGCTTTTCGGTTTAAACGGATTGCGAATCAATTACGTCTAGTTTCTAGCAGTAATGACTAGTATATACAAAAGGAATGAGGAAGAATACATTTAACAGACAGTGCGCACGGCTTGAAATGGTTCTAAGTGGTGGCTGTTTAGTCTAAAAACCGAACATATACTGCCGAACACCGATGCGAACACTGTCTTTGCAAACGGGGCCAAAAATGGTTGCTCTGCAGACAGTTGTCAGGTATTGATGATCGACCTTCATCGAAAGCTTTCGATTGATCCAAACTAAAGCCAGATTTGTAACCTACCATCATCTCAAGATATTTCGCACGAGGTGAAGGTTGTCGAGGTTAGATTTGTTCAATATAACATTTCTCTGTGCTTTCCCAACCAAACCATCGACGACGACAACCACCAATTTATTTGCTAACATCGTTAACTCTGAATTCAATAGAGTTATTAGCCGGGAATTATCAATGACGTTTCCCTTGTTAATATCTTTCTTATTCCCCAGGTCACATAGCTGGGAATTATCTTGTTCTGCTGCAGTGAGGCAAACAAGAGCAATAACAATAGTAATAAAAATAAATCAAATGGAAATAAAATTCAGATGGAAATAAAAACCGTTTTGACAGGTGCAATGTGTCCGAACACGGAAGAGCCGAACTCCCACCGTCATCGCCCCCATCTCCCTCACCCTCCCTATCTCTCTGTATGGTGAGTAAATGGGGTCCCACACGCTGGCCGCTCCACAGCCCCGGCGAACAGAATGGAGAAGGCGTTTCCCTGGAGGATGGTAAAGGGAGATACGCTGGAAGAGCCATTCCAGTTGTAGTTGCCATCTGCCATGACATCGTCAAACAAATCTGGAATGTATGAATAAAGCTCGTAAGGGTAAGGCATCCAAACCCTGCCATTCACCTCTCATACAGCTGCTTAACGCTATCTGTATTACAGTTGCTATTATCAAGTTTTCCAACCATCTCCTGTCTTCTGTCGAGATAGGCATTAAAGTCTACTCCCGGCTTCGGTTTATTGTTTACCCCGAATAGACCCACCATAGATTGACGAGGATCACTACCGTCGGTTGTTTTTTTCTCTTGTAGATGCTGTGGTGATAGCTAGCTAATCTGGAGACCCTTTATTCGGATTCTGAAATTGGATGCTTGTAGCGTTTCCCCTCTTTTACCGTATTTTGCGGCAGAACTTCAGAGAAGTTGAAAGCCATAGTCCATAGTCTCGGTTCCACTGGGTTGGGAAACAAGATAAAACTAGGAAAACTGAAAAATTGAAGACTGAAAGAGTGAAAGTTTAAAGGTAAATAAAGAACAAGAACAAGAAAAAAGAACAAAACAAAACAAAGAAGAAAACAAACGAAAGAGAAGAATGATGGAAAGAAATATGAAAAAAAAATGAAGGAAAAACATGAAAGTAAAATGTAATTAAAAAAAGAAATAAGAAAACAACAAAGGAACTAATGAAAGAAGGGAGCATAGAAAAAGAATGAATGACCAAATAATGAATGAATTGATGAATGAAAGAATGAATGAATGGAAGAAAGAATGAAAGAATGAATGGAAA
>OZ024740.1:271245951-271285951 GCA_964016885.1 Eledone cirrhosa | reverse complement strand
AATGTGTAGATGTTTAGAAAAGAATGAAAAAAGCAAGAATAAATGAATGAATGCAAAAAATAGAAAGAAGAAAGAGGACAAGAATAAGTCAATGGATGATTATAAGATGGTTTAGGAAGAAAGAAAAACAAAAGAAATGAGGAAAGAATAAATTAATGGTTTTTTATATAGGCACAAGGCCAGCAATTTTGGGGGAGGGGAAAGTCGATTAAAACGACCCCAGTGCGTGACTGGTACTTTATTTTATCGATCCCGTAAGGATGCGAGGCAAAGTTAACCTCGGCGGGATTTGAACTCAGATCATAAAGGACCGTAACTCTATGCTGTAAAGCATGGTGTCCGACCCTCTACCGATACTGCCAATACACCGCCATTATTATATTGTTTCTATATTTAGCACAAGGCCAGCAATTTGGAAGGACGTTGAAAACCGATTAAATCGACCCCAGAGCCTTACTAGTACTTTACGTTCTCGACACCGTAAGTATGAAAGGCAACGCTAACATCACAAAGCAAGTTGTTCGGCGCTCTATCGATACTGCCAACCAATCCACCGGAAAGAATAAATTAATGTATACAGAAATGTTTAGAATTAAAGCCCGGTTTCTTCAGGTTGGTGTAACGAGTTGAAGATTCTCCTGGGAGGGTTTGGGGCCCTCTGCAGAATTGTCGGATGATCGGGCTGCCGTCTTGGCGACGAGCCGGCACCCCGCGGGTCACCGTTAGTCTGGAGCTTTCCCTTGAAGACTGGCTCGATAAGGGTGGCCCTTCCAGGAGCAAAGCTCGAAACAGTAACGCTTTCACGGATCTACAGAACACGCAAGCACGCCCCCCTCTTTTTGTATTTAATTCTAAGACCAGATACCCCCCACCTGGGCCTGGTCTTAGAATTAAAGACAAAAAAAAAATAAACGACGAAAATAAGAAAGTTTAGAAAGAAAGAAAAAAGAAGTAGTAATAATGTTTAGAAAAAGAAAGAAGAAAGAAACGACTGTAGAACGAATGAAATTATTTAGAAAGAAAGAAAAAAAGAATCTTTGCAAGAATGAATGAATAAATGAAAGAATATTATCTAAAAAAAGAATAAAAAGCGATGCTGAGAAAAGACAGAAAATGAAAGAAAACTACAGAAACAAAATGGAGTCTTAGATACAGGAGCAAGTATGGCCAGACCTGCCAATATCTAAAAAGCCCGAACGGGGAGTACCATGAAAAACTGCCCCCATAATTTTAAAAGTAGGTTTATAAGTATGAATTTTCTTAATATTTTCGAAGTTATCTCTGTGGCCTAGCGGTATGTACTGGAGACGGTGGAGACCCTAGTCTTTGGTTCAATTCTGGTTAAGAGGTGCATGTAACCTTTATCAGTTTCTGTTTTACAACCCATTGAAAAAAAACTGAAAAAGTTTAATGGGAACCCTACTCCTGACCAGGATCGAACTTCAGACTAGATCACCACCGTCTATGATTTTCTCCAAATAGGCCACCAAGACAACTACAAAAGTATAATGAAAATTGATAATTATAAACCTATTTTCAAAATCAAACTTAAAAGATGTGGTGTCGTTCATGGCTTTCCTAGAGCTATTAGTAATATTTAGGGTCGACTCTGGTCATTATTGAAAGTCTCTCGATTTCGCAAAATACATAATATTTTTAATTGGAGAAGGTAAGATATTTTTCCGCACAAATTTGATTGCACAGTTTTGTTTCCACTTTTGTAATTTTTGAAAATGTTATTTATTCATTTTAAAAATTAAATGATAGCATTCCATATGTAGGTGGGCCCCCTTCATCTCCTGGCAACCAATATTTTTAGACCCAGTCCGCCACTGTATGTGTATATCAGGGAGAATGAGTTAAGTCAATTGGTTGTTCCACATTTTAGAGGGCAGTGAGAAATGGGTTTAAATCACCAACATCTGAACAATTACATATAAATGCTTCCATCCAATGGAACAAAATAAATTTCAAAATTTGTATATTCGTTAAGTTACCATTTACCTCCCCTTTCACAACTATTGCCTCGTTTTTTCGCCTCGGTGTATTTCACTATATCTAGTTCTGGCTGTTGTGCTGTTATTACCAACTCACTTCTGTGCTTCTTTTTGTCTAATAAACGCCACCAGTGCAACTACACCAAGGTGCAGAAGCCCATTACATCCCTATTGTATATACAAGGGTAGGCTGAAAGGCTGAAAGGGGATACTAGTGCAGAGAAATCTTGGATGCATCAATTTCAACTCTTCTTATTAATAACTGCATTGTTTCTTTCCAGGGACTATCTTGAAAAATAAACCTCATTTGGTCATTTCATGAGAATATCTTGGTCAGCCTATGAACTTTTCAGCCAACCCTCGTATATAGAAAAATGATAATTGCGAAGGTCAGATATAGATATGCATAATAAAAGAATTATAAATATCTACAATTATTGTAAATATACTCCGTCATGGACTAACAAGTGTATTTGAAAGAATACACATCGCGTCGAGTGCTAAACCCTAATTGCATCATCGTTCATTGATAGGTGTGTTGCATACAACCCTGATTAGTCAACATTTTAAAAACACACACACACACACACGCACATATATATACACATACACGTATGTGCATACATACATACATACATACATACATACATGGTGGTGGCTGCCAACTCGTTTTCGAGTACGGCCACTACTTTACATCCATGTATGATAACCCCTACCGAAGCGCTGAACGAGTGTGACTTTTTAGTCCAGCCAGCGACTTGAAACCTCTGGTACAAACACTACACCTGTGACAATTATTGACACATAGTGCTAGGCCCATGGTAGGACAATTATTGACACATACATACATACATACATACATACATACATACATCAATTGTTAGCTGCCGAGACACTGCATCCTTTAAGACACTCATGCTTCCCGAAATACGCCAAAACTACACCTGATGTGCCCCTTCCATACACATGCACACATGTGTGTATCATGACTCGTGCACTGTTCATTTTACTGATGTTTGTGCATTGCCCTATGTACTGTACATGCACTTTTTTGATGGGTTGTGGTGCGCCTGGGCACTGTGCACAATATTTCAATATATCATGACTCATGCACTGTTTATTTTCCTGACATTTGTACATTATTCTATGTACTATACATGCACCTTTGATGAGTTGTAGTGCACCTGAGCACTGTACACAATAATTTCATTATTATTATTATTATTATACATGTATATATATATAAATTTTGTTACAAACAAAATAAAAAAGTACTCTGTTAACAAGGGTGATTCTCCAGCAAGATTTTCTTTGCAAGTACAACATAATCCCCCCCCCCCCACACAATTAGACAATCCTAAGAAGCAAGGCTTCGTATAGTCACTCAACATGCTAGAAATAACAGCCAACTCTCCTTCAATGCACATTCTACTGTCTCAAAAAAAGAAACACGAGTGCATTTCATTATGTTATACTGGATAGGGCGGTGGATTGGCAGCATCGGTAGAGGGTGGGACGCCATGCTTTGCAGCATAGAGCTACGGCCCTTTATGAACTGAGTTCAAATCCCGCCAAGGTTAACTTTGCCTTTCATCCTTACGGGGTCGATAAAATAAAGTACCAGTTACGCACTGGTATCAATTTAATCGACTTTCCTCTCTCCCAAAATTACTGGCCTTGTGCCTATATAAGAAACCATTATATTATACTAGATATCTTTCTTTTCTTTATACTGTAACTCCCAAGGGAGTCGCAGGGGCCCCTTATTGACATACAGCGTTTCTAGGGCATTCTTTAAGCTTGGTGGAACCCTTCTCTTCTCCAGGTCTGAATACAGCAGATTTCTTCCAGAGAAGGAGAGAGAATGAGAGACACAGGAAGCGAGGAAGAGATATAGAGGAAGAGATATAGAGGAAGAGGTATAGAGGAAGAGATATAGAGGAAGAGGTATAGAGGAAGAGGTATAGAGGAAGAGATATAGAGGAAGAGGTATAGAGGAAGAGATATAGAGGAAGAGATATAGAGGAAGAGATATAGAGGAAGAGGTATAGAGGAAGAGGTATAGAGGAAGAGGTATAGAGGAAGAGATATAGAGGAAGAGATATAGAGGAAGAGATATAGAGGAAGAGGTATAGAGGAAGAGGTATAGAGGAAGAGGTATAGAGGAAGAGATATAGAGGAAGAGATATAGAGGAAGAGATATAGAGGAAGAGATATAGAGGAAGAGATATAGAGGAAGAGATATAGAGGAAGAGATATAGAGGAAGAGATATAGAGGAAGAGATATAGAGGAAGAGATATAGAGGAAGAGATATAGAGGAAGAGATATAGAGGAAGAGATATAGAGGAAGAGATATAGAGGAAGAGATATAGAGGAAGAGATATAGAGGAAGAGATATAGAGGAAGAGGTATAGAGGAAGAGATATAGAGGAAGAGGTATAGAGGAAGAGATATAGAGGAAGAGGTATAGAGGAAGAGATATAGAGGAAGAGATATAGAGGAAGAGATATAGAGGAAGAATCGACCCCAGTACTTGACTGGTACCTTATTTATCGACCTCGAAAGGATGAAAGGCAAAGTTGACCTCGGCGGGATTTGAACTCAGAGAGTAGAAAGCCGAAACATACAGCGAAACATTCTCTCCGACGTTCTAATGACTCTGCCAATCCCCACGCCTATATACTAGATATAGTATGTCTGGAAAAAAAAAAAGGCAGATTTTGAGCTAACTAAAGAACAACACAATCACTCCACACATAGATACGTACACAGACGTATCATAACACACACACACACACACGCACACACACACACACACACACACACACACACACACACACACACACACACACACACACACACCATCTCCTGGGTCATATTAACCCACGACAGCGTCCCTAGCCTTTCAGGTATTCCGGAGTCCCTACTGGCATTTCAATCTTCCACTCCAATAAAGCAAAATAAAAAAAAAAGATGGCAACCTCCCCCACACCACCACCTATAGTCCACGGGACACTCCATACCCCCTCCCCCCCCCCCCACCTAATCTTCAGCCTCGTCATCCTTATGAATAATACGGCCCTGACAACACCACAACCTACATATTTATAAATGAATCATATCTAGGTTTAGTTTTGCAGCTAAAACGTTTATAGCAAGTCAAAGTAAATAATGGGAGTGGTCTTGTTTATACTATTGCAATCGTAGGATCAATTGATTGGTTGCATCTAGAAAGTATCAATGGCCATGTGATGATACGGCAAAAACGAGATGGCGGTGAAAAAATTTGCGGGAAAAAAAACCCCGCGCGTTGACACAATAAACAGAATAGAAGGCACGCAGTAGAAGGAGGAGGAGGGAGAGGAGAACAGAATAGAGAGGAGAGAAGAGGAAAGAAAATATACAAGGGGGTGGTAGTAGTGGTGGTAGAGGAGGAGGAGGAGGAGGAGGAAACAAAAGAGCAAGAATCTAAGAAGTAGGAGCAGGAGTAAGAAAATAGTATGCTAGTGGTTGGTTTGTTGTGTATAAGTAGGGTGGTGTTGATTGTTGTGGTAGCAGCGGTGGTGATAGTGTTTGTGTAGTGTTGAATAAATTAACGTAATGAATGAATGCATACGAGTCTGCATGTATCCTACGATGCATAGTGTGTTTACATCTGCATGCAGTTTCTTTTCTTTACAAATCTAGCGCCACGTACGCCCCTTACTAAAACATCTATCTATGCATTTGTGATATTTTACACGTTTTTATTTGTATGTAAACTTCCCCCTTTCTATTTGTCCCCTTCTTTTGTGCCCCTGTGGCTAATAAAGAAACATATCTATCTATCTATCTATCTAACTAACTAAATATCAGCCTGTCTGTCTGTCTGTCTGCCTGCCTGCCTGTCTGTCTGTCGCCCTTTACTCTCTCTCTCTCTCTCTCTCTCTCTCTCTCTCTCTCTCTCTCTCTATCTATCTATCTGTCTGCCTGCATGGTTGTCTGTCTCCCCCCTCCCTCTATCTGTCTGTCTGTCTGTCTGTCTGTCTGTCTGTCTGTCTGTCTGTCTGTCTGTCTATCTATCTCCTCTATCTCCCTCTCTATCTATCTGTCTGCATGTCTGTCCCCCCTTCTCTCTCTCTATCTGTCTGTCTATCTCCACTCTCTCTCTCTCTCTCTCTCTCCCCCTCTCTCTCTCTCTCTCTCTCTCTCTCTCTCTCTCTCTCTCTCTATATATATATATATATATATATCTATCTATCTGTCTCGCCCCTCTCTCTATATCTATCTATCTATCTATCTATCTATCTGTCTCCCCCCTCTATATCTATCTATCTACCTCTCTCGCCCCTCTCTCTATATCTATCTATCTATCTATCTCCCCCCTCTATATCTGTCTATCTACCTATCTATCCCCCCTCTCTATATCTGTCTATCTATCTGTCTCCCCCTCTCTATATCTATCTATCTGTCTATCTGTCTCCCCCTCTCTCTATATCTATCTATCCATCTGTCTCCTCCCCCTCTCTATATCTATCTATCCATCTGTCTCCCCCTCTCTATATCTATCTATCTATCTATCTGTCTCCTCTCCCTCTCTATATCTATCTATCTGTCTCCCCCCATCTCTATATCTATCTATCTGTCTATCTGTCTCCCCCCTCTCTATATCTATCTACCTGTCCCCCTCTCTCTATATCTATCTATCTACCTATCTATCCCCCTCTCTATCTATCTATCTATCTATCCATCTATCTATCTATCTATCTATCTATCTATCTGTCTCCCCCCTCTCTATATCTATCTATCTATCTATCTGTCTCCTCTCCCTCTCTATATCTATCTATCTGTTTCCCCCATCTCTATATCTATCTATCTGTCTCTCCTCCCTCTATATCTGTCTATCTATCTGTCTCCTCCCCCCTCTCTATATCTATCTATCTATCTGTCTCCTCCCCCTCTCTATATCTATCTATCTGTCTCCCCCCTCTCTCTATATCTATCTATCTGTCTATCTGTCTCCCCCTCTCTATATCTATCTATCTGTCTCCCCCCCTCTCTATATCTATCTATCTATCTGTCTCCCCCTATCTCTACATCTATCTATCTATCTGTCTCCGCCCTCTATATCTGTCTATCTATCTGTCTCCCCCCTCTCTATATCTATCTATCTGTCTCCCCCCTCTCTATATCTACCTATCTATCTGTCTCCCCCTCTATATCTGTCTATCTATCTATCTGTCTCCCCCTCTCTATATCTATCTATCTGTCTCCCCCCTCTATATCTGTCTATCTATCTGTCTCCCCCCTCTCTATATCTATCTATCTATCTGTCTCCCCCCTCTATATATCTATCTATCTATCTATCTGTCTCCTCCCCCCTCTCTATATCTATCTATCTATCTGTCTCCCCCCCTCTCTATATCTATCTATCTATCTGTCTCCCCCCTCTATATATCTATCTATCTATCTATCTGTCTCCTCCCCCCTCTCTATATCTATCTATCTATCTGTCTCCCCCTCTCTATATCTGTCTATCTACCTATCTATCCCCCTTCTCTATATCTATCTATCTATCTATCTATCTATCTCCCCTTTGATCTAGCTGTCGTCTGTTCTACAGTGTGGATGTCATTCACTTCGCACAGAAGTTTTGTTCAAATTTATTGAGGAAATTTTGTGAGTTCAAACTTAATTTTGATACAATTGTGTAGCTTGACCCTCCGTCTGAACTGTCAGGCGGTGGGTCAGCTCATCTTTACCCCTCCTAGAGGTGAAAAACCTGTTTTAAAAAATTTTGTGTAAAAAATTTCAATCGTCTAACAGAAATGTTAAACGCAGCGAACGAAAATAGTGGTGGGGGGACAGCGGTAAGAGTTGTAAGCTCGCACGCTTTAGTCCTCCCTTCCTTCCCAACTAACGTCATAGAGAAGGAAGGAAAAATGAAAATAAAAACGGACGAATCTGCGGAGAAAAAATTAAATGACGAAAACAACGAAAAAAAAAAATTTGAAAAATTGCATGACAATACTAATAACACAAACAAAGACACAACAAACAAAAAAATAACAGTTGAAAATAACATCATATCAGAAAACAAAGCAGACGACAAGATTTCATTTGCACAGAAAACAAAGAAATCTTTGACTTATATAGCGGAAAACATTTCAGATGTGGTACGAAGGATCACGGACGCAAAACAATACATAAGTGAAGGTGAGAATGGTATTTTATTGGTAAAAATGCCTCAAGAATTCACGAAAGACATTGAAAGCCGAACGGTCAAGTTTCGGACCATCAACAACAGTACAAAAAAACCTGAACAGCCTTCTCAAGCAGATATCAAAACAGTACTCGCAGAAGTACTGAATGAAACAACTTTCATAAGAAAAGACAGACTGTATGGAAGCCTAGCAATTATCATGAAGAACGAATCGGCGGCAAAAAAATGTGCTTTGTCACCGATTCGTTCGAAAAATTTCACCTTTTATCCATCTTATATGGGAAAAAAAACTCAACGCATATGGCTGGATGCAATGATGCCAGATGTGGACTACTGCTGGCTCATAGCTGGCTTCATCGATCCAGTGAATGACAACGTGATTTCCATTGGGAAAACCACAGGCAATGCGTTCAGTGGAACAGGTATAGAGCTGGTAGTACAAATGAAGCCTGAACGCATCGCCCAAATACCCGACAGAATCCTATTAGAGGACCACGGGTATATAAACATTAGCGTGGAGGGGAGAAGGCCGTCCTGCCATATCTGTGCAGGCAGAGGGCACCTGAAGGCCGCTTGTCCCCAACTCAACAAAAAGAAAACCCTGCTACCAACACCAGCTCCACCACCACCACCACAACAGATAAACAAACAACAAAACTCAGTCCCACCCAACCCGTCCCTCAGTAACACCACAACACCACCACAACACAAACAGTCACAACACATTACCCCAAAACAAAATACAGGCCCACCCAACCTCTCACTCAATAAAACAACACAACCACCGCAGACACAACACACAACACAGTCTAACATAGTGACATCCATCTCCCCCACAAAGAAAACCAACACGGAAACATTACCAGCAAACATACCTCTTCCCTCCAACACTGAAGATAACCCAACGAATTCGGAGGAAGAAACGGAGTCCTTCAGACTAAAAGGAAAAAAAGAAAACATGTGCAAAACACACAAGGACAAACAACCCCCACCCAAATCGCAACACAATCTAACAAAACAGAAAACACCCCTCCAGCAACAAACAAAACCAAACCTGCCCCTCCCCTCTTCGAAACACTCACACCATCGGAAAAAAAGACATTACACTATACTTACATCAACAGAAACAATAATAAATTAAATGAACTCATATACAATAATCCTTCGGTACAAACCGAAGGTGTAAACTTTGTTTCATCAGAAAACCACCCACATTTAAAACTAATAAAAATCCCAATGAACCTCTACCAAAAACTAAAAAAGGATTTTAAGGAGGACGTAGGACCACCCTCTGTCAAACCCATAAACCGCGTCCTACTAAAAAGCTTTCCCCCTCCCCTTCCCCTCCCCAACACAACTCCAAACACCCCAACCCCACCACACACCGACGACCCCACACCACCACAAGACACCCCTTCACCCAACACCCCCGACCCCATGGAAGTCGTGCAACCCGAACCCCGGGAAGCGGAAAGGTAGGTCTCTACACTCTCCTTTGGCTCTGCCGCCCACATGGATGTGTTAAGAGTAGGATGTTTGAATGCACGTGGCCTGGGCTCAACTTGGAAGCAAGCAAAGCTTCTAAATGACCTCAGGTCATGTAGTATAAATGTAATGGTTATCTGTGAGACTCGAATCAGCGTCATGCGGCAGCTGGCCCCCACCTTCGATGACTTTGAGGTGCATGCATCTCTCTGTCAACCTGGAGGTGGGGGTGGGGTTGTCGTGCTGCTGCAAAAACACCTGGGTCTTGCCGTACAGGTTGTGCACTCGGACCCGGAGGGTCGTTTGTTGGTGCTAGACGTTGGCAGTAGTGAAAGTGCGGCCTTGAGACTGGTCGCCGTCTACTCCCCTTTCGGAGCTGAACGGCCCGACTTCTTCCAGCGTTTGGAGACTTTTCTGGGAACGTCGCGTTCCCTGCTTCTAGCGGGGGATTGGAATGACATCCTGGATGCACGTTGGGACTATGCAGGAGCATGTCCTAATAGAGGGGGGTGTAACAGCCTCAAGGGGTTACTCGACCGTTTTAACTTGGTCGATAGATATCGACTAGATTTTCCAACTGTGCCTACCTGGACTTGGAGAAACCACAGTGGTCAAGCTAGATCGTACTTAGATAGATTCTTAGTTAGAAGTAAGGATAGGGACATATTAAGCTGTCCAGAAATGCGCACGGTTGGCTACACGGATCACAAATTAGTGACCTGCGTGGTCAATCTCGAGAAAACACATAGACAGGGTCCCGGTTACTGGAAACTTAATTTGTCTTTACCGGCAAAAGAGACTTACAGAAACCGGATTAGCAGATTAGTTAAGGAGAGGTTGACGGGTGCAATCGTCAACAACCGATGGTGGGCATCTCTCAAAAGAGAGATTAGAACAGAATCAATAAGTTATAGCAAGATGTTAGCTGCCAATAGGAATAGAAACGAGAAAGAATTAACAGGTAAATTAGAAGAGGCAATCAAGAGCGAAGATGTGGCCAGAGTGCTGGCATCGAGGACGGCCTTGAACCAGTTTTTCGATGCAAAGCATGAAGGCTGCGTCATTCGAAGTAAAATACGTGCTCTAGGTAATGAGGGGGCCAAAGCCGTTGGATGGGCCCGCGTGACAGAAGCTAAAAGTGGAAATCGATCCACCATCCGGTCGTTGCAAGACGAAGATGGACGAGTGATCCGGGAGCCTAAGCAGATGTGCGAGGCCTTTCAAAAGCACTTTGCCCGATTGTTCGGGGGAGGCGAGGGTCCGGGCCGGGGCGTGGATTTCGGTCCATACCTCGACGGCCTGCCGCGTCTCTCGAACAAAGAGGCAGAGTCCTGCGAGGGACCAATCTCGGCTGATGAGATCGGAGATGCGCTGAGCCAATGCAGCAGACGCAAATCTCCAGGTCTCGATGGTATACCTTACGAACTTTATTTAGCAATGCCGGTCTTCTTCTCCGAACTCCTCGAAGCGGTCTACTGCAATTGGCAGCAGAACGGGAGAATTCCTTGTTCTGTAGCCAAGGGCGTAGTCACGCTGGTGAGGAAGGACGAGAACAAGGGGGATAGTATAAATAATTTTCGGCCCATAACCCTGCTAAACACAGAGTTAAAGATTTTGGCCAAGGTGTTAGCAAAGAGGTTGGCGCTTGTCGTGGGTGGCCTGGTGGGAGATGCGCAGACATGTGCTATCCCATCCAGGTCCATTCACGATAACCTCCACCTCATGCGATACATCATAGAGAGGGTTGGCAACAAACCCGGCTTCGGTGGGGCCCTGATCAACTTGGATCAGTCTAAGGCCTTCGATAGGGTCGACCATGGTTACCTGGATGCTGTGCTAGCGGCGGCTGGGTTCGGTCCTGTTTTCAGAGGCTGGATCACTGCCCTACATAGCAACCACATCTGTTCTAGGATCAAGGTGAACGGCTACCTTTCGAAGCCGTTCGAAATCACACGATCCATTCGACAGGGGTGCCCTCTCTCCTCCCTTCTGTACGTATTGACTCTCGAGCCTTTACTGAGGAAGTTGGAGTTGTTGCAGGGTATCCCCCTGGAACCAGGATTGAGCAAAGCGGTGTCGGCCTACGCCGATGACGTAACAGTAATGGTATCAACCGACTCGGAGATCGAGGCGATCGGTACCTTACTGGAGGAGTACGAAAGGTTGTCAGGAGCGAAACTGAACCGGGAAAAATCCATCGGGCTGCAACTCGGAACGTGGAGAGGCAAACCGATGCCTCCTGACGGTGTCGTCGGACACTGGACGGAGGGCCCGGTAAAGTTGCTTGGGGTCTGGTTTGGACCGGACCTCCAGGTGGAAAAGAACTGGAACGAGGTTACGAACAAGGTGTTTGCACTAACCCAGAAATGGGCCAAGTGTAAGCTGTCCCTAAAAGGCCGGGCGGAGGTGGCGAACATTTACATAGCGTCCGTCACTTACTACCGCCTGACTGTCGTGCCTTGCCCTAAGGAAACACTCACCACCATGGAACGCATGCTCTTCCAATTTCTTTGGAAGAAGCGTCCTCCTATGGTGAGAAGATCCATCTGCTGCCAACAACCTTCGAAAGGAGGGCTGGGGATGCCGTGGTTCATGATGCGTAGGCACGCATTAAGGCTACGGCACCTACAGGTATTCCTCACTGGTCAACCGGTGTGGGCTCCGTTCGTGAAACGAGCCTTTCCGAGAGTCGTCTCACTCACCGAGCTACAGTCCTGGGTCAAGCAAAGATCCGGAAAACTGGGAGACTGGCACACTGAGTGTGCTCAGGCGCTCAGGGCTCTCTGGCAAGCGGGCCGGGCCATCGGTGGAGAATCCACCTCATCATTCTATAGAGGGCTGGTGGCTAGCAGGGGCGATGACACCCTTGGAGAGTCGCTGGACATGGAAGAAGACGAACTGGCCAGCCTGTTCGGTAGGACTTTCGGCCCAGGACCAATGGACAACTTCCAGAAGTCACTGGCCTGGCAGTGCTACCGAGGGGCTCTACCCGTTCGAGAGAGGCTCTACAGACACGGGCGCCCGGGCAGGGATCCCTCAAAAAAGATTTGCCCTAGATGCGTGCGTCACGAAGAAACCGTAGCGCACGCATTGGTGCAATGTCCGGGCGTGGCTGATCTGTGGGGCTACGCCGAACAACTGCTGTCGCGGGTGGCGCCGATTAAATTGACCGCCGAGTCCGTGATGACAATCAAACCGCCTCCCCTCTTCACAAAGGAAGCAAAGGCGGTTTTTCTGTGCGTAATAGCCATGTTGAAAGAGGTTGTTTGGTGGACACGATTGAAAGGTCTGAGGTCAGGCAACTTCCTCTCTGGCCATAGTCTGGTCTACTTCTTCCGATATCACTTCGGAAGAAGGATAAGAATGGAGAGAGAGGTGCTTGGCCACAGGCAGTTTTATGAAAGGTGGGTGATAGTGGCGAGAATGGCTCGTGTAAATGGGCCTTCTCTGTATACCATCCTGTAGGTAAAGAAGTAAAGGAGAGGGGAGCACCTTCTCCATGTGCTCCCCGGGCAAAGGATTGCACACTTTTTCGGGGGTGTGTGCAACCCCCATCACGTCCCCTCCCTTTTGAGGTTATTTTCGATTATTTTCATGTTATACCCTTTTTACTCGATTATATGTAAACTCCCCCTTTGTATTTGTCCCTTCTTTTTATGCCTTTATGGTAAATAAAGAAATCTATCTATCTATCTATCTCCCCCCTCTCTATATCTATCTATCTGTCTCCCTCCTCTCTATATCTATCTATCTATCTGTCTCCCCCCTCTCTATATCTATCTATCTATCTGTCTACCCCCCCTCTATATCTGTCTATCTACCTATCTATCCCCCCTCTATATATCTATCTATCTATCTATCTGTCTACCCCCCTCTCTATATCTGTCTATCTACCTATCTATCCCCCCTCTCTATATCTATCTATCTATCTGTCTACCCCCCTCTCTATATCTGTCTATCTACCTATCTATCCCCCTCTCTATATCTATCTATCTATCTGTCTACCCCCCCTCTCTATATCTGTCTATCTACCTATCTATCCCCCTTCTCTATATCTATCTATCTATCTGTCTACCCCCCCTCTCTATATCTGTCTATCTACCTATCTATCCCCCTTCTCTATATCTATCTATCTATCTGTCTACCCCCCCTCTCTATATCTGTCTATCTACCTATCTATCCCCCCTCTATATATCTATCTATCTATCTATCTGTCTACCCCCCCCTCTCTATATCTGTCTATCTACCTATCTATCCCCCTTCTCTATATCTATCTATCTATCTGTCTACCCCCCCTCTCTATATCTGTCTATCTACCTATCTATCCCCCCTCTCTATATCTATCTATCTATCTGTCTACCCCCCCCTCTCTATATCTGTCTATCTACCTATCTATCCCCCTCTCACCTTGTTTGCAACTCTGCCTTTATTCCACTGTCTCTGTGAAGTCCTATCTTACTATCTCCTGCATGTCTTTCTTTCTCATTCTCTTCCTATCCTACCTCTTTACCTGCCTCTATCATCCCATCCCTCTGTCTATGTGTATATATATATATATATATATATGTATATATATATATATATATATAAAAAGCTACGCAGACACAAACAGGTCGAGTGAACTCCCGTAGCAATGGAGTTGTTTACATTTGACAAAGAGGTCATCTTACTTCATACACAAACAATTCGCCTCCCTGTCTCGAAACGCGCTCACATGCACTCATTCATACACACTAACGCAGAGTACAATATATTCTTCTTCTTTCCTCATACACACACAAATGCTGACATATACACAGCAGAAGAATACATGTACATATAACACATATAAACAAACTCACAGGCTTAGTGGAAACTCAACTAACACCCAGTGACACAATTCACGTGCACGTGAGCAATACAATCACATGTATCTATCTATCTATCTATCTATCTATCTATCTATCTACTATCTATCTATCTATCTATCTATCTATCTATCTATCTATCTATCTACTATCTATCTATCTATCTATCTATCTATCTATCTATCTATCTATCTATCTATCTACTATCTATCTATCTATCTATCTATCTATCTATCTATCTATCTATCTATCTATCTATCTACTATCTATCTATCTATCTATCTATCTATCTATCTATCTATCTATCTATCTACTATCTATCTATCTATCTATCTATCTATCTATCTACTATCTATCTACTATCTATCTATCTATCTATCTATCTATCTATCTATCTATCTATCTATCTATCTATCTACTATCTATCTATCTATCTATCTATCTATCTATCTATCTATCTATCTATCTATCTACTATCTATCTATCTATCTATCTATCTATCTATCTATCTATCTATCTACTATCTATCTATCTATCTATCTCCCCTTTGATCTAGCTGTCGTCTGTTCTACAGTGTGGATGTCATTCACTTCGCACAGAAGTTTTGTTCAAATTTATTGAGGAAATTTTGTGAGTTCAAACTTAATTTTGATACAATTGTGTAGCTTGACCCTCCGTCTGAACTGTCAGGCGGTGGGTCAGCTCATCTTTACCCCTCCTAGAGGTGAAAAACCTGTTTTAAAAAATTTTGTGTAAAAAATTTCAATCGTCTAACAGAAATGTTAAACGCAGCGAACGAAAATAGTGGTGGGGGGACAGCGGTAAGAGTTGTAAGCTCGCACGCTTTAGTCCTCCCTTCCTTCCCAACTAACGTCATAGAGAAGGAAGGAAAAATGAAAATAAAAACGGACGAATCTGCGGAGAAAAATTTAAATGACGAAAACAACGAAAAAAAAAAATTTGAAAAATTGCATGACAATACTAATAACACAAACAAAGACACAACAAACAAAAAAATAACAGTTGAAAATAACATCATATCAGAAAACAAAGCAGACGACAAGATTTCTTTTGCACAGAAAACAAAGAAATCTTTGACTTATATAGCGGAAAACATTTCAGATGTGGTACGAAGGATCACGGACGCAAAACAATACATAAGTGAAGGTGAGAATGGTATTTTATTGGTAAAAATGCCTCAAGAATTCACGAAAGACATTGAAAGCCGAACGGTCAAGTTTCGGACCATCAACAACAGTACAAAAAAACCTGAACAGCCTTCTCAAGCAGATATCAAAACAGTACTCGCAGAAGTACTGAATGAAACAACTTTCATAAGAAAAGACAGACTGTATGGAAGCCTAGCAATTATCATGAAGAACGAATCGGCGGCAAAAAAATGTGCTTTGTCACTGATTAGTTCGAAAAATTTCACCTTTTATCCATCTTATATGGGAAAAAAAACTCAACGCATATGGCTGGATGCAATGATGCCAGATGTGGACTACTGCTGGCTCATAGCTGGCTTCATCGATCCAGTGAATGACAACGTGATTTCCATTGGGAAAACCACAGGCAATGCGTTCAGTGGAACAGGTATAGAGCTGGTAGTACAAATGAAGCCTGAACGCATCGCCCAAATACCCGACAGAATCCTATTAGAGGACCACGGGTATATAAACATTAGCGTGGAGGGGAGAAGGCCGTCCTGCCATATCTGTGCAGGCAGAGGGCACCTGAAGGCCGCTTGTCCACAACTCAACAAAAAGAAAACTCTGCTACCAACACCAGCTCCACCACCACCACCACAACAGATAAACAAACAACAAAACTCAGTCCCACCCAACCCGTCCCTCAGTAACACCACAACACCACCACAACACAAACAGTCACAACACATTACCCCAAAACAAAATACAGGCCCACCCAACCTCTCACTCAATAAAACAACACAACCACCGCAGACACAACACACAACACAGTCTAACATAGTGACATCCATCTCCCCCACAAAGAAAACCAACACGGAAACATTACCAGCAAACATACCTCTTCCCTCCAACACTGAAGATAACCCAACGAATTCGGAGGAAGAAACGGAGTCCTTCAGACAGATTAAAAGGAAAAAAAGAAAACATGTGCAAAACACACAAGGACAAACAACCCCCACCCAAATCGCAACACAATCTAACAAAACAGAAAACACCCCTCCAGCAACAAACAAAACCAAACCTGCCCCTCCCCTCTTCGAAACACTCACACCATCGGAAAAAAAGACATTACACTATACTTACATCAACAGAAACAATAATAAATTAAATGAACTCATATACAATAATCCTTCGGTACAAACCGAAGGTGTAAACTTTGTTTCATCAGAAAACCACCCACATTTAAAACTAATAAAAATCCCAATGAACCTCTACCAAAAACTAAAAAAGGATTTTAAGGAGGACGTAGGACCACCCTCTGTCAAACCCATAAACCGCGTCCTACTAAAAAGCTTTCCCCCTCCCCTTCCCCTCCCCAACACAACTCCAAACACCCCAACCCCACCACACACCGACGACCCCACACCACCACAAGACACCCCTTCACCCAACACCCCCGACCCCATGGAAGTCGTGCAACCCGAACCCCGGGAAGCGGAAAGGTAGGTCTCTACACTCTCCTTTGGCTCTGCCGCCCACATGGATGTGTTAAGAGTAGGATGTTTGAATGCACGTGGCCTGGGCTCAACTTGGAAGCAAGCAAAGCTTCTAAATGACCTCAGGTCATGTAGCATAAATGTAATGGTTATCTGTGAGACTCGAATCAGCGTCATGCGGCAGCTGGCCCCCACCTTCGATGACTTTGAGGTGCATGCATCTCTCTGTCAACCTGGAGGTGGGGGTGGGGTTGTCGTGCTGCTGCAAAAACACCTGGGTCTTGCCGTACAGGTTGTGCACTCGGACCCGGAGGGTCGTTTGTTGGTGCTAGACGTTGGCAGTAGTGAAAGTGCGGCCTTGAGACTGGTCGCCGTCTACTCCCCTTTCGGAGCTGAACGGCCCGACTTCTTCCAGCGTTTGGAGACTTTTCTGGGAACGTCGCGTTCCCTGCTTCTAGCGGGGGATTGGAATGACATCCTAGATGCACGTTGGGACTATGCAGGAGCATGTCCTAATAGAGGGGGGTGTAACAGCCTCAAGGGGTTACTCGACCGTTTTAACTTGGTCGATAGATATCGACTAGATTTTCCAACTGTGCCTACCTGGACTTGGAGAAACCACAGTGGTCAATCTAGATCGTACTTAGATAGATTCTTAGTTAGAAGTAAGGATAGGGACATATTAAGCTGTCCAGAAATGCGCACGGTTGGCTACACGGATCACAAATTAGTGACCTGCGTGGTCAATCTCGAGAAAACACATAGACAGGGTCCCGGTTACTGGAAACTTAATTTGTCTTTACCGGCAAAAGAGACTTACAGAAACCGGATTAGCAGATTAGTTAAGGAGAGGTTGACGGGTGCAATCGTCAACAACCGATGGTGGGCATCTCTCAAAAGAGAGATTAGAACAGAATCAATAAGTTATAGCAAGATGTTAGCTGCCAATAGGAATAGAAACGAGAAAGAATTAACAGGTAAATTAGAAGAGGCAATCAAGAGCGAAGATGTGGCCAGAGTGCTGGCATCGAGGACGGCCTTGAACCAGTTTTTCGATGCAAAGCATGAAGGCTGCGTCATTCGAAGTAAAATACGTGCTCTAGGTAATGAGGGGGCCAAAGCCGTTGGATGGGCCCGCGTGACAGAAGCTAAAAGTGGAAATCGATCCACCATCCGGTCGTTGCAAGACGAAGATGGACGAGTGATCCGGGAGCCTAAGCAGATGTGCGAGGCCTTTCAAAAGCACTTTGCCCGATTGTTCGGGGGAGGCGAGGGTCCGGGACGGGGCGTGGATTTCGGCCCATACCTCGACGGCCTGCCGCGTCTCTCGAACAAAGAGGCAGAGTCCTGCGAGGGACCAATCTCGGCTGATGAGATCGGAGATGCGCTGAGCCAATGCAGCAGACGCAAATCTCCAGGTCTCGATGGTATACCTTACGAACTTTATTTAGCAATGCCGGTCTTCTTCTCCGAACTCCTCGAAGCGGTCTACTGCAATTGGCAGCAGAACGGGAGAATTCCTTGTTCTGTAGCCAAGGGCGTAGTCACGCTGGTGAGGAAGGACGAGAAAAAGGGGGATAGTATAAATAATTTTCGGCCCATAACCCTGCTAAACACAGAGTTAAAGATTTTGGCCAAGGTGTTAGCAAAGAGGTTGGCGCTTGTCGTGGGTGGCCTGGTGGGAGATGCGCAGACATGTGCTATCCCATCCAGGTCCATTCACGATAACCTCCACCTCATGCGATACATCATAGAGAGGGTTGGCAACAAACCCGGCTTCGGTGGGGCCCTGATCAACTTGGATCAGTCTAAGGCCTTCGATAGGGTCGACCATGGTTACCTGGATGCGGTGCTAGCGGCGGCTGGGTTCGGTCCTGTTTTCAGAGGCTGGATCACTGCCCTACATAGCAACCACATCTGTTCTAGGATCAAGGTGAACGGCTACCTTTCGAAGCCGTTCGAAATCACACGATCCATTCGACAGGGGTGCCCTCTCTCCTCCCTTCTGTACGTATTGACTCTCGAGCCTTTACTGAGGAAGTTGGAGTTGTTGCAGGGTATCCCCCTGGAACCAGGATTGAGCAAAGCGGTGTCGGCCTACGCCGATGACGTAACAGTAATGGTATCAACCGACTCGGAGATCGAGGCGATCGGTACCTTACTGGAGGAGTACGAAAGGTTGTCAGGAGCGAAACTGAACCGGGAAAAATCCATCGGGCTGCAACTCGGAACGTGGAGAGGCAAACCGATGCCTCCTGACGGTGTCGTCGGACACTGGACGGAGGGCCCGGTAAAGTTGCTTGGGGTCTGGTTTGGACCGGACCTCCAGGTGGAAAAGAACTGGAACGAGGTTACGAACAAGGTGTTTGCACTAACCCAGAAATGGGCCAAGTGTAAGCTGTCCCTAAAAGGCCGGGCGGAGGTGGCGAACATTTACATAGCGTCCGTCACTTACTACCGCCTGACTGTCGTGCCTTGCCCTAAGGAAACACTCACCACCATGGAACGCATGCTCTTCCAATTTCTTTGGAAGAAGCGTCCTCCTATGGTGAGAAGATCCATCTGCTGCCAACAACCTTCGAAAGGAGGGCTGGGGATGCCGTGGTTGATGATGCGTAGGCACGCATTAAGGCTACGGCACCTACAGGTATTCCTCACTGGTCAACCGGTGTGGGCTCCGTTCGTGAAACGAGCCTTTCCGAGACTTGTCTCACTCACCGAGCTACAGTCCTGGGTCAAGCAAAGATCCGGAAAACTGGGAGACTGGCACACTGAGTGTGCTCAGGCGCTCAGGGCTCTCTGGCAAGCGGGCCGGGCCATCGGTGGAGAATCCACCTCATCATTCTATAGAGGGCTGGTGGCTAGCAGGGGCGATGACACCCTTGGAGAGTCGCTGGACATGGAAGAAGACGAACTGGCCAGCCTGTTCGGTAGGACTTTCGGCCCAGGACCAATGGACAACTTCCAGAAGTCACTGGCCTGGCAGTGCTACCGAGGGGCTCTACCCGTTCGAGAGAGGCTCTACAGACACGGGCGCCCGGGCAGGGATCCCTCAAAAAAGATTTGCCCTAGATGCGTGCGTCACGAAGAAACCGTAGCGCACGCATTGGTGCAATGTCCGGGCGTGGCTGATCTGTGGGGCTACGCCGAACAACTGCTGTCGCGGGTGGCGCCGATTAAATTGACCGCCGAGTCCGTGATGACAATCAAACCGCCTCCCCTCTTCACAAAGGAAGCAAAGGCGGTTTTTCTGTGCGTAATAGCCATGTTGAAAGAGGTTGTTTGGTGGACACGATTGAAAGGTCTGAGGTCAGGCAACTTCCTCTCTGGCCATAGTCTGGTCTACTTCTTCCGATATCACTTCGGAAGAAGGATAAGAATGGAGAGAGAGGTGCTTGGCCACAGGCAGTTTTATGAAAGGTGGGTGATAGTGGCGAGAATGGCTCGTGTAAATGGGCCTTCTCTGTATACCATCCTGTAGGTAAAGAAGTAAAGGAGAGGGGAGCACCTTCTCCATGTGCTCCCCGGGCAAAGGATTGCACACTTTTTCGGGGGTGTGTGCAACCCCCATCACGTCCCCTCCCTCTTGAGGTTATTTTCGATTATTTTCATGTTACACCCTTTTTACTCGATTATATGTAAACTCCCCCTTTGTATTTGTCCCTTCTTTTTATGCCTTTATGGTAAATAAAGAAATCTATCTATCTATCTATCTACTATCTATCTATCTATCTATCTATCTATCTATCTATCTATCTATCTACTATCTATCTATCTATCTATCTATCTATCTATCTATCTATCTATCTATCTATCTACTATCTATCTATCTATCTATCTATCTATCTATCTATCTATCTATCTATCTATCTATCTATCTACTATCTATCTATCTATCTATCTATCTATCTATCTATCTATCTATCTATCTATCTATCTATCTACTATCTATCTATCTATCTATCTATCTATCTATCTACTATCTATCTACTATCTATCTATCTATCTATCTATCTATCTATCTATCTATCTATCTATCTACTATCTATCTATCTATCTATCTATCTATCTATCTATCTATCTATCTATCTATCTATCTATCTACTATCTATCTATCTATCTATCTATCTATCTATCTATCTATCTATCTATCTATCTATCTATCTACTATCTATCTATCTATCTATCTATCTATCTATTTATCTATCTATCTATCTATCTATCTATCTATCTATCTATCTATCTATCTATCTAAAAAACTGTTAAACATTGTGTACAACAACAATCTAATAAAAACACAAGGGCCTAACTTCACCCAGGCAGGGGATTTCCCCCACCTCAAAATGATTAAGGCCCCACAGGACACCTATAAAACTTTAAAAAACAATTTTAAAGAGGACGTGGGTCCCCCCTGCGTCGGGCCCATTAACCGCGTCCTCCTAAAAAACTATCCCACCCCCTCCCCAAACACCCTCACAACTCCAAGCTCCCCAACCACACAACACACTGATGCCCCCACACTTCCACAAACCACCACCCCACCCAACAACCCATCCCCCACCCTAATGGAAATTGTGCAGCCCGATACCCGGGACGCAGAGAGGTAAGTGCCTTTTCTCTTCACCACCAACATGGCTATGCTAAGAGTAGGCTGTTTAAATGCGCGTGGCCTGGGCTCAACTTGGAAGCAAGCAATGCTTCTAAATGACCTCAGGTCACAACGTATAGATGTGATGGTTATTTGCGAGGCCCGGATCAGCAACGTGCGACAGCTGTCCCCCACCTTTGATGACTTTGAGATGCACGCATCTCTCTGTCAGCCCGGAGGTGGGAGTGGAGTTGTCGTTCTGCTGCAAAAACATCTGGGTCTCGCAACACAGATGGTACATTTGGACCCGGAGGGTCGACTAGTGGTTCTGGACCTTGGCAGTGGTAAAGGCGGAGCGTTTAGGTTGGTAGCCGCCTACGGCCCTTTCGGGTCAATGCGGCCGGACTTCTTCCATCGTCTGGAGACTTTTCTAGGGACGTCCCGCTCCTTGCTATTAGTGGGGGACTGGAATGGTATCCTAGATGCACGCTGGGACTACGTAGGGGCCTGCCCCGATAGAGAGGGGTGTAATAGCCTCAAAGGGTTAATCGGTCGATTTGACCTGGCCGATAGATATCGACTAGATTTTCCGACTGCGCCAACCTGGACTTGGGCAAATCGTAGCGGATCATCTAGGTCGTACCTAGATAGGTTCTTAGTTAGAATTAAGGATAAGGACTTTTTAAGTTGTCCAAAAATGCGCATGGTTGGCTATTCAGACCACAAATTAGTGACCTGCATGGTCAACCTTGACAGAACTCATAGACAGGGCCCCGGTTACTGGAAGCTCAACTTGTCCTTGCCGGCAAGTAGAGCCTACAGGAATCGGATTAGTACGTTAGTTAAGGAACGGTTGACTGGAGCGATCGTCAACAGCAGGTGGTGGGTATCTCTAAAGAGAGAGATTAGAGTAGTCTCGATAGAATTTAGTAAGGTTCTAGCTGCGGATAGGAATAGGAAGGAAAGGGAGCTAATAGATAGAGTAGAAGAGGCAATTAGAAGCGGCGACGTGGCCAGAGTGCTAGCGTCGAGAACGGCTTTGAGCCAGTTTTTCGACGCGAAGCACGAAGGCTGCGTTGTCCGAAGTAAAATACGTGCTCTAGGGAACGAGGGGACCAAAGCTGTTAGCTGGGCCCGCGTGACAGAGGCCAACAGTGGAACTAAATCCACCATCCGGTCTTTGCGAGACCTGGATGGACGGGCGATTCTTGAGCCTAAGCAGATGTGTGAGGCCTTTCAAAGGCACTTTGCCCGACTGTTCGGGAGGGGCGGGGAGCCGGTTGGGAACGTGGACTTCGGTCCATACCTCGACGGCCTGCCGCGCCTCTCGGACAGGGAGGCGAAGTCCTGCGAGGAGCCGATTTCGGCCGCTGAGATAGAGGACGTGCTGAGCCAATGCGGCAAACGCAAATCCCCGGGTCTCGATGGTCTTCCTTACGAATTATATCTAGCTATGCCGGACTTGTTCCCCGATCTCCTCGAGGCGGTCTACTGCAACTGGCAACAGAACGGGAGAATTCCCTGTACTGTGACCAAGGGCGTAGTCACGCTAGTGAGGAAGGACGAGAACAAGGGGGACGAAATAAGTAACTTCAGGCCCATAACACTGCTAAATACAGAGTTACAGATTTTGGCCAAGGTGCTAGCAAAGAGGTTGGCGCTTGTCGTGGGCAACCTGGTGGGAGATGCGCAGACATGCGCTATCCCGTCCAGGTCCATCCATGACAACCTCCACCTCATGCGATACATCATAGAGAGGGTTGGGAACGAACCCGGCTTTGGTGGGGCTCTGATCAACTTGGATCAATCTAAGGCGTTCGATAGGGTCGACCATGGTTACCTGGATGCGGTGCTAGCGGCGGCAGGCTTCGGACCCGTTTTCAGGGGCTGGATCACTGCTATGCACAGCAGCCGCATCTGCTCTAGGGTCAAGGTGAACGGCTACCTCTCGGAGCCGTTCAAAATCGCGCGGTCCATCCGACAAGGGTGCCCTCTCTCCTCCCTTCTGTATGTGTTGACTCTCGAGCCACTACTGCGGAAGTTGGAGTTGTTGCAGGGCATCCCTTTGGAACCGGGATTGCGGAAAGCGGTGTCGGCCTACGCCGATGACGTGACAGTAATGGTGTCGACGGCCTCCGAAATCGAGGCGGTCGGCACCTTACTGGAGGAGTACGAAAAGTTCACAGGGGCTAAGCTGAACCGGGACAAGTCGATCGGTTTGCAACTCGGCACGTGGAGGGGCAGACCGATGCCCTCCGATAGCGTCGTCGGACGCTGGACGGAGGGCCCGGTGAAGTTGCTCGGGGTCTGGTTCGGACCGGACCTCCAGGTGGAGAAAAACTGGGCGGAGGTTACGAACAGGGTGTTTGCACTGACCCAGAAGTGGGCCAGTTGCAAACTATCCCTGAAAGGTCGGGCGGAGGTGGCGAACACCTACATAGCGTCCGTCATCTACTACCGCCTGACCGTAGTGCCCTGCCCAAGGGAAACCCTCACCAAGATGGAGCGCGCGCTCTTCCAATTCCTTTGGAAGAGGCGGGCTCCTATGGTGAGGAGATCCATCTGCTGTCAACACCCTTCGAAAGGAGGGCTGGGGATGCCGTGGCTAATGATGCGTAAACACGCATTAAGGCTACGGCACCTCTACGTATTCCTCACCGGACAACCGGTGTGGGCCTCGTTTGTGAGACGAACCTTTCCCAGACTCGTCTCACTCACCGAGCTGCAATCTTGGGTCAAGCAAAGACCGAGAAAACTGGGCGCCTGGCACACTGAGTGTGCCCAGGCGCTCACCGCCCTCTGGCAGGCGGATCCGGTTGTCAGTGGAGACTCCACCGCAACATTCTATAGAGGGCTGGTACGCAGCAGGTGCGACGACGCCCTCGGAGAAGCCCTAGACATGGAGGAGGACGAACTGGCCAGCCTGTTCGGTAGGACATTCAGCCCGGGACCTATGGACAACTTCCAGAAGTCCCTGGCCTGGCAGTGCTACCGAGGGGCTTTACCCGTTCGAGAAAGGCTCTACAGACACGGGCGCCCGGGTAGGGACCCCGCCAAAAAGATCTGTCCCAGATGCGTGTGCGACGAGGAAACCGTTGCACACGCATTAGTACACTGCTCGGGCGTAGCCGATCTGTGGGGCTATGTCGAACAACTGCTGTCAAGGGTGGGACCGATCCGGTTGACCACCGAGTCTATTGTAATGATCAAGCCGCCTCCCCCCTTCAAAGATGAAGCAGAGGCGGTGTTTCTGTGCGTAATAGCCATGGCGAAAGAGGTTGTATGGTGGACGCGTCTGAAAGGACTGAGGTCGGGCACCTTTCTCTCTGGCCAACAACTGGTTCGTTTCTTCCGATATCATTTCGGAAGAAGGATCAGGATGGAGAGAGAGGTGCTGCACCCCAGCCGTTTCTATGAAAGATGGGTGAAAGTGGCGAGAATGGCCCGTGTGAATGGGCCTTCACTCTACATCAGACTATAGGTGAGGAAGATGAAAGACCAAGGGAGCACCCCTTCTCTGTGCTCCTGAGGAGAAGGGTTGCACACTTTTTTCGGGGGTGTGTGCGACCCCCCAAGGCGCCTCCTCTCTATTGAGGATTTTGTTAAAAATTTTATTTTTTGTTATATCTTATTTTATTTTTATATTTTGTTATTGCCTCCTCCTTATTGAGGACGCCTTTTTGTGTAAACTCCCCCCTTTGTACTTGTCCCACTTTTGATGCCCTAGTGGCAAATAAAAGAAATATATCTATCTATCTATCTATCACAAATGAAATTTAAAAAGTTAGTCGATATTCCCCAATAGAGGGAGACAGTTTATATGGGTAACACATACCCCCGAAAAAAAATGTGCAACCCTCATCTCCAGGAGTACGAAGAGCTTGTACTCCTTTCCTCTCCTCCTCCTTTTCCTCAACCTACAGGCTGATATAGAGAGAAGGCCCATTCACTCGGGCCATTCTCGCCACTTTCACCCACCTTTCATAAAACTTGCTGGGGTACAGCACCTCCCTCTCCATCCTGATTCTTCTTCCAAAGTGGTATTTGAAAAAAAGTATCAGTTGTTGGCCGGAGAGAAAGGTGTCTGACCTCAGCCCTTTCAACCTTGTCCACCATACAACCTCTTTCGCCATAGCTATCACACAAAGGAAAACCGCCTCTCCTTCGTTTTTGAAGGAGGGTGGCGGTTTGATCATGACAATGGACTCGGTGGTCAACTGGATTGGTCCCACCCGCGACAATAGTCGTTCTACATAGCCCCACAGGTCAGTGACGCCCGGGCAGTGTATGAATGCGTGCGCGACGGTTTCTTCGTCTCGCACGCACCTCGGACAGATCTTTTTTGCAGGGTCCCTGCCCGGGCGCCCATGTCTGTAGAGCTTGTCTCGAACCCCCTTCTTTTGTGCCCCAGTGGCTAATAAAGAAATATATCTATCTATCTATCTATCTATCTATCTATCTATCTATTTATCTGATTCTTTTTTTCAAATACCACTTTGGAAGAAGAATCAGGATGGAGAGAGAGGTGCTGTACCCCAGCAAGTTTTATGAAAGATGGGTGAAAGTGGCGAGAATGGCCCGAGTGAATGGGCCTTCTCTCTATATCATGTTGCGCTGAATATCTATCTATCTATCTATCTATCTATCTATCTATCTATCTATCTATCTATCTATCTATCTATCTATCTATCTATCTTGATAGAGTAAGACACGCTTCGCATCGGCTCCGCTATTCCATCGGGATTTACCCTTACTATTGTAAGTACCGGATACATTTTTTAGTGCAACACATTTGGAACACTAACCCCTGTTATTTAGGGAAACATTTTTGCATTTACCCCCTTTTTAGGGGGTAAAATAAATATCTATTTTTGCCGAAAAATTTCTTTCTTGGCAGCATGGCGGAAAAGATGGCAGACATGTCTGCCATTAGCTCTGCCACGCCCCCCAAGTCTGAAGAACAAAAAATAATTACAACAAAATTAGACATTGAAACAAACAAACAAAATGAAAAAACAAATGTTAAGGAAAATGAGCAAACAGAAAACAAACAAACAGAAAATAATACAAATAACGACAGGGCAACTTTCGCCCAGAAAACAAAGCAATCCATTACATACACACCAATTGACCTAACTGCCGCCAGAGAAAAACTGGCCGAAGCAAAGAAACATATTGTTTTGGGGGAGAACGGAATGTTTTCCATTAACTCCCCCCCAGAATTCAAGAAAGCCAGAGCAGAAAACACAGTTATATACAGAACTATACTAAACCAGTCAAGAAAGCCAGCACAGCCCAGCCAAATGGAAATAGAGTTAGTCCTAAAAGACTATATGAAGAATATTCTCTTCATACGAAAGGACCGACTCTATGGCAGCATTTCGGTCCTAACAAGAGACAAAGAAACGGCGGTTCAGCTTTCCCTAAGCCCACTCTCGTCGACAACATATAGCTTCTATCCCTCCTACATGGGTAGAAGAACACAGAGAATAAAAGTAAAAACAATGCTGCCCACAATGGACTTCTGGTGGGCTATTGCTGGCTTCATTGATATGGGCGAAGACACTATGCTGTCAATGGGGAAGGCAACTGGAGATGCGTTCCTGGGAATGGGCCTCGACATACTAGTCCAAATGAGGCCCGAAAGAATAGCACAAATCCCGGATCGCATCTGGCTGGATGACCTTACCCCAATAGACATAATTGTAGAGGGGAGAAGACCAGCATGCTATTTATGCATGGAAAGGGGACACGTTAAGGCTAACTGCCCGAAACGTATCCCCCAAAAAGGACTATTGCCCACACCCACCACAAACAGTACACCAGCACCACCCACCTCCAAAAATACACTAATACCACACACAGCAAACAAAATACAGACACCACCAACCACAAACACAACACAAACATCACCACCACCAGCACCAAACACAAGCACGACACAAAAATCACCACCACCAACCACAACACAAACATCACCACCACCATTACCAACCACAAGCACGACACAAACATTACCACCACCACCACCACAAAACCCATTCCAAACAAATAATAAAAAAAACAGTAACAAATCTACCCCTCCCGCAAAAAAAAAACAACCACACAACACGTCCCTCCCACCTAGCGCTGAAGAGTTTCCCCCAACTTCTGAAGAAGAAGGAGGAGAAGCCTTCAGACAAGTTAAAAGAAAAAAAAGAAAACACACACCCAGCACACCACAAATAACCCACACACAAACACCAACTCCAATCAAAAACACCCCACCCTCAACAAACAAAAATAAATCTGCGCCTCCCCTCTCCGAAACATTGACAGCATCACAAAAAAAGACGTTGCAATACACATATATAAATAAAGAAAACAAAAAACTGGTTAAATTAATAAACAATAACCCTATGGTGCAGACCGAAGGGCCAAACTTTATCTCAACAGAGAACTTCACCCATTTAAAAATGATAAAGGTCCCTCTGGACCTTTATCGTTCCTTAAAAGAACAATTTAGACGGGACGTGAGCCCCCCCTGTTTAAAACCGTTGAATCGCGTCCTCTTGAAAGATTTCCCCATAACCGCCCCTCTCCCTGACACAACTCCAAATACCCCAACCCCACCACACACGTGTACCCCCACACCACCACAAAACATCCCTCCACCCAACACACCTGATGCCATGGAAATTACGCAACCCGGAGAGGTAAGTGCTTTTCTTTCTTCACTTTCAACACCAAAATAGATCAATTGAGAGTTGGCTGTTTGAACGAGCGTGGCCTGAGCTCAGCTTGGAAGCAAGCAAAGCTTCTAAGTGACCTCAGGTCACAAAGTATAGATGTGATGGTTGTTTGCGAGAGTCGGATCAGCAGCGTGAGACAGCTGGCGCCCGCCTTCGATGACTTTGAGATGCACGCATCTCTCTGTCAACCCGGAGGCGGGGGGGGGAGTTGCCGTACTGCTGGATAAACGTCTGACTCTCGACGTACAGATTGTTCACTCGGACCCGGGGGGTCGATTACTGGTGCTGGACGTCGGAGGTGGTGAAGGCGGGGCTTTCAGACTGGTCGGTCTTTATGCTCCCTTCGGGGCGGAGAGAGCCGACTTCTTCCAACGTCTGGAGACTTTTCTAGGAACGTCGCGTTCCCTGCTTTTAGTGGGGGACTGGAATGGAATCCTAGATGCGCGTTGGGACTATGCAGGGGCATGTCCCGATAGAGGGGGGTGTAGCAGCCTCAAGGGGTTACTCGATCGATTCGACCTGGTCGATAGATTTCGACTAGATTGTCCAACTGCGCCAACCTGGACCTGGGCAAACCGCAGTGGACAATCTAGATCGTACCTAGATAGGTTTTTGGTTAGGAGTAAGGATAGGGACGTATTTAGTTGTCCAGAACTGATCATGGTTGGCTATTCAGATCACAAATTAGTGACCTGCGTGGTCAACCTTGATAGAACGCATAGACAGGGTCCCGGTTACTGGAAGATGAACTTGTCCTTACCGACAAAGAAAGATTACAGAAACCGGATTAGTAGCTTAGTTAAGATGCGGTTGACGGGAGCGATCGTCAACAGTAGGTGGTGGATATCTCTAAAGAGAGAGATTAGAGTAAGTTCGATAGGTTACAGTAAGGAACTAGCGGCGAATAGAAATAGGAGGGAAAGGGAGTTAACAGATAAACTAGAAGAGGCGATTAGGAGCGGAGACGTAGCCAGAGTGTTAGCGACGAGAACGGCATTGAGCCAGTTCTTTGACGCGAAGCACGAAGGCTGCGTTGTCCGAAGTAAAATACGTGCTTTAGGAAACGAGGGGACCAAAGCTGTTAGCTGGGCCCGCGTGACAGAAGCCAAGAGTGGGATTAAATCCACCATTCGGTCTTTGCGAGACCAGGATGGACGGGTGATCCTTGAACCTGAGCGAATGTGCGAGACCTTTCAAAGGCACTTTGCTCGACTGTTCGGAGGTGGCGGGGGGCCGGACGGGGATGTGGACTTCGGTCCATACCTCGACGGTCTACCGCGTCTTTCGAGCGGCGAAGCGGAGTGCTGCGAAGGGCCAATCACAGCCACTGAAATCGGGGAAGCGCTCAGCCAATGCAGCAGACGCAAATCCCCGGGTCTCGATGGTCTACCATACGAACTTTATTTAGCTATGCCGGTCTTGTTCTCCGAACTCCTCGAGGCTGTCTATTGCAACTGGCAACAGAACGGGAGAATTCCCTGTTCTGTGACCAAGGGCGTGGTCACGCTAGTGAGGAAGGACGAGAGCAAGGGGGACGACTTAAGTAACTTTAGGCCCATAACTCTGCTGAATGCAGAGTTACAGATTTTGGCCAAGGTGTTGGCGAAGAGGTTGGCGCTTGTGGTGGGTGGTTTGGTGGGAGACGCGCAGACATGCGCTATCCCGTCCAGGTCCATTCACGACAACCACCACCTCATGCGATACATCATAGAGAGGGTTGGCTACGAACCCGGCTTTGGTGGGGCCCTGATCAACTTGGATCAATCTAAGGCGTTCGATAGGGTCGACCATGGTTACCTGGATGCGGTGCTAGCGGCGGCGGGCTTCGGACCCGTTTTCAGGGGCTGGATTTCTGCCATGCACAGTGGCAACATCTACTCTAGGATTAAAGTAAACGGCTACCTCTCGGAGCCGTTTCAAATCACCCGATCCATCAGACAGGGGTGCCCCCTCTCCTCCCTTCTGTACGTATTGACTCTCGAGCCACTGCTGCGGAAGTTGGAGTTGCTGCGGGGCATACCCCTGGAACCGGGATTGCACAAAGCGGTTTCGGCCTATGCCGACGACGTAACAGTAATGGTGGCGGACGCCTCGGAAATCGGGGCGATCGCCACCCTACTGGAGGAATACGAAAGGCTGACGGGGGCTAAGCTGAACCAGGACAAGTCAGTCGGTTTGCAACTCGGAACGTGGAGGGGCAAACCGATGCCGTTAGACGGTGTCGTCGGGCGGTGGACGGAGGGCCCGGTGAAGCTGCTCGGGGTCTGGTTCGGACCGGACCTCCAGGTGGAGAAGAATTGGGGCGAGGTGACGAGCAGGGTGTTTGCGCTGACCCAGAAGTGGGCCAAGTGCAAACTATCACTGAAAGGTCGGGCGGAGGTGACGAACGCTTACATAGCGTCCGTCATCTACTACCGCCTGACCGTCGTGCCTTGCCCCAAGGAAAAGCTCACCATCATGGAACGCATGCTCTTCCAGTTCCTCTGGAAGAAGCGGCCTCCCATGGTGAGGAGATCCATCTGCTGCCAGCACCCTTCGAAAGGAGGGCTGGGTATGCCGTGGCTGTTGATGCGTAGGCACGCATTGAGGCTACGGCATCTACAGGTATTCCTCAACGGTCAGCCGGTGTGGGCCCCGTTTGTGAGGCGAGCCTTCCCACAGCTCGTCTCGCTCACCGAACTGCAATCCTGGGTGAAGCAAAGACCGAGAAAACTGGGCAACTGGCACACTGAGTGTGCCCAGGCGCTCACGGCTATCTGGCAAGCGGACCCGACTGTCAGTGGAGAATCCACCTCGACATTCTATAGAGGGTTGGTGGCTAGCAGGGGCGACGACACCCTTGGAGAGTCGCTAGGCATGGAGGAGGACGAACTGGCCAGCCTGTTCGGTAGAACTTTCGGCCCGGGACCCATGGACAACTTCCAGAGGTCCCTAGCCTGGCAGTGTTACCGGGGGGCTCTGCCCGTTCGAGAAAAGCTCTACAGACACGGGCGCCCGGGCAGGGATCCCGCGAAAAAGATCTGTCCCAGATGCGTGCGCGACGAGGAAACCGTTGCGCATGCACTGGTACACTGCCCGGGCGTTGCCGATCTGTGGGGCTACGTCGAACGACTGCTGTCGCGTGTGGCGCCGATTCGATTAACCGCCGAGTCTGTGGTGAACATCAAGCCGCCTCCTCCCTTCAGAAATGAAGCAGAGGCGGTCTTTCTGTGCGTAATAGCCATGATGAAAGAGGTTGTGTGGTGGACGCGCCTGAAAGGTCTGAGGTCGGGTGACTTTCTCTCCGGCCATCACCTGGTTTACTTCTTCCGATACCACTTCGGAAGAAGAATCAGGATGGAGAGAGAAGTGCTTGGTCCCAGACAGTTTTATGAAAGGTGGGTGAAAGAAGCGAGAATGGCCCGTGTAAATGGGCCTTCTCTCTACATTGTTCTGTAGGTGAAGAAGTGAAGAGGAAAGGGGGAGCGCCTCCTCTCTGGGCTTCCCCCGCGAAAAGAGTTGCACACTTTTCGGGGGTATGTGCAATCCCCAACACGCCCCCTCCCTTTTGAGGACTTTTTATTGTTATATTATTATTGTTATTCCTTTTTTCTTTACTCGATTTATGTAAACTCCCCCACTGTGTAAATGTCCCCTTCTTTTGTGCCCTCGTGGCAAATAAATAGAAATTTATCTATCTATCTATCTATCTATCTATCTATCTATCTATCTATCTATCTATCTATCTATCTATCTACTATCTATCTATCTATCTATCTATTTATCTTTCGTACTCTCTTACATAATATATACATACATACATAAATACACACACACATACACACACACACACATATATATATATTAGAATAGCTTTCACCCCATTATCAGGTTAAAATATCTTTAGTCAAAAATACGGTGAAAGCTATTCTATTTTCTAATTTCAAACCTGCTCACTGTTTCAAAACATACTCATATATATATATATATATATATATATATATATATATATATATATATATGAGTATATTTACATATATATATATATATATATATATATATATATATATATATATATATATATATATATATATATATATATATATATATATATACTCATATATATATATATATATATTCCTATTGTTCGTGTGACTAAGCTTGGTAGAGCTTATACTCAGCACTGTGTTTATTAAGCTCTGATGATTCCTACCCAACGGTATGGATGAAACATTGTCAGCAAATAAAAACTACTTGAGTATGTAAGCGTTTTTTGGTTTCTTTTACATATAACGGCTCTGTTCTCGTACATTGAGCTAATACAATACCGTCAAAATATAACCCGGTGCATGTGTGTTTATACACATGCACTCCGTGCTATACGTACGTAAATAAATAAATAAATAAATAAATAAATATATATATATATATATATATATATATATAGAAGGATTTAAATGGATACAGTTTAGTTAAAAGGAATTTATTGACACGTGTTTCTATAACAGTTACATGAATGTCTGCATAACTAATACTTTGTAGATAGCAGCTGTTTTCAGGTTATGTAACTGTTATAGAAACACGTGTCAATAAATTCCTTTTAACTAAACTGTATCCATTTAAATCCTTCAATTTTTCTCCGGATTACTTTTGGAACTACAACTGGAACCGTCGAGCAAACTCTACGTGAGCTGTCCATCTACTGTGTGTAATATTTATATTACAACACTACGGAAAATACTGTATATATATATATATATATAGAGAGAGAGAGAGAGAGAGGGAGAGAGAGTGCATATATATATAAATGATGTGGTATATCATAAAAAAATATCTAATTTAATTATTCCACGATCAAGATTTTATGCAAAGATTCTTGAATCTTTGAGTTTTCTCTTGCCATTCCGTCCATTGCCATATATTATTTTACATTTATTTAAATGAATTACCATAATTTTCTTCTATATTTTCTGCAAAGATTATCAAACAAATATCCATTAAATTATGATGACTTTAAAGTATGTGAAGGGGAGTTGTTGGGGGTAGGGTTTGTACATATCATTCAGGCACCTGCCGATTCTGATGGAGTTTTCATCGAACCAGTCATGTGAGACTCCACTGTATATTCGCATACACACATTACGCATACACATTCAAACAAGTGTGCGCATACACACAGACACAGTCACAGACACTGATACAGACAGAGATACACACACATATGCACACACAAAGTGTCCTTGTTTTTAACATTACTCAATTATAGAATAAAGCTGGAGTAAATGTAAACAAAGAAGAAACACAAATGGCAAGAGTCATGAAAGAGGTCACAGGTTGTGACGAAAGCATTTTGACAATTAATTAATTATAATTAACCAACGGATTGATTGACTAGTTACTTGACTAATAATTCTTTTTAGCTCTCTCGTGGACCTCTGTGTTGGTGACATGTTCTTTCCAGTGAATGTTTAGTATGCTGCGAAGACAGCGTTTGTGGAATCTCTTCAAAAGACGGGTGTGACAGCGATACAAGACCAATGTCTCAGAGCCGTATAAGAGGGTGGTAAGGACTACAGCCCTGTAGACTCTGAGTTTTGTCTCTGTTTTGAGGTTATTGTTTCTCCATACCCCCTTTTTTAGTTTCCCAAAGGCTTTGGCTAGTCTGATGTCCAGTTCCTTATAATTTCTAGAGTCGACGGAAATAACACCCTGAAGATAGCAGAATTGCTACACAGCATTCAGCTTTGTTTGCTTGATGGACGGACATGTCTGGTGGATGGTATATATCTTGGAAAGCAGGTTGGTAGAGGTCTTCAGTCTTCTTCAAGCTGACCTCCTGTGGGCGGATATGACGATCTCTGATCGGTCAGACCAGACACAAACACGCAATGCACGCTGGGAGGACAGAGTGAACACGGCCTTCAATTTAATGTATCTTCGTATCGAAGTCATCGCCATCATCATCAATTCTTTTTAATATTGGCATAAGGCCAGCAATTCGAGGGAAGGGGAAAGTCAATTATGTCGGCTCCCAGTACTTAAGTGGTACTTTATTTTATCGATCCCGGAACGATGAAAGGCAAAGTTTTGCCTGATTAAAAATGTTTTCTGACCAACAATTTTGGTGCAGGAGAAAGTTGATTCAATCGATCTCAGTGTGTTATGGATGAAAGGCAAAGCCAATCTCGGTGGGTTGAACTCAGAACGCAAAGGGCCGTAACTATATGCCACAAAGCATGTCCGATGCTCTATCGATACTGCCAATCCACCGCCCTTATGAAAGTGAACTGAAGTGAAAGTGAACCGGTGCGTGTGTTTTAATTGGCTATATGACCCTTCTAAAATACAACTGTATATTGGAATTTCAAAGTAAGATTGGTTTTTGTATCGAGCAAAGAAATCAAAACGCATGACTTATAGCTGTGATTAAATCGGGGATTTAACTGCCTGAGGCGGAAAAAGTGAATAATTGACATCCCCTCCACCAAATAAAACAAAAAAAGGAATAGGCTACGTAGCTGGTCCCGGCAAAATAAAAATGCTTTCAAAGCTTATTTTACCGGTAAACACTAAAGAGACGCAACAAGCAGAATTATAATAAAATGATTTTAACTTGTTTTTTCACAATTGATGGTGGAAAAGATTTCAAATTGTCTTAACTCGGGCCGAAACTCATGGTGTCTGACACTCTTACCGGCTAAATGACATGGGAGTCTATTTTACCGGGACCGGCTACATAGTCACTTCCAAACAACAAACATACATTAAAACAGTCATATTGGTTTCAACACACGACTTCACATCAAGATCTTACGAAACAAATACAACAGCGCTGTTAACTGACATTTATTTGGGTGGTGATATTAATACTGTCAATAATTGTATTAGGTCAATTTAAATTGTTTAAACTTACATCAGTTAAAAGAGACAAACATTCTCTCTCTTTTTATCTAATTATTTGTATACTCTTGGCTTTAATATAAATTAAGTGACGCCACACACACACACACACACACACACACACACACACACACACACACATATATATATATGCGCACACACACGTATGTATAAATATCTATGTATGTATATATATATATGTACATATGTTTGTATATAAATAAATAAATATATATATATAAATATATAAATAAATATAAATATATAAATTTATATATATATATATATATATATATATATATATATATATATATATATATATATATGTGTGTGTGTGTGTGTGTGTGTGTGTGTGTGTTTAATGGTAGCTATGATGCTTCCATAGGCGGTATGCCAGTTGAGAACTCTATGTTCTTACAGAGCAGAATGTGATATAATAAAACGAAAAATCAGTGTTGCATTTGGACTCAGTTTATTGTGTTACAATTGTTTCGCCGGCAGATAGCTCGAGACATGATCATTTTATGGATCTGTTGCAGGTTCTTCAGACACATGCAATACTTTCCAGTATTGCATGTGTCCGAAGAACACAATAAACTGAGTCCAGATGCATCACTGATTTTTCGTTTTATATATATAATAGTCGTTTTCGAAGCCTCAGGTGGTATTAAGAGAGGGAGATGTAAGAGGAAACGTAGAAAGAGATGTAGAGGGCGTAAAAGAATGTAGATTTACACATCTGCATTGTTGAGGCTTCCAAAACGTCTATTTTTCATATTCCACAAATGCTTCAAGCAAAGTTTAACACTCTCTCTTATATATATATATAGATATATTTAAAAAAATAGAGGTGTAACACACGAGTTGTGATATATTAGTAAAAGGAAAAGAAAATGCTGACAAATTTTTCCCAGTGAAAAATAGTTTAATTAGAAATAAGTATAAATTAGTAATAAGTATTGGTTAGTATTCAGTTTTAGTTTTAAGTTTTTACCGGTTGTGCATTTCTAATGCTTTTCAAAAATAATTTTGAGATAGAGCGCTCGTGATGTTTGCTCTAATCTGATCAGTTTAGGAAATTCTTCCCGTTTTATGTGAAAAAAGTGGCCCCAGAGGTATTAAGATTTGGTTGGTTGTTGAATGTCACGTGAATATATATATATATATATATATATATATATATATATATATATATATATATATATATATTTATAGGAACGAGTAGGACCCCGACGGCTGAGCTCAAGCCGTTTCGACGGCTAATTCAGTCCAGAATTAGCCGTCGAAACGGCTTGAGCTCAGCCGTCGGGGTCCTACTCGCTCCTATTACCCACTCTACTGCCCTAAGTATTGAGTACTTTGGTGCGTTATGGTCCACCTGGTTCCTTACCACATTTCCTTCGTTATATATATTTATATATATATATATATAGGAATATGTTCAAGACCCCGACGGCAGAGCTCAAGCCGTTTCGACGGCTATTTCTGGACTGTCCAGAAATAGCCGTCGAAACACATTGAGCTCTGCCGTCGGGGTCTTGAATATTTTCCTAATACTCACTTTACTACCCTAAGTATTGAGTACTCTGGTGCGTTATGGTCCGCCTGGTTCCTTACCACACTTCCTTCGTTATATATATATATATATATATATATATATATGTGTGTGTGTGTGTGTGTGTGTGTGTGTGTGTGTGTGTGTGTGTGTGTGTGTGTGTGTGTGTGTATAATATATATATATATATATATATATATATGTGTGTGTGTGTGTGTGTGTGTGTGTGTATAATATATATATATATATACATCAAATTAAAAAAAAGGAATTAAAGATTCATTAATCCCCCATAATTTAATGAGCTCAAGGAATAGATTCCGGGCTCTTTATAAATCAGCATATAGAGAGAAGTACACATAGAGATATGTGCTCAATCATAAGGGATCAATATCTGCCAGTGTGATGAACATATCGTCTCTTGTTGTGGCGAAACATACTCTAATTTGAGCATGTCCGGCTGTTGTTGTTAGCGGTAGAGGGTCGGGCGCCATGCTTTGAAGCATAGAGTTACCTCCCTTTATGATCTGAGTTCAAATCCCGCCGAGGTTAACTTTGCCTTTTATCCTTACGGGGTCGATAAAATAAAGTACCAGTAATACACTGGTAATTGCTGGCCTTGTGCTAAAAGTAGAAACAGTTATTAGTACACTTTAGTTTATTCTTTTAATTGATTTGTAGTCACCTTTCCTTTCATAGACATTATGTTCGTCACTCTGGTGGTTATTGATCCTCTATGATTGAACACATATCTCTATATGTACTTCTCTCTCTCTCTACACACACACAAACGCACGCACACGCACACGCACACACACACACACACACACACACACACACACACACACACACACACACACACACACACACACACACACACACACACACACACACACACACACACACACACACACACACACACACACACACACACACACACACATATATATATATATATATATAATCTCCCGTAAGGTTGAGATGCAATTTAGGCAATATTAGGCTGCGCTTTCTAGCAACCAGCCCACTAGCCGTAAGGCACCAATCACATTCTTTCTGACTTGACCACTGCCACGTCACAGTTCTTAGCCATTTTAAATTCGTTTCTGGCGGGGATCGTTTAAGAAAAATCTTTGTCCAAGTGAGTTTGTTTCCTGATGATTTCGAAGCTCGAGAATTTATCCTTGATCGGATATTTCCGAAAGCGAATGAAACCCTGAAGGGTAGAAACGTAATCTTGGTATGTGTATATGCATTTTTTCTTCTATCTTTAATTTTATACCTAATTGTGTATGGTTGACGATATATTTAATCGATTTCCACGTGCTATTGAAATGCTGGGTAAATATTCTATAGCGGTTGATCGCGAATAGATGGCTGTCGTTTATTTATCAATTATTTCTTCATAGGTGCATTTTAATCTTATAGCCTAGTTTAATTGGTTTTTTGTGTGGTTGATTATGCTAATTGGGAGAGGAAATGGAGTATATATCTTATCAAATGATTCTATGGACATAATTTATAGTATATATATATATATATATATATATATATATATATATATATATATATATATATATATATATATATATATATATATATATATATATATATATATATGTATGTATGTAAAAGGTAAACAGAAATAACAATACAATCGGTACAGTATATGGAAGGTATATATTAGGTTAACGCTTGAAATAGCTGGAAGAGGGTCTTAACGTTTCGGACGCTAGTCCTTCATCAGAAGAAAGAATGAGAAATAAGATAGATTGAAGGGACGGGCGGGTTGGAATTGGAAAACATGTCTTTAGATAAAAATAACAGGTCCATTCATGTTGATACACACACACACATACACGCGTGCGCGCACCCACACCCACACACACACATATATATATGTATATATATTGAATGGACTTTGAAAGATGAGTGTTCTAGTTGTTCCATCAAAGGAACAATTTGCGCATGAAATTAACGAGTAAGTAGGCAAGCGTTCCACAGACACGTGTATCGATTACGTAATTTCCAAGGAAATTCGGTGTGACACAGTGTGCGCGTGCGGCAAGGCCGGCTCTTGTAAGGTACAGTGTATCTGACGGGTTCTAAATAGATTCTGTCTATCAAATTTCCCTCACAAGGCATGATTTGACCAGAGGCTATGGTAAAAGACACTTCTCCAAGAAACCACGTAGTGAGATCGAACCCAGGATCTAATGAAAAACAAACTTCTCGAAACTATTCGATCATGCTTGTATCTATTCTGTCCGAGATGCGTGCGCGACGAGGAAACCGTCGCGCACACATTTGTACACTGCCCGGGCGTTACCGATCTGTGGGGCTATGTAGAACGACTATTGTCGCGAGTGGGATCAATCCGGTTGACCACCGAGTCGATTGTCATAATCAAACCGCCATCCGCCTTCAAAAACGAAGGAGAGGCGGTTTTCCTTTGTGTGATAGCTATGGCGAAAGAGGTTGTATGGTGGACAAGGTTGAAAGGGCTGAGGTCAGACACCTTTCTCTCCGGCCAACAACTGATTCTTTCTTTCAAATGCCACTTTGGAAGAAGAATCAGGATGGAGAGAGAGGTGCTGTACCCCAGCAAGTTTTATGAAAGGTGGGTGAAAGTGGCGAGAATGGCCCGAGTGAATGGGCCTTCTCTCTATATCAGCCTGTAGGTTGAGGAAAAGGAGGAAGAGAGGAAGGGGGTACAAACTCTTCGTACTCCTGGAGATGAGGGTTGCACATTTCTTTCGGGGGTATGTGTTACCCATATGAAATGTCTCCCCTATTGGGGAAAATCGATTAACTTTTAAATTACATATGTGATAATATTTTACACGTTTTTATTGTATGTAAACTTCCCCCTTTGTATTTGCCCCCTTCTTTTGTGCCCTCGTGGCAAATAAATAGAAATCTATCTATCTAGCTAGCTATCTAACCACTCATACATCAATACCCCATTCAACCAAAGAGCTATCGACCCAACCACCCCCAGCCCACCCCTACCCTCACTCAACTAACCACCCAGACAGAGTAAACACTAAATAGTGGTGACCCACAGC
>OZ024740.1:271218451-271240951 GCA_964016885.1 Eledone cirrhosa | reverse complement strand
AAGTAAGATGCAATGTTTTGCCGATTAGATATCACCTGAAACCCTTAATGAGAACTCCAATCCATATGGAAAGAACGAGGTGATTGTTGTTTATGTTGTTGCTGTTTCCTAGTCCCATGTCAGTTCTGATGGAGCTGACATATAATCAAAGATGTTCTAATTGCGATCATCTCGTCTTTCTATATATCAGGAACTAGACTGTTCAAGAGATGCTTTAACGTCGGATGAAATATCAAATGGTATTTATTTTGGCTCATCCCATCGAGGTAAACTTTGTCTTTCTTCCTTCCGGATAAAGTATCAATCCAGGGCAGCGGATTGCTCGAATCGTTAAAGCTTCAGTATTTGCGGTATTTGTTCCAACTCATTTCATTTTGAGTTCAAATTTTGTCGAGGCTTCCTTGGTTGGTAAACTTAATCGGTTACCCAGTTTAACACCACCACATCATCCTTGGGTACTTTTAGCAGAGGAAGGCTATATGTGTGAGGAAGGTCATCTGTGTGTGGAAGGCCATCTGTGTGAGGAAGGGCATATGTCAAAGAAAGGACATTCATCTAAGAAGGATCATTTCTCCCAAGGAGAACATCTATTCAAGAAGGGACAGCCATCATTGAAGGGACGTCTTTCCAATAACTGATATATTTGTTGTACGAGAAAGGACATTTACCCTACAGCTAGTTCTCAACATTTCTTGTAAACAGAAGCTGACAAATAAAGAACTATACAGATCACTACCATCAGTCTAAAAAAAGTTGCCTGCAGACGAATGAAACTGCCTGGGCACTGCATCCGTCATACTCGACTGGGACTATTAGAGAAAGCGTGCTGAATCTTTGCGAGTGTAAACTCGGCCGAAGAAGTAGTTCTTAGAAATTTGATGTAGGGTTATCTTCCACAGTATTGTGTGACATATAACTCAGAGGATTGTCTAAGTGTAATATGCACTAGGAAAGACTTGTATTTCATGAACATCTTAATCAAATGGGAGTTAGAACAGCCTTAACTAACCTTTTATGCCTTTAAATAACCACAAAGTCTTTAATCTGTTGAAGCAAGCAAGATGTCCATCTCAGAGTAACGAATTTAACGCACAATGAGCTGCTAACATAGATCAGCTAGTTAACGCACGAGGGACGGTTGAAACGTTCATAAAGGATTGATGCTAGAGCTGTCAAATCTTGCATGATTTAATATCAACTCTTCTTATTGATAAGTGCATTGTTTCTTTCCAGATACTATAATGAAAAATAAACCTCATTTGGTCATTCCATGAGAGTGTCTTGGTCAGCTTATTAGCTTTTCAGGTGACCCTCGTAACTCATAATTTGAACTAAATTCCAGATCCAATTACATGGAGGTCTCGGACAACCGGAAGCATGCGTATGTGAGTGGTGGGAAGTAGAGCAATAGAAACATTTTTCTTTCGAGTTACTTTCTCCAGGGCCACAGGAGAAATGTTGCGCTGTACCTAAGAAAATAGGGAATTTTATCGATATTAGCATTTAGCTGTTACACTTATTTAACCATGCCTATAAAGATGAAAAGGCGGCGAAATGGCAGAGTCTTTAGAACGTCGGATAGAATGATTTATGGTATTCGTTCCGACTTTCTGCTATCTGAATTCAAATCCCGCCGAGGTCAACTTTAGTTTCATCCATTTAAGTACCAAAAAAAGTACCAGTCTAGTACTGGGGTAAATTCTTTCTCTATATCTGTTTCTCACTTCCATTTTCTCAGTCTCTCTAACCTTCTCTGGAAGAAATCTGCTGGAGATGAGATGAGCTCTGCAAGGTTTTAAAGTGCCCTAGAAACGTTGTATATCAAGCTGGTGCCCCTACGATTCCCTCAGGAATTACGGGACCATGCATACATGCATTGCTAAGTAAATAGGAATATACTATGCAGAGTATTGATCAAAGGTTATAATTTATAATTCTTTATCAGAAAGGTAAATAATTTATCCGCCTCATCAGTTCCTGCATTTCATTTTTTTTTATCAGATTAATACAAGTAGCATATTGCTTTAAAAGGGAAATAACTACCATTAAACAATTTTTATTCGATAAAAGTTATTTCCCTTGAAAATTGCTAGTTAAAAAAATTCTTTTTGTCCATCTTAGTTGCTTTTAATAGTAACTATTTACTGACAATAAAACATGAATATGAGAAAATATACATTGAATATCTTTCAAAGTTTACAGATTCTGCACAGGCTTTGAGCTTTGATTTCATATTAAATGGTGAAGTGAATTTATCTCTGTGTTAGCTTAAGATGAAGAAGAGCCTATAGGCATTTTTATTTTCATAATTTAGAGCAGTGTTTCTCAACTGGTGTTCCCCAGAACCCCGGCGTTCCGCAAGAGGTCTCTAGGAGTTCCGCGAGAAACAGTGATAAATAAGCTAATGCATTTATAAATATATTTTTGTTTAATTTTATATTCGTAATTTTACTATCATGCACGGCATATTGTTGGAAAATAAAGGCTACAATCTCTTATATGATTTAAAACTAGATCGTTACCCGTTAATTTTTATGCAAGGGTTCTCCGAGACATGAAAAGTACTTCAAGGGTTCCACAAGGGCGAAAAGGTTAAATAAAGCTGGTCTAGAGGATGTCTATATGAGGTTAATAAGATTACTGCTGACTTTGATCTCGTTCATATTTGTGAATGTACGGGAAAAGATCAACTATGAATATATTCAAGAATACAGTTCTATGGAGAAATATCGTTTTTTACAATTGTGGCTGAACATCGAAGAGCAAAAACGGAATTTTGTTTTATTGAATATAAGTGAATACTATTTAAAACATCTTCATTAATCTTTTGTTATGTATTTCCGGAAACCTTACTGTGCATTTGCTTGGGAAAAGGTCCAGTTTTTTTCCGTAAAAATAAATTTCGCTTTCATACGATGGGATAGGCATATCAACACTACATTGAGTTCTAATAGGTTCTACTTTAATTGAATAGAATAATAATGATTTCTTGTATAGGTACAAGGCCAGTAATTTGGGGGGAGGGGAAAGTCGATTAAATCGACTCCAGTGCGTGACTGGTACATTATTTTATCAACCCCATAAGGATGAAAGGCAAAGTTAACCCCGGTGGTAATTGAACTCAGATCATAAAGGGACGTAACTCTATGCCGTAAAGCATAACGTCCCACCCTCTACCGATACTGTCAATCCACCGCCCATTGAGTAGAATGATAATGAGTATATACATTGTTGGGTGTGTGTGTGTGTGTGTGTGTGAACGCTATTAATCATTTCGTCTAAAGACTGCCACTTTACTAACTTTCAGTCTTAGAATGCCTCATAGGGAGGCCCGAGGCGATTTTGCTCTTCCATTTAGGTCAACCAATATCCCACTTTATACTTTGCAACCACACTAATAATATTTGGGTGGTTACCAAGTATCTTATAGTTAAATTTCGATCTCATTAGTAGCATATTTATATTGTCCATGAACGAAATAAGTCGATTTCCGCAGAAATCGATTTTGTATTTCATCCCACATGATCAATAAAAGTAAATGTCAGACATCTGCTAAACTTGATTCAATTCAAAAGGATAGGAAAGGAACCAATAGTCAAATCGGACGAAGGAAGCAATATATACATTGGTATTGCTATTGCTGATAATATCTAACGGTCACGGCTCCTAGCTGAGGGAGGCAGTATTTAAACTTAGAACGCACAGTGCCGGATCGGATATTGTAAAGTAGCCCACCCAACGCTCTAAAAATTCACGAATCTACCCACTGTCCTTGGATCGATACTTTATTTATCGACCCTGAAAAGTTGAAAGGCAAAGTGGATCTTGATTCAATCGATGACGCATTTATGGTCAGATAGCAAAATTAGAAATCTATATTACCTTTCATTTTTCTGAAATATAAAGCTTTACGTAATTTCTGGACCTGCCAGAAATAATAATGTATTTTAATCTAAGCACAAGGCCAGCAATTTGAGGGAAGGGGTAAGTCGATTATATGAACCCCAGCATTTGACTGCTAGGGAGAGAGAGAGATATTGTTAGATAGAGATAGATTGATAAATAGAGTTTCTACTTTTGGCACAAGGCCAGCGATTACCCCAGTGCACCACTGGTACTTTATTTTATCGACCTCGTAAGGATGAAAGGCAAAGTTAACCTCGGCGGATTTGAACTCAGAACGCAAAGGGCCATAACTATGCTGCAAAACATGGTAGATAGATAAATAGAGATGGATAGATAGATATAGAAGATATACAGAGGGAGAGGTGAGACATAAATGGCTACTGTACTGAGTTCGCCAGTGGACAGTGAATGTGTGTGCTTGTGTGCTCCGATGATAACTATTACAGCAGAAAAGCCTGCTCGGGAAATTAACGCGTCAATGACTGAGTATTCCACTCGCACGTGTACCCATAACGTAATTTTCAAGTAGATGCAGCACGATAAAATGTAGTGTGACAAGGTTATCCCTTTGGATTACAGGTTCAAACTTTTTGTTTTCAAGTCTAGTGGACTGGAGAAACTAGAGATAACATATCTTGCTGAAAGACACGATGCGCAGGCGGTAAAGGAAGCTGTGACCTTACGAGCGTGAACTGACAATCTAACTACTAAACCACGTTCCTTCTCACATTAAATGTAATTTGTTGACTATTGACAATGAGAAACACTGCGAAAGCCACGAACCTCCACCTCTTTGTTTGATTGTCGAACATATAATTGTGTTGACCAACTGAGACTCTTTAACCACGTACAACACTCATGTAATGAGCGGTGTTGTCAGATCAGTGTCATTAAAAAGTAGCAGGAAATTAAAAAAATATAAATATTTTCAAATGCTTGGGTTCCTCTATGTACAGAAGACCTCCAATTGCCACGGTTCTTTACTAACTATTCCCGTTTCCCTTCATCAAAAGAGAACACTCTCCGGGTAGTTTTACATTGGTTCCTTGAAGCACACCTTAGCATGTCCTGTGTTCTTTCTTCCATCAGTTAGTTCTCCACAGTAGCACTTGCTTTGGGATTCTGGATCCATCTATTCGTGAGACGCGACAAAACCATCTTAGTCATCTGGATCTAAGTATAGGGTAGGGTTATGGAACATCTGCTCCCCGGAGAACTTCTGCATCGGAGACATTTTATTTTGACATTTCATGTTGAGGATCTTCTTTGTGTGACCTGGAGAGAGGATGGGTTCCGTTAGGTTTCAAAAAATGTCCTAGATACTTCGTATTTCATTACAGCATCCTTACGACTCCATCAGGAGTTACAGGTCTTGATATACTTTTTATATTTAGTTCAATTAGTTGGTTATTTAATGTGGTATTCGTTTGGAGTCTACTATTTAAACATTAACATTTTAAAATACCAAGGAACCGAGGATTTTTGGATTAGTGTTACTCGATAGAATGTGTAACTCAGAGATCAGAGAGTCGCTCCAGGTAGATCTGTTACTTCTCCGAATTGAGAGATCACAACTCTGATACTATGGGCATGTGGTTAGAATATCCCAGGAAAGAATCACTGGACAGATTTTACGGGCAAAACCAAACGACTGGAGACCCAATGGTAAACCCCGAGCAAGATGGTTAGATAACCGGCTAGTCTCGTTTGAGGATCCAACTGGATCATCAGTTGGGGACAGTTGCTTCTGAGAGAACACACTGAAAGAAGAAGTAGAAGAAGAAAGAAGAAGAAAGAAGAAGAAGAAGAAGAAGAAGAAGAAGAAGAAGAAGAAGAAGAAGAAGAAGAAGAAGAAGAAGAAGAAGAAGAAGAAGAAGAAGAAGAAGAAGAAGAAGAAGAAGAAGAAGAAGAAGAAGAAGAAGAAGAATGCAACCCCGAAAAGTAGCGTAATACACTAATTGTAGCAACTAATTTGGGAACTTTGACAATGAAAAAATAAACTTATATTCATACAACATGCTTTGCACTAAATTAAATTTTATTATATACTAAATCTGCAAATTATTTGTTACACTTTTCTTTGATTTGCTTTAGACCGTATATTTCCTTAGTTCATTCTGTTTATGTCGGTATTGGTTGGTCTGGAAAACAAATAACGAATATAGGAAATAAAAAAAAAAAAGATTTATACTGAATAAACGATCTTATATATTTCATTTCTAGGATAAAATTACATAAAAATGATAACGAATTTAATATCTATTTAAACATATAAAAAAAGACAGTATCTTTGCAAAAGACTATAAATGCTATAAATGTGAGGAAAAGGAGGGAAAGGGCTCCGAAGTTAGATAACATATGAGTAGGAGGGTACTACGAGTGTTCCAGTTGATCCGATCAACGGAGCAACCTGCTCGTGAAATTAACGTGTAAGTGGCTGACCATTCCACAGACACGCATACCCTTAATGTAGTTCTCAGGGAGATTCAGCGTGATACAGAATGTGACAAGGCTGGCTCTTCGAATAACCATTCGAGAGATAACACATACTATAGAAATAAATGGTAACATATCTAAGCAGTATGTTATCTTATTAAATATAAATATTAAAGAAATCTATCTTATTAAATATAAATATTGGCTTTTTAAAAAAATTCAGTAGCATGTGCAGAACTAAGGGCATATTTTGGGTTGATTGAGTGCAATAGTTATATGAACTCTCGGGTCTCGAATAATCGTCCTCCTTCCGCTTATTAATTTTTCAGGTTTTTTCCAACGCCACGCTCTTATTCCACCCCTGCTTATTAAATTTTGCTAATCTATCTCCGGCGAAATTTTATTTTAAGTGGTAGCATTCCTGTGAAAATTAATTTTTTTATACATTAAAAAACATTATACATGACAAAAAAATGTACATTACTAGAAACCCCATAAGTTATGAAATAGATATGATGGGTTGTGGTCTCAATATGTAAGCTAAATGACTAATTCTGGTTTTTAAAAGAAATCAACGAAGACAACCTGCAAAAATTACCGATTACTTAATCCAGCCCCCCCCGCTTATTCCAACTACTTCGCTTAATTTTGTCCCCTACCCCCCAACTATTATTTGGGACCCGAGAGTAGTTAATTTGTAGTTTCTTACAAATAGCAGAATTGTCAAACTGTAAAAAATCCAAACGGGGAGTACCATGAAAAAAAAGTGCCCCTAAACTACCACAACTACCTCCACGACGACCACCACCACAACCAGCACTACCAGCAGCAGCAGCAGCAGCAGCAGCAGCAGCACCACCACCACCACCACCACCACCACCACCACCAGCACCACAACCAGCATCACAACCAGCACCACCACCACCACCACCACCGACACCACCACAACCAGCACCAGCACCACCACCACTACCACCTGCAGCACCAGCATCAGCACCACCACTACCCCCCAGCACTACCACCACCACTACCCCCCCCCCCACCGACACCACCACGACCAGAACCAGCAGCAGCACCATTACTGGCCACCATTGGACCCCCCCCCCCCCACCAATAATTATATTTTTCTCCCCAAACTACCAAAAACACATCTGTTTATATATACGCTACAATTTATGTACATGTTATGTTTATCGCATATCGAAGGTTTTTTTAAAATATCTTGGTTGATATTTGATAACTGTTTCTACTTTAGGCACAAGGCCAGCAATTACCCAGTGCATTACTGGTACTTTATTTTATCGACCCCGTAAGGATGAAAGGCAAAGTCAACCTCGGCGGGATTTGAACTCAGATCGTAAAGGGACGTAACTATGCTGGAAAGCATGGCGTCCGACCCTCTACCGATACTGCCAATCTACCGCCCTTGGTTGATATTTGATAACAACAGCCAAAATAATCACTACAAGTAAATTGACCAAATTTGCCCTTCCCCTCTCCCAAGTTCAGAAATGCTTCCACCGCACCTGATACGCTATTAATTAGGGATGACTAGGGACTAAACAACAACAACAACAACAACAACACCACCACCACCAACAACAACAACAACAACAACAACAACAACAACAACAACAACAAAAAGTAACTTACTACAGTATCCACAGAATCTCCGACAGTTGACCACTGCAAATTTAAACAAGATTGGACTGCATACGTCAAAACCTGAATAATTTTCACAGCTTTTGTCAATATCCGTACAGTTGGCCGGAACTGATAAAAGAGATTTAAAAAAAAAAAAAAGAAAAAAAACACAAATAGAATTACATCGAATGTCCTCAATCCCTCATCTATTATATATATATAAATTTCTGCAATTCTGTCACAACACGTAAAGAGAGAGTAGTAGTTTGAATATCTCATACTATTCCTCTCTCTTTACGTCTGATGCCTGCTTGAATATATGTGTATTAATTAGTATGCAGCGCATCTCCCTTGCCATCCTCCGGGGAAACGCCTTCTCCATTTTGTCCGCCGGGGTTGTGGGGAGGCCAGCACGTGGGACCCCATTTCCTCACCACACAGAGAGATGGGGAGGGGGGGGGGAGAGAAATGGAGGCGATGACAGTGGGAGCTCGGCTCTTCCACGTTCGGACCATATCTTTGGGGTTGTGTTCATTATCTATAGAGTTCATTCTCATTTCTATTTCTTCTTGCATCACCCCCTCCGTTCTCTTGTCAAGAAGTCCATTGAAACAAAGGAGTTCCATTTGTGTGAATATGTATGAGTATATATGAGTATGTATGAGTATGTATGAGTATGTATGTACATTTGTGTGAGTATGTATGTTTGTAAGCACGTTTATATTTATATACTCTTACATATAAATGTATGCATATGCGCACACACATACACATACGCGTCATCGTATGGAAAAAAACTCTAGTCCACTAAATTTGTCGTTATATATTTTTATTTATGCGTTATATATTTATTTATGTATATATAGACATTTATACATATCCAACACATAAACACACACACGCACACACACACACACACACACACACACACACACACACACACACACACACACACACACACACACACACACACACACACACGCACACACACACACACACACACACACACACACACACACACACACACACACAAACATACACACACACACACACACACACACACACACACACAATTTTAGTTTAGTCGTTGTTAACTTGAATTTTGACATCGTCAATTTTAATTTCGTTGCCGTCAATTTTAATTTTGACATCGTCAATTTTAATTTCGTTGCCGTCAATTTTAATTTCGTCATCGCTAACTTTGATTTCGCCACTGTCAATTTTTATTTTGACATCGTCAACTTTAATTTTGTCATCGTTAATTTATTTTCGACATCGTCATCTTTAATTTCGTCATCGCTAACTTTGATTTCGTTATAGCCAACTTTAATTCCGTCACCGTCAACTTTAACTTTGCACACATATATAATAGGTAAATTTCCGATTTGTGTCAGGGGCTAACCATAGTTAAAAAAGGAACTCAATACGTTGGTAGAGTACAGATATCCTTATTATATATAGAAACGACTTCTACATGACTAGAACTGTATGATATACATTATCTGAGGATTGGCAGTATCGGTAGAGAGTCGGACGCCATGCTTTGACGCATAGTTACGGCCCTTGCCATTCTGAGTTCAAATCCCGCCGAGATTAACTTTGCCTTTCATCCTTACGGGGTCGATAAAATAAAGTACCAGTAATGCACTGGGTAATTACTGGCCTTGTGCCAAAAGTAGAAACAATTATCTGACACTCCTGATGATTTCAAACGAATGAAAGAGTTCTAGTAATTTCTCTCTCTCTCTTTCTCCCTATATATATATATATATATATATATACATATATATATATATATATATATATATATGTATATATATAGTCTACAGTAGTCATCCTGTATTCGCGGGGGTTACGTTCTAGAGCACAAGCGAAAAACCGAGAATATTGGGAGTGGTCCATAAAAATGCCCATAAAGGTCAAAATATAATGTAAAGTATAATAAAAAAATGAGGGAGCGTTTTATGCGAAGGGGCGTGCAATAGACCGGAAAAAATGATGTTGTTATTAATAATTTAACGTTAAAAATATATCTATTACTACGAAAAAAAAGCCTTAAAATATCGCGGAAGATTTGTACAATTCCGCGAATATGCGGTGGTATCCACGAACAATTACTAATTAGGTTCTAAGGAAAATTCTGCGAACAACCGGGACCGCGAATGTTGGGATCGTGAATGCCGGGGATAGACTGAATACACTCATGAATGATACATCCATCCATATAGAAGATAACTGTTTCTACTTTTGGCACCAGGCCAGCAATTATCCCAGTGCATTACTGGTACTTTATTTTATCGACCCCGTAAGGATGAAAGGCAAAGTTAACCTAGGCGGGATTTGAACTCAGATCATAAAGGGAGGTAACTCTATGCTTCAGAGCATGGCGCCCGACCCTCTACCGATACTGCCAATCCACCGCCTTAGTTTAGAAGATAATAGTGTCTTATTTTTACTTATGTTTTTATTCTTTTTACATGTAATTATACATATACGATATATGATTCGCTGGTTCCAATAAAAATCGCCGAAGAAAGTTTGTGCATTTGTAGGTTTTGTATACGAACTAAAACTAAATATACTCTGTAGTTAAGTGTATTGAGTTGTTTACTGTATGAGTAGAGTCCTCAGTCATTGGATTAAATATACATACACAGATATATACAGGGAAAAAAGATGAAATCGAAAATGCAACTGGTCTTTTTTTAAAAACATATATTTATTTGGTTCCTTTACCGGTTTCGCAGTTCTTGTGCTTTTCAAAAGTAGAATTAAGATGGAGGGTTTAAAAACCAAAAACCCTCCATCTCAATTCTACTTTTGAAAAGCACAAGAACTGCGAAACCGGTAAAGCAACCAAATAAATATATTTAAAAAAAAAAAATTCCAGTTGCATTTTCGATTTCATCTTTTTTCCTTATACTTTCACTCGTGTAGGACACCAGGTTTTTTTCATTTTGTAAAAAAACCTCACTTTCTAATATATATATATATGTCTAGTTGTAGCTAAGATGCTTCCATACGCGGTATGCCGGTTGAGCACTCTATGCTTCTACGGAGCAGAGTATTATAGAATGGAAAACGAAAAATCAGTGATGCATCGGAACTCAATTTATTGTGTGTTACAATTGTTTCCCCGGCGAACAGCTCGAGGTGCGATCTGTGTGTGGATGGACCTGACTCTAGACTCGCAGGTTCCTCGGACACGTCTAGAAAGAGGATATGCTCCGAAATCAATAGACGTGTCCGAGGAACCTGCGTGACTAGAGTCAGGTAGATCCACACATGGATCGCACCTCGAGCTGTTCGCCGGGGAAACAATTGTAACACACAATAAATTGAGTTCTGATGCATCACTGATTTTTCGTTTTCCATTCTCTCTCCCTATATATAATATACAAAGAAGGTGTGGTAAGATACCAGGTGGACCATAATGCACTAGAGTACTCGATACTTATGGTAGTAGAGTGGGTAATAGGAAAAAAGTCAGGACCCCCGACGGCTGAGCTCCGGCCGTTGGCACAGCTAAACCCGAACTAGATCTAGCTGTCGAAACGGCCGTAGCTCAGCTGTCGCAGTCCTGAATCTTTTCCTATATATAGTATATATAATATATAATATAATATAATATAATATAATATAATATAATATAATATAATATATATATATATATATATAAAAAACATGAGAAGAAAGAAGAATACTGCGTGGTTGCACATGAGTTACATATGATAAAATTAGTCCCTCGTCAGTGATTTGCCAACCATCATTGATATTTTATCGCATTAAAAATCATATACCTCAGGTTGGTGCGAGCAATAACTAAAAAACGCTATTGGGACAAGTAAATCGCGTAAAGCGAGTGAGATAAGTAAACAACATAGAAGGATAAAAGCAAACCGAAGATAGGAAAATAAACAAGCAACAGCTGGGTGGATTTCATGAGCGATCAAGATACAGACGGTCCGACGTGAGTGAGATGTGAGCAAGAAAAGACCCCACTACTAGCCAAATGGGAGGAAGTGGGAAGGGGAGAAACAGAGAGTGAGTGAGTGGAAGTGCGAGGAAGAGGTCAGTCGAGAGAAAGTGTAACTGACAGAAGGGGCGAAAGAAGATGAGAGCAACAGAGAGAACGGGGAAGCAGTAAGAGAGAAACAATATATATATATATATATATATATATATATATATATATATATATATATATATATATATATATATATATATATATATATAGAGAGAGAGAGAGAGAGATTGAGTGAGAGATCAGGATTATACCAATTTTAAACTAGTAAAAATCATTATTCAGAGGGTACTCAATACTTGGGATAGTAGAGTGTAAATATTGTAGTGAGTCACGGCCCAACGGCTAAGCTCTTGCCGTTTCGGCAGACTGGAATTTATTGCTGAAACGGTAGGAACTCAGCCATCGGGCCATGACCCCCTATAACACACACACACACGTACACACACACACACACACACACACACACACACACACACACACACACACACACATATATATATACACATATATATATACATATATATATACATATATATATTATATATACATATATTTATATATGTATTATGTATATATATATATACTTATATATATATATATATATATATATATATATATATATATATATATATATATATATATATATATATATATATATATATATATAAATATATATGTATATATATATATATATGTATTCTCGACAGTTGGATTATGTAACTGTCTTTATCCCATTGCAGAAACTAATTAGTTGGAGTGAAAATTTAAGTAAGTAAGTAAAAAATTTTAAAAAAATTTTTTAAAAAATATTTTCTTATTTTACGTCTTTTATACTATTGTTCTGCACCCTCCTGCATTGAACCACCTAGGTACTATGACATAACCTGTGTATTTGCTGGCATGGACGTGCATCTGTGCGCCTATGTTAGTTGATATATTAAATTATCTATATTTATCTCCAAATCACTGATTTGTCGAGCAAACCTGCCAAAACCACTTCAAAATTTTTTTTGGGGTGTTAGTAGGCGTCAGTCATCTTACCATCCCATTCCTTCTAACTGGCCTCTATGTCACGTGATTGATTCTTTAGAATCGGCCATTTGACTGGAAGCAGTGAGAATTTCAGTACATAGAATCCAGTCCTCGCCTAGCTGTTCTTTCTACCGAATTATTATTTTTATATGAGCCGCCAGTGTCCGCGCATTGCCTGGAGGCTCAGCTGAGAATAGACTCCCTGATGACGCAATGAATTCTCGACAGTTGGATTATGTAACTGTCTTTATCCCATTGCAGAAACTAATTAGTTGGAGTGAAAATTTAAGTAAGTAAGTAAAAAAAATTTTTTAAAAATTTTTTAAAAAATATTTTCTTATTTTACGTCTTTTATATTATTGTTCTGCACCCTCCTGCATTGAACCACCTAGGTACTATGACATAACCTGTGTATTTGCTGGCATGGACGTGCATCTGTGCGCCTATGTTAGTTGATATATTAAATTATCTATATTTATCTCCAAATCACTGATTTGTCGAGCAAACCTGCCAAAACCACTTCAAAATTTTTTTTGGGGTGTTAGTAGGCGTCAGTCATCTTACCATCCCATTCCTTCTAACTGGCCTCTATGTCACGTGATTGATTCTTTAGAATCGGCCATTTGACTGGAAGCAGTGAGAATTTCAGTACATAGAATCCAGTCCTCGCCTAGCTGTTCTTTCTACCGAATTATTATTTTTATATGAGCCGCCAGTGTCCGCGCATTGCCTGGAGGCTCAGCTGAGAATAGACTCCCTGATGACGCAATGAATTCTCGACAGTTGGATTATGTAACTGTCTTTATCCCATTGCAGAAACTAATTAGTTGGAGTGAAAATTTAAGTAAGTAAGTAAAAAATTTTTTAAAAATTTAAAAAAAAATATTTTCTTATTTTACGTCTTTTATATATATATATATATATATAAAGGTTTACATATATATATATATATATATATATATATATATATATGTAAACCTTTATATGTAATAATCTCCTGCAAGGTTGAGATACAAATTTGGCTGTATTGTGCTGTGCTTTCTAACAATAAGCCACCAGCCGTAAGCAACTGACCACACTCCTTCTAACCTGACCGCTGCTACGTCACGATTCTTAGCCATTTTAAAATGTATTCTTGGCGCGATCACTTTGGAAAATTTATTGTCTCGATTTGAGCAAACTTCTGAAGAGTCCGGTGCTCGAGTTTCCGAAGTTATTGGAAATCTCAAAATGCGGGCGAAACCATGGTCGAGGTAAATAAATGTATTCTCTTCTCTCCTAGTTTATTTTACACCTAATTCTGTTTAATTGACTGTATATCTGGGCGATTACGCTGTCGAAATATTCGATAAATATTCCGTCGCAGCCGACGCGAAGGGCTAGTTTCGGTTATTTGTTGGAGATTTCTTCATAGAAGCCTTATTCTTATAGCCTGGTCTATTCGATTTTTTATATTGTTAATTATGCTAATTGGGAGAGGAAATGGTATATATTTTATCTGGTGATTCTATAGACATGTTTTAAGATTATATATATATATATATATATATATATATATATATATATATATATATATATATATATATATATATAAAAAAATATATTATAATAAAATAACAGGAGGCAGGACTTGTGTAAATCCTTGAAAGGTACATTATACCATGATCATTTCAATGACCGGGTTCCGTATGAACCCGGTGATATCATCAGGTCTTCGAAATATAACAAAGGAATATAACAGATAAAATCCATGGGGCAGAAAATCAAAGACAAGAGGACGACTGACCAACTAGCTGCTTTCACCTCAGTCAGTCGCCCTCAAATGTTGGCTACTCGGTCTACTAGTAGATTTTCTTCGGTCTACTTCTTTGATTTTCAGCCCCATGGATTTTATCTGTTATGTTCCTTTATTATATTTCGAATACCTGATGATATCACCGGATGCATACAGAACCCGGTCATTGAAATGATCATAGTATAATAAACCTTTCAAGGATTTACACAAGTCCAACCTCCTGTTATTTTATTATAATAATTAACTCCGTACTCGCACCACCAACTACACAAACGAAGACGGGTGAGCTGCATTACGTTGAGTACTCTCCCTAATATTACATCGAGATTGACCATACGGAATGACCAGTTCTATCCAGTGCTGAACCAACAAACCTATATATATATATATATATATATATATATATATATATATATATATATATATATATATATATATATATATAATAATAAATGTAATCTGAGTTTTTCGAATATTAATAATAACATTCGATTCGTATGCAATTATGCAAACATCCCTCAATTTTATACCCATGTCAGTAGAATGTGCCGATCAGTCAATGTGTATTTTTGAAAATACCATATATTTTCACTAGCTCTGACAGTTTGGCAGGTGAACAGTGAGCTGCACTGATGAAGGGTGATACCCAGAAACATTAGTGTCTGCAGTTCTGTTCGCATGCCAACACATGACCAAGAATGAAGTGTTCATTCTACTGACATGGCTATAAAATTGAAGCTTGTTTGCATAATTGCAAACGAATCGAATGTTATTATTAATATTTGAAAAACTCAGATTACATTTATTGTATTCAGCCATGTAGAGCGAAATTTTCTTATATATATATATATATATATATATATATATATATATATATATATATATATATATATATATATATTTATATGTATGTATGTTGAATAATTGTAGCCTTTTTTTATTATATTATATAAAGATGCTTTCTTCCACTGCTAGAAATAACTCAAATTGATGTTAACCATTATTAAGTTTAGGAGCTTCTGGTTAATATCATTCCTTTTTAGTAGTGATATATAAAAACAAAACTTCCATTGCTTGTTGATATTTTGAAAGAAATGAACATTCTCTAAATAATGGTTTCTACTTTTGGCACAAGGCCAGCAATTATACCAGTGAATTACTGGTATTTTATTTTATTTTATCGACCCCATAAAGATGAAAGGCAAAGTTAAACCTCGGCGGGATTTGAACTCAGACCGAAAAGGGCCGTAACTCTATGCTGCAAAGCATGACGTCTGACCCTCTACCGATACTGCCAATCCACCGCCCTCTAAATAATTGTTTCTACTTTAGGCACAAGGCCAGCAATTACCCAGTGCATTACTGGTACTTTATTTTATCGACCCCGTAAGGATGAAAGGCAAAGTCAACCTCGGCGGGATTTGAACTCAGATCGTAAAGGGACGTAACTATGCTGGAAAGCATGGTGTCTGACCCTCTACCGATACTGCCAATCCACCGCCCTAGCCAATCCACCGCCCTCTAAATAATGGTTTCTGATTTAGGCACTAGGCCAACAATTTTTTGGGAGGTGAAAGTCGAATAAATTGACCCCATTGCGTTAATAGCCGTATCTATATGCTGCAAAGCACGATGTCCGACGCTCTACAGATACTGCTAATCCACTGCCCTTTTAATCCCTTTAATAATTGTTTCTACTTTTGACACAAGGCCAGCAATTATCCCAGTGTATTACTGGTACTTTATTTTATCGACTCCCATAAGGATGAAAGGCAAAGTTAACCTCGGTGGGATTTGAACTCAGACCGTAAAGGAGTCAATAAAATAAAGTACCAGTAATACACTGGGATAATTGATGGCCTTGTGCCAAAAGTAGAAACAATTATGGTATGTAATACACGTATTCACCATCCCATTGATAATTAGTGGAAGTAGACTGATGCAAAGCTGTTCTTGTATAGACATCAATAAATTGCAAGTATAGGCTTGGACAAGTTCCAGAAAATAACATTAGAAACTGTAAATAATCTAAGAGAGATCTTTCAAGTATTTCTTCAACCATAACTACTATATTATTTTGATGCATAGCTATTTCTCATTACCTTATAAAATACAATGATAATTTATACAGTTTACAAGTTTGTGCATTTATGATATAGGAAATGAATATTTTTGATATATATCTTTATTCATGATTTTAAGGTTTATATCACTAATAAATCGTAATAGCAGCGATGTTTTCTGTTCTTATAGAAGGTTCTATATTTTATAGAGGAAAAAAAGAAAACAGCATATCTATTTGCACATACCAGATTAATATGACAACAATTTAAGAGAGAACATCTTCCTCATATATACCACGACGATGACTACTACTACTACTACTACTACTACTACTACTACTACTACTACTACTACTACTACTACTACTACTACTACTACTACTACTACGACGACGACGACGACGACATAAATCGACAGTCGATCGACTTTCGTCAAATTAGACCGCGGAAACAATGTTTCTGTTGGTCTTTCCAATTGCTAATACTCTCTATCGGTCGTAACTCCAGGTAGAAGGAGCAACGTGAAATAAAGTGTCTTGCTCAAGGACATAACACATCGCCCGGTCCAGGAATCGAATTCACAACCTCACGATGGCGAATCCAATTCTCTAGCCACTCGGAATTGGATATATATTTGTTTATTTTTTTTAGGTCAGTTACTGGACCGGACTGGATGGCGCATTGTAACCTTGAGCAAGACACTTTATTTCACAGTGATCTAGTCCACTCAACTGGCAAAAATGAGTTGTACCTGCAGTTCGAAGGACCAGCCTTGTCACATTCTGTGTCACTCTGAACCTCCCTGAGAACTACGTGAAGTGTACGCGTGTCTGCGGAATGCTCAGCCACTTGCATGTTAATTTCACGAGTAAGCTGTTCCGTTGATCGGATCAACTGGAACACTCGTCGTTGTAACCGACGGAGTGCCTACATATAGTATTATATTGTACTTCATATAATTGGACACTGCTTAATCTTTAACTCGTAACTTTAATTGTTAATCGTTAATTCTGAATCTTTAATGTTCAATGTTAAATGCTAATTTCTAACATTTGTTTCTTTTTGTTTGAGGATAGTTCAACTAGAAATTTTTATTTTCTGCATTAACAATAATAATAACAAAAATTGTTTCTACTTTTGACACAAGGCCGGCAATTAACCCAGTGCATTACTGGTACTTTATTTTATCAACCCCGTAAGGATGAAAAGCAACAATAATAATTGTTTCTACTTTTTGCACAAGCCCAGCAATTGCTCCAGTGTATTACTGGTACATTATTTCATCGACCCCGTAAGGATGAAAGGCAAAGTTAACCTCGGTGGGATTTGAACTCACATCATAAAGGGCCGTAACTCTATGCTGCAAAGCATGGCAGCCGACCCTCTACCAATACTGCCAATCCACCACTCACGCAATAATAATAATTGTTTCTACTTTTGGCACAAGGCCAGCAATCATACCAGTGAATTACTGGTACTTTATTTTATCTTCCCCGTAAGGATGAAAGCAAAGTTAGCCTCGGCGGGATTTGAACCCAGACTGCAAAGGGCCATAACTCTATGCTGCAAAGCATGGCGTCCGACCCTCTACCGATACTGCCAATGTCAACTGTAATGACGGCAATAAAAAAGGGTAACAAAAAGAAAGTAAGAATAAAGAAATATATAGAAAAAAAAGAGAGAAAAAAAGAAGAAAAAGAACGGGAAGGGGAGGGATAGAAATAGCTCTGGTGTCGCAGAAGAGAGAGGGGTGAGGGGAAGAGGGAGGGTGATTGGGTTTTGGGCCTAGGGCAAGAGGGCAGAAGTGCTGCGCCAGTGGACAAGACGACAAAAGCATTCCCCCAGACGATGGCCAGTGACACCTCCTGCAACAGCCACCCAACCTTGCGGGACTCCCTCCTCATCCGGGCCACCGACGCTCCGATATTGCGGAGGAGCTGGGCAGTACGGGGTCCAAGAACGCCTGAGGTCTGACGGCGACCGGTGCGAAGAGGTAGCGGCAGGACAAACCCCGGTATTTGTTTATTTTAGGTTCTTCTGCGAGGCGGGCTGCGATGCCGGGGTTTGTGGCCGAAGCGACTAAGTTGGAGGCGAAGAACGTGTCGCAGCAGGTGGTGTCCCAGATAAGAAAGATCTACCTCCTTCGAATAGGAAGAGGGATATTTCTCGGGGCGCTTGCCTTCTCCGTGATCTAGGCCTGCTGGCTCCAGTTGAGATGGAAAGCCAGCTGCGTCCTGGCTTCTTCTCAATATGTCGTTGAGAACGGCGTGTCGTGGGAACCGGCTTGCCCTCTGGCGGCAAGACAAAGGGTGCAGGCCGAACTTGTCAACAACCGCCCTGCAGCAGCATTTATGCGGCTCACACACGCGGAGGTCAAAACGTTGGGATACTCTGATGCTCATTATCAAGAAGGGTAGCGGTTGATGAGGAGAGCACCGAATTGAGCCACGCGCCGCTTTTGGGCTGAGAAGCGGATCTAAGGTAGGCGAGGTGGTGTTGGCCATAGCCAGACTCGATCCGCCTAACAGAGGACCTGCAATTGATGTGGTCCCAGTTACTTTGGACCATGGTATACTGGGGGATAGAGAGGCCTTCGCCTGTCCAGTAGGCCTGAGCCTGTTCCATCTCAGAGGCCAGGTCAGGTTCGGCCGTCTGGCTGAGAACCTCGCTGATGAGAGCGTGACAGGAAGATATAGAGGAGAGGTAGGCAGGTAAAGATAGGTCCGAAGCTGATCAGTGGCCCACTTTCTGGAATGAAAAGCTTGCAGTTGAAAAATCAAATATTTCAAATATTTCAATTGTCGTCTCATTGACAAAACGGAATGTGTGGGTTAGTGTATAAACAGTATTATTTAGGGTGAGATTGCGGGCAGTGGATTGGCAGTATCAGTAGAGAGTCGGACACCATGCTTTGTAGCATAGAGTTACGGCCCTTTAAGGTCTGAGTTCAAATCCCGCCGAGGTTAACTTTGCCTTTCATCCTTACGGGGTCGAGAAAATAAAGCACCAGTAACGTACTGGGGTCGATTTAATCGACTTTCCTCTCCCCTAAATTACTGGCCCTGTGCCTATACTAGAAATCATTATTTAAGGTGATGTTGGAAACTGAATATAAAAGTAAAGCGATTGGAATTGTAGGTAGCAGATGTGCAATGAATAGTTTTTGACACGTAATGGTGCATAGCTCTATTAAGTTTTTATATGCTCTTAAATGACAAAATTACTTTTTCAAACGAAGTCACTCACCAAACAGATACCACTCCAAAATATGAAATACCGTATAATATACTCAAATATAAGTTGACCCTATTTTATGTCTTGAGAAATACACGAAAATCCCAACCCGTTTACTAACTAAGGCAGATAATTATAATTAACACATTGTTTAGATGGCGTATACAAGCCAATCTTCCATTTTACCATCGATTTTTAAAAAATCACATATTCCTCGGTTTATATTCGAATATATACGGTATATGTCTTTTAAAATTTATAATATCGTCTTTCAAATTTTCGTGTTGAAATCTCACCAGCATCGCCTTTGTCTTTTATCTCTCCCGGTTCGCTAGAAAAATTACTCGGACTTGTGCCAATATACGTAGCACTTATAATCTTTATATCCGTTCTGTGCTTTACTACACATTGATCCGTCATCATACCGCATCTGTAGCATATCAACATAGCAACTATCTTCTATATCAGAAGAAATTGCCTTTTTCTCGTCCAACCCTTCTCCATTTCTGAGAAAAAAAGGATGTTGTGAGTGTTTCCTACGACAGAGGTTCTCAAAGTGGGCGCTATCGCCCCCCCCCCCCCCGCCCACCGAGGGCGTTGAGACAGTCCAGTGGCCTAGGGAGCAGTAGAGATGATATAATAGTATATTAAATATCAAATGATAAATATTATATATAAACATAGTAAAATATAAAATATATAATATATATTTATACATAGTATATATTATATCATTTATTATATATCAATTAACGATTTTATTTATTATATATTATTTACAATTTGCGTGTAGGCAGGTCTCTCTTGAAATAGGGGTGGGGCGCTAAGGATATTACATGCAATAGTGAAACTGAAAGATACGTTAGCTTGTTCTAAATTAAATGTTTTATAGAACTTAATTTAATATTTCTGTTTTGGCAATTGGCCCGGGCCTCCTGAAGTGGAGGGGGCCCACCAGTGGCGGCCGTAGCAATTTATTTGTGCCCTCAGCTGGGGTTTTTAGTTTTAGGATGTTTAGAATTTTTGAATTTAATACTTGTATGTATAACTTTTCAATTCCAATTACTTGCGCCAAGCTAACTTTGATATGTAAAATTAGGGTGGTTTGCTGTGTATTCTTATTTATTTTTGTATATGAGAGCCCCAGGTCTAAATCCAGCCCTGTTCCATAGTTAAGTTTGTTTAATGAGTAACACTAGAATTTGTTACGTCATGGTAAATATTTCGATTGTGTCTTCTATTTCCTTCCATAGTCAAGATTATTTAAAGAGAAACACATAAAAATGTTTCATTATGCTAAATATTTCGATTACGTTTTCAATTTCATACTGTAGTTAACCATTGAAATACATGTAACAATCAGACTAATAGTATAGCTAATACTAGTGTTCTGGAAACCACAAGTAGTCACTAATAACAGGGGGCGCAAGCCCTGCTATCCAGATGTCATCTCCAGAGATTCTGGTATTGAAATCCACGACTTGGCAACGGCAATGAACGACAGAGCCACGTGGAGATCAATTGTTGAGTCGATTTCGGCTGAGGCCACCGGATGAATACATAAATGATTTAATGAGTTTATTAAATCGACTACACCCGCACATCTTACTAATACTATTATTTTCTATGAAGGACGGTGGATTGGCAGAATCGGCAGAGCTTCGGTCAGCATGCTTAGCAGCATTTAGTTACGTCCCTTTACGTTCCGAGTTCCAATCCTGCCGAGGTTAGCTTTGCCTTTCATCCTTACGGAGTCGATAAAATAAAGTACCAGTAACGCACTGGGGTCGATTTAATCGACTTTCCCCTTCCCTTCAAATTGCTGGCCTTGTGCCTAAATCCTAAGCCATTATTTTCTATGAATACTAGTTACTCTTAATTGCAGTATCCCTTTTTCTTTCACTTTTTTCTCTTCCCGTCTCTCTATTACTTTCATAATGTTATTTCTTTTCTTTTTCCACTTTGGGCAAGATAAAACATAGATGATGTAGGCGGAGAATTGTCAGAGTCATTAGAACGTATTCGTTCTGACTCTCTGCTCTCTGAGTTAAAATCCCGCTGAGGTCAACTTTGCCTTTCATCCATTTAAGGTCGATAAAAAAGTACCAGTCTAGTACTGGGATCTATTCTACCTCTATATTTCTTTCTCCCTTCCTCTTCCTTACTTTCAATCCTTCTCTGGACGAAACATGCTACATTCAGACCTGGAGAGGAGATGGGCTCTGCCAGGTTTAAAAAATGCCCTAGCAACGCCGTCTACCTCTACAGCGCCCCTACGACTCCATCAGGAATTATGGGACCATAGCATAAATATATAATAGCAAATGTAATATATATAAAAGTATTTCTTTCATTATTTTACA
>OZ024740.1:271205951-271215951 GCA_964016885.1 Eledone cirrhosa | reverse complement strand
AGAGGCCAGATAGAATGTAGGAGCTAAGAATAATATTTCATTTCATTGTGTCTTCATCATGTGTTGAATATTTAGAAGTCAGAGTGAATATATTAAGGAAGAAAAGGAATATAATTAGGAAGATAATGAATGTATTTTCGTGACAAACCATATATTAAACAAATGGTAGTAGTAGTTAATGGCGACGAATTGACAGAGTCATTTAGGTGTCTGATGGAATATTCTATAATATTTATTCGGACTCTTTGAGCCCTGAATTCAGATCCCACTGCGGTCATCTTTACCTTTCATTCTTTTGAGGTTGATAAAATAAAGAACCAGTTAATGGCAGTAGATTGGTAGATTTATTAGACGAGATGCCTTGCGGTATCTGTTCCTGAATTTAGCTTTCTGTGTTAAAATTTTGCTCAGAGTTTCAAATTCCCCCGGTGACCAGGGTTAAAACCATGACTGATTATAAAAGCCGAAATGGGGAAGGAGATGGTGGCCAATCTGTAACTGTATTCGAACGATGATGGGGATGATGATGATGATGATGATGATGATGATAGTAGTAATTGAAGTTGCTGAGTAGTCATGGTCAGAGGTTTGCTGATAAGTTACAAAATACTTTACTAAAGTATATATAATACATAAATATTTCTCATGTTCAACATCTCACTGTTTAAGGGTTAGTTCGCCCCGTGGCCACAGGCAGACAGAACGGAGAAGACGATCCCCGCGAGGGAGACGTGCTAAAACAGTCACTCCAACTCACGGGGGCTCGCTCTTTCAGGTAGCCAACTCCGCCTGGGTGTCTTTGGTCATATCTACTTTGTTGCAAGCATTCAGACCATTCACTGGTCTGAGGATACTTCTATTTCTTGATGTGCTGCTTCAAACTTCCTCTGCCATCGCAGTGTGCCATTATTTGTGGATGTTTATCTCCTAGATTGGCCCGATTGAATAGAGCTATAATCAAAGGCATTCCAGGCGTTATCATCTCGTCTTTTTAGAGATTATGTTAGACTACATTTAGAGATTATGTAAGACTACATTTAGAGATTATCTAAGACTACATTTAAAGATTATGTAAAACTACATTATCCAACGTGTTCTAGTCTAGAACATAGTTTAAAGGAGATTTGGAATACTATTTCTAGCACGATCCCTTTGGTCTTCCCCTTGTGCCACTGTTTAATAGAGCACACAAGTGACAGTGGTTTTCCAGTTGAATATCACCACAGGTTACAACAAGGATCTGATCTCGTGAATAACGTCCCTAGAAACTACCTGCTGACAGGCCTACTTTACTATTTACAGTGATCGAAGTAATAGTTAACAGCAATTATGGTTCATTTTTATCAGAGGTTATAAGAACTGTTTATCTTCTATTGATAACGTCATTACAATAGGTATAGTTTTAAAGATACCAATAATCGAAAGTAAGTTAAAACAAGAGTTCGCAATGTAAATATACAGGGTGTCCCCCAAAGTGTATACACACTTCAACAGCATTCTCATAAATATGTGTATACATTTTTTGGGACGGCCTGTATATATATTTTGATTGGGAAAATATGAACATATTAAGATAGACGAGGATCGGCTGAAAAGTTCATAGGCTGACCATGAAGGAATGACTGTGTGTGCGCTTGTAGTATATGAAAGCCTTTCGCCTGCGTGTCTTTGATTTTAAGAATTGATAGATACTGTTCAGCAATTTATTATTGGGACGTTTCTCTTATATATATATATATATGGGCTGAAACGTTCATAGGCTTACTATGAAGGATTGATGCTAGAGCTGTGAAATCTTGCATGCATTAATTTTAAGTCTTCTTATTATAACTGCATTGTTTCTTTCCAGGGTCTCTGTTGAAAAGTAAACCTCATTTGGTCATTCCATGAGAGTATCTTAATCAGCCTATGAATTTTTCAGTCGACCAACGTATGCATCTTTATAACTTTAAAATATATTCTATAGAACATCGTGATTTATAGTTTAGTCTATAATTTATTCAAATATAGTGAATTGTTTATTGGAATTTAATCATTCTAGATATCTAATATATTTATGCAATATTTAAGTGACTAGATATCTAATATATTTATGCAATATTTAAGTGACTAGATAAATGTTTTTGAAGAAACCGGCTTTCTTAAGCCTTTGTAAACATGAAATTTCAGAAAAAGAAATAATACTTACAATGTCCACATGTCTTACGGCAATTTATCAATGCAAAGTCTTTAAAGTTTCCATGGCAAATCTGTTGTCCTGCACTTTGGCATACACTTGCAAGATCCCTGCACATTGGAGTAGATGTACACTGAAGTTGTGGACAACAGCTGTTGTTGACACTTATTTCTTGACAATTGGTGGGAACTGAGAAATATTGGTTACATCTGAAGAAAATTGAGAGTTTTGTATAACTCTGAATAATACAAACTTTTTTTTTCACTCCCACATCGATCATATTTTAATCAAATTTGCCCACCTTGACTGACATTTGAACTGTTGCTTTTTAGCATTTGTGCATTCACATTCCATTTGACAACCAACGTTCCATTTCTCTCCTTGTTGGTAGGTTGTTTGATTAAACAAACAAACATCTGACATGAAAGGAAACGAAAGAAAGCAATAGATTTGGTTATTTTATTATAGTTATGATTTATTATGGCATGACATGATCCCGTAACTCCTAAAAGAGTCGCAGATGCGCTATATTGGCATACGGCGTTTCTAGGGCCTTTTAAAACCTGGCGGAGCCCATCTCTCTCCAGGTCTGAATACAGCAGATTTCTTTCAGAGAAGGATAGATAGATAAATGAGAAAGAGATATAGAGGAAGAATCGACACCAGTACAAGACTGGTACTTTTTTTATCGACCTCAAAAGGATGAAAGGCAAAGTTGACTTCGGCGGGATTTGAACTCAGAGAGCAGAGAGTCGAAAAAATTACCGCAAAGCATTCTGTCTGAAGTTCTAACGACTCTGCCAATTCGCCGCCTTATGATTTATTATATGTAAATCAAAAGAGTGTTGGACTTACGATCATTATATCATGGGTGCGATTCCTGGGCTGCGTTGCATGTTGTGTTCTTGAGCAAAACACTTCATTTCACGTTGCTCCAGTATACTTAGCTGAAAATGAGTACTAGCAATAGCTGGGGTTTAACCCTGCGATGGACTGACGTTCTATCCAGGGGGTGTATTGTACTCTCACTCGCTTCACGCCAGTCTGAGGCGAGTTTTTATATATATCATTAAGACCAGTACTACAATGTAGACATAACACCCCAAATATAATATATAAAGCTGGCCTGTTATGTCTTCGTTATAGTTCTAGTCTTAATGATAGTATATATATATATATATGAGGATAAAGAACAAAGATCCTATAACTCCTTGTGAAGTAGAAGCACCGTCATAGAGCATATCTAGGGCACTTTTAAACCTGGCGGAGCTCAACCCTCTCTAGGCCTGAATACAGCCGATTTTTTCTATTCTTTTCTATTCTTCTTGGGAGATCGACCCCAGTACTGGATTGCTACTTTTTTTTATCGACCTCGAAAGGATGACAAGCAAAGTTGACCAAGTCAGGATTTGAACTCAGACTGCCAATTCGCCTATATATATATTAAAATAACAGATTAAAGTTTAAGCAAAGAATCGCTCCTTTCACCCTTAACGGGATCTTCTGAAACTAAAAAAATCAATTTGTGAACGCAGAAGTAAATATTTCGAAAAACGTTGCAACCGAAGGAAAACAGGAAGACGATACTTTGGTTCGTGAAGACGTTCCCTGGCAATGAACGAAAAAAAAACGAAGATAATACGTCGTTATGTGGATTTAGGAGAATAAATACACGCAAAGACCACGTTTATGGTATAAATGGAGTCGTAGACTAATAATCTATTTAGGAAACCGAATGATTCTAGGCTTTGGAGTTAAAAATCATGTAAATAAATTAGTAGAACGAAAATGACAGTGGTTATTAAAATCATAAAAGTAATAATAATTAAATATATACATACACACATCTATATACGTACATATATGTGCCTACGCGAAAACACCCGCCATGCATGCATATACGTGCACGTACATATAAACACGCGCACACGTACATAAACCCGCGCGACACATATACCCGCACACATACGAACATATACACCAAATACACATAAATAGAATATTAGTCTACGACTCCATTTATACCATAAACGTCGACGTTGCGTGTTTTTATTCTCAGCGCTCCACATAACGACGTATTATCTTCGTTTTTTTTCCGTTCATTGCCAGGGAACGTCTTCACGAACCAAAGTATCGTCTTCCTGTTTTCCTTTGGCTGCAACGTTTTTCGAAATATTTACTTCTGCGTTCACAGATTGATTTTTTTAGTTTCAGAAGATCCCGTCAAGGGTGAAAGCAGTGATTCTTTACTTAAACTTTAATCTGTTATTTTAATAAATATTTGGTCTACGGTTCTTATATATTTGATATATATTTATCCTTATCGAGCCCTCTTTGGATTTTAGTCTTCACATTTATTACTAATACTATATATATATATATATATATATATATATATATATATATATATATATATATATATATATATATATATATATATTTATTAAATAACAGATTAAAGTTTAAGCAACTCACTCTTAGTACGGCTGTTACTTAAAATATAAGTATGTATACGTACATACATATATGTATACAGACGTACAGTAGTATGTATATATATATACATACATGCACACATATATACATGTACGTATGGATTCACCGAACATTTATATATATATAGTGACGAAACATAAGTCAATTGCATGAACTCATAATCCTTTATTTACTGCTATATATATTTCGATGATAGCCATTGAATGGCTATGACCTCATCAGGCAGTTAGTCAGTTCTTAGATATGCCAGCTCTGTGTTTATAGTGTTGATGGTATCAGAGCCTTGACACACACACACACACACACACACACACACACACACACACACACACACACACACACACACACACACACACACACACACACACACACACACACACACACACACACACACATATATATATATATATGTCTCAACTCTACTTTTGAAAAGCAGAAGAACTGCGAAACCGGTAAAGGAACCAAATAAATATATATATTTAAAAAAAAATAAGACTCCAGTTGCATTTTCGAATTCATCTTTTTTTCTTTATACTTTCACTCGTGTAGGACACCTCGGTTATTTTTTATTTTGTAAAAAAACCCTCACTTTCTAATATATATATATATATATATATATATATATATATATATATATATATATATATATATATATATATACACATATATATATATTTAAATATATATATATATATTTAAATATAAATATGTAGTGAAGACGTATGCATATGGCGGGTAGTGAAGACGTATGTATATTTTCTTACTATGATATTTTGTAATATATTTTACATAGATCAATAATAGAATGAACATACGGGAAACTACCCCCCAGAAACGATCGTAAAATAATGAGTTTTACTATGAATTAACCAATTTTTGTTTAATTTCATTGTTTTACTATTTGTATTTTTGACTCTGTATCCAATGAATTATATCGTTGAAAATGTTGTATTTTAAACTTTGCCTCACATCTTCTACATACGGATTACATTGAGTTCTTCATACGGCTTAGACCCTACCATTAATTGGTGGATTTATCTGTGTAAATATATATATATATATATATATATATATATATATATATATATATATATAAATAGGCGCTACTGTTACACTAAAAACAATACAAGTGTTTACACAAGTTTCTCTTCAGATATGTGGCTCAGTGCCAAGGGTAACTAACAGAAGAACTACAAATGAACACGCGTAATTGACGTCACTTCAAGAAAGGTGTAAATAAGAGAAAATTAGAATAACGCCAGAGTGACAAAGTGAATTCAAATGAAATTTATATACACACACACAAACAAATATACGTACACTCATACACTACATATATATATATATAGAGAGAGAGAAAGAAAGAGAGAGAGAGGGAGGGAGAGAGAGAGAGAGAGAGAGGGAGAGAGAAAGAGAGAGGGATGCGTTGGAGTGAATGTATTTATGTATATATATATGTGTGTGTGTTTGTATATGTATATATATATATATATATATATATATATACATAAATACATTCACTTCAACGCACACCTCTCTCTTTCTCTCTCCCTCTCTCTCTCTATTTCTCTCTCTCCCTTTCTCTCTCTCTCTATATATATATATATATATTCATATATATATATATATATTTATATATATACATATATATATATATCATGGAACATTAGGGGGGGGGGGGGGGTATACGTGAAAGCATATACCATATATATATATATATATATATATATATATATTTATTTATTTATAAGATATATTTTCAGAAGATCCCGTTAAGGGTGAAAGCATCGATTCTTTGCTTAAACTTTAATCTGTTATTTTAATAAATATTTGCTCTACGGTTCTTATATATTTGATATATATTTATCCTTATCGAGCCCTCTTTGGATTTTAGTCTTCAAAGTTATTATTATTAATATATATATATATATATATATATATATATATATATATATATATATATATATATATATATATATCATGGAGCATAACAGGGGTATATGTGAAAGCATATACCATATATATATATGTATAAAAACTATAACCTTAGTATTACCATGTACAAAAACACTAAAAACGTCAACTTCCTAGACGCCACACTCTACCTAGACTCAATGATATATGCACCTTTCCACAAACCTAATGAAAACTCACTTACGTAGATACCAAGTCTAACCACCCTAGATCTATATTAAACTCTATCTCTAAGGGAGTATCTAATAGAATCTCTAATCTATCCTATGACATAAACACATTTAACAATAACTCGCAGTATTATAATCAGGCATTAGCTAGATCAGGCCATAATACAGGGATAGAGTTCCTACCTACAAAAACGCATAGCTACAACATTATTTCGCACAACATGTCCATGAGAAAATTTAATAATAGGAATAGCAACTGCACACATACACTAATAGAGATGATAACAACAAAAGTAACCCACACCACAGAAATTACCATAGTAACATAAAAGGAAACAAATCACCAGACATAAAAAACAGTAATAGAGGAAGAAATAATACATTTTTCAACCCTCCTTTCAATCTAAACGTCTCTACCAACCTACCTAGGGCTTTCTTCTCACTACTAGATAAAAACTTCCCATCCGGCCACAAGTACCATAGCCTTTTAAACAAAAACACTATTAAGATCTCATACTCTACTACGCCTAATTTAGCATACCACATAGCTAGTAGCAATAAAAGAAAAATTAATTCTTACTTCCAACAAACTAAATCACAACAGACGATAAACCTTCAAAATAACATTCAAAATAACATTATAGCAACTAACCATAATATCAATAGAAATAATAGTAATAGTACTAGTGTAAACAATAACGCTGAGAATGACAACCCACATAACCATAACCGTATAACTAACATCCAGACTTCTACACAGCATATTAACCGGCAGACTAACACCCAGAATAATTGTAACTGTAGATCAAATAGAACCTGCCCTTTAGATAAAAATGCTTAACCAAGGATATCATATACTCATGTACAGTCACAACTAACAACTCTTCTGAAACCTATATAGGCTCTACTTCTAACTGCTTCAAAACTAGATACAATTCGCACCTCCACTCTTTCAAAAAACACAGTCTAGCCAACTCCACTTCACTATCTAGCTACATACACTATCTAAAAACTAAAAATAAACTATATACACTTAAATGGGAAGTGGTAGGTAATGCAACATCGTACAAACCACCTAATAAATTTTGTAACCTCTGTCTACTAGAGACCCATACTATCATCTTCTCTAACCATAATCTCCTTAATAAAAAATCAGAAGTGTTCGCATCTTGCCAACACCGCTTCCGACACTCTTTCCAAAACTTTAAACCCTATATATAACAATGTCAGACTGGAACCGTCACCACCCCTAGCAATTAGCATCAGTGGCACACCTTACACCTCATCTCCACACCCATTTATATACTCTAAAGCTAATAGTGGCAACCTTATAGTACCATCTACCCTGGAGATACCCCCATGTACTTCTAATTCTGATATGTTGGCCTTGGATTACTTAGACTGCATTGCACAAATATATGATTAATATAAACTGTAGACACTGTATTGGTTGTGCTAACATAATCCTGTGCATGGAGTGCCACCATGATATAGATGGATGATTAAGTAATTAATTATTATTAAGTGACTATATATTCTATACGATGAGTACAATGAATTATGCACAGGTGATATATGAGTTAGGAGTTTCTGTATTGCTTGATGACCAGATTAGTGTCTTTTGATGGAAGAACTGGTCCCCGAACCACCCTGGTGATATTTGAATTTACCAGGGACTCAGTCATACAATGACCCGGAACTTACCGGGAGTCTTATATAGTAATAAGACCCTTATTAGTAATAAGACCCTTATACATATAATTGATTTTGAAGTCTGACTCTTCTTATAGATTGTTCAGGTGTGGCACTCCATATTGGATTGTAATCATCATGATATGAACTCCTTTAGTACTTCTTAATAGACTGCACTCTAATTTATAGATAAGAAACCTAATTTAATTTATATATGAGATGGGAGTTTATGTATTGCTTGATGACCAGACTGGTGTCTTTATATGGGAGATTTGATCTCCGGACCACCCTGGAGATATTTAAATTTGCCAAGGATTCAGACATACAATGACCCAGAGCTTACCGGGAGTCATATATAATAATAAGACCCTGCCAGGTTCTGCGGGTGGACTACACTTACAAAGAACATTGATTTGGAGGTCTGACTCTTCTTATAGAATGTTCAGGTATGACACTCCTTAATAGAAGGTAATCATCCTAATATATACACCTTTAGTACTTCTTAATAGACTACACTGTAACCTATAGATAAGTAACCTAATCTAGAAATTAGTTATAACATCATATGATAGGCACTTATTTGAAACACCATTAATGTAATTTAGGATAATAAATTTAACTAAGAAAATCAACTAGTTACCTCCCCTTACGCATTAACTCCCCTTGGTCACACACACACTTCCGGAATATAATATCATCTCACAAAACTAAACAACATGATCTATTAATTAAGAATCGACAAGATATGGTTTATAACTTGGTTCTATGCTGAATCATCGTGGATTGTATGATAGACCTGTAGTCTATATATTGCGTTTCATGGATTATGTGAGTGGTGGTGTGCGCGAAGACAGTGGTACTGTTTTGCTTATGTTATAATATGTTTTATAATATGTTTGATATTTTTGATATTTTGGTGTTTCTCTACATTCGGGATTGTATATCATACAGGTGTATGCGAAAAAATGATTTAACAATACAGCCCACATAATACTATCGAATGCCTGCTTTAACTGCCTGATCCTACAAGTAACAATCTGCCGCACTCTAATCCTGTATAAATAAGACACGCGTGCATGCTACACGTGAGATTGTTTCATACACTGACTACTCTAAACTTTCCTCTTGCTTTATCTTCATAAACTGCCAATGTTTCATTTTTATTTTTATTTTTATTTTTATCCTTTAACCTTTATATGTAAATTGCCATGCTATATCATTATGATGGATGTCATCCCACTGTGGGTCAATATATGCATATGTTTTTATATGTCTCTTGTGTTGAAAAGGAGGTCAATTATGTTATAGATCACTAAATAGTTGCTCCGAAGAATCCAAACCTCGGTTTGGAGGAAACAATTGTAAGCAAATAAATGATTTAAACTGAACTTTGATTATTGTAATCTCTCTCTCTCTCTCTCTCTCTCTCTCTCTCTCTCTCTCTCTCTCTCTCTCTCTCTCTCTCTCTATATATATATATATATATATATAT
>OZ024740.1:271175951-271200951 GCA_964016885.1 Eledone cirrhosa | reverse complement strand
TGCTAGAACTGTGAAATCTTGTATGCATTAATTTCAATGTTTCTTATTAATAACTGCATTGTTTCTTTCCAGGGACTATGTTTAAAAATAAACCTCATTTGTTTATTCTAAGAGAGTGTCTTGGTCAGTCTATGGACCTTTCAGTCGACCCTTATATTTACTATGGCACAATATACATAAGAATTCCATGCTCTACACAGACGTATACACACACGCACCCTCTCATGTAAATATTATGCATATGTATATGCTGATGGATTGACAAAAGTGTTAGCTTCGCAATACTAAGACCTTATAAGTTCTGAATTCAAATACCATCGAGGTTAATTTATCAGGGTATTCAATGCCCCCTTCCTTGGTATGTTCCTTCATATCTATCACACAACTGAAAAACTATGTTGCAAAAACGAAGAACATTGTTTGTCCAAAACTTGCCCTACAGCAAATCTGTCATCTCCACCAACTGCTGCAGGAAAGCAAATGATGATTTCTTGCATTAACCATTAACCTTAAATTCCAGTCAAGCTTTCTTGTCCCTCACCAACATGATCTGACAGCTGGGCACACTCCAGCCGCTTTGACTATCAGTACTTGCTAGCTTGATAGCCAGTTAGCCACCTATTGGCTATGTCAGAGCTGGCTTCTGTGCTTTTATGGGGATAGGTTTTGGCTGAATATGGACACTAATATAATTGTTATCGATCTCGTAAAAGGTTTCATTTTCACTTTGTTTTTCCTTTTCCTTTTTCACTCCCTTTCTCTCTTTCTTTTCTTTTCTTTCTTTCCTTCTATTCTAATTTGCAGATATACTCTTTCGTTTTCTTGGCTAGTATTTCCATCTTCCGTTAATACTACGCAGGATTTCCTGTAACTCTAGAATCCTACCTCTCGCTACTGTTCACCTCAGGCTGCTCTACTTGAATTATATTTTAATGAAGACATCACATTTAGAGCTTCATTTAATTCTCACTGTACACACAATGCAAATGGTCTCTGGTAATTCCGAAATATACATATTCATATATACGAGTGCATAGACCGACTATGAACGAGTGATGCTAGTGCTGCGAAATCTTTTATGCATTAATTTCAACTCTTGTTATTAATAACTGCATTGTTTCTTTCCAGGGGTTATGTTTGAGGAATAAACCTCATCTGGTCTTACTATGAGAGTGTCTTGGACAGCCTATGAACTTTTTACACACACACACACACACGCACACACACACACACACACACACACACACACACACACACACACACACACACACACACACACACACACACACACATATATATATTTGCGTAGGTGTTTGTATTATACAAAAAACATCTACATAGTTTCGTTTTTCTAAACCTTCTCTTAAAGGGTTTGTTCGATGAGCAGCTAGGGTAGAAGACACTTGCTCACGACACATTGCTGTGTAATGTGGATGGGATTTGAGACGATACGATTGCTCGAGGAACTTTTTAAACACAAGGAACACTCACCTATCAATACAGCTATAATAACCTGTAGTCTCATCTTCACATGTACATTTCAAACTGCAGTCATCTTCCCAACTCTCTCCTTTCGAGTATGACTGGCCCTTGTAGTAACATTTTCCTGTGCAGAAGAAAAAAAATGTTAGTTCTGATATATTAATCTTTTAACGTAATAGTTTGATTATAAAGCCACCAAACTTTCGCCAGGTATTTTAGGTGCAAACATTTTAGTCACATTTAGAGAATACAACACACACACACACACACACACACACACACACACACACACACACACACAGACACACAGACACACACACACACACACACACACACACACACACACACATATATATATATATAAGGGATAACAAAATATCGTTATAGGTAATCTAGTTAGAGGTTGTGGATACTTCGTATTGTGGAATTTTTTAGCGTACGGCGTTGTTTGACTCAACAAGAGGTTTTCGTAGGTGGCGAGTTTATGAGTTCTCTTGTATTCCTATCTAAGTTTATCTTGGAATAATAATATTGAATATCATCTGATGATCTGGTTAAGCTAACAACGTATTTAAAATTGAGTGGCACAGCTTCATGTGTTCAGCAATTTTTAGACAACTTGATCAGTGAAACAATTGTTAGACTGTAAATAAAACCCATTTTTGTACTGTTGACCATGTTATTCTTTACTCTTTCAATATATATATATATAGGAAAAAGTTTGACCTGGACGGACGGCAGAGCTCAAGCCGTTTCGACGGCTATTTCTGGACTAAAGTATTGAGTACTCTGGTGCGTTATGGTCCATCTGGTTCCTTACCACACCGCCTTCGTTATATATATATATATATATATATATATATATATATATATATATATATATATATATATATATATATATATGTGTGTGTGTGTGTGTGTGTGTGTGTGTGTGTATGTATGTATATATACATACATAGATATATATATATATATATAAAATTTGAGTATGTGTTGGTTGTTTACCAACACTTCAGTATGCAGGTTAGAGCACTCAACGAAGTGCGCAGGTGTGTCTGTTTACTCCGGAGTATTATAAATACAAGAAGTGTAAGTCAACAGGTCAAGATAAACTTCGTTTATTCATATTCACTGATATATAGCAGCGAATATGAATAAACGATGTTACTTTTAACCTGTTGACTTACACTTGTTGTTTTTATATACAGGGGTTGGACAAAATAATGGAAACACCTAGCATCATAGCATCATAATTTTGAAATATCTATAAAACCGTCAAAAGCTTGTTTATTTTTATGTTTTTTGATTTATTATTAGTGTTGCTTAATATGTTTTGTTAAAATTGCTGTTTCTTTTCAGATATCAGAAAAAGGTAATTAAAATTCATTAAAATGACAGATCTAGAGAATTTTATGACAAGCAAAAGATAATGGTCAAGAGAAATTGGATGGGAGAAGTGTTCTGGTTCAGTGAATATGGTTAGTTCGCTGGGGTGTCAGAATTCAGATTTTCTATTAAAATAAAGAAAGTAAAGATATGTATGTTTATTTGTGTGCTTGTGTGTGTGTGCTTGTGTGTGTGTGTGTGTGTGTGTGTGTTTGAATTTCTTTTTACTTAAAAAAAGGGCTCATGAAGGCTTTTTTTTTTAATAAACGTAATTTGATTGGTTATAAATGAAATTATGGCTGTCACGTGAACAAGTTTTCATTAAATTTTCGCGCCCTTATTTGGAAATCTATTCTGTAGCCTTTTTAGAGAATTTTATGACAAGCAAAAGATAATGGTCTTTACTTTCTTTATTCACTAGAAAATCTGAATTCTGACACCCCAGTGAACTAACCATATTCACTGAACCAGAACAATTCTCCCATCCAATTTCTCTTGACCATTATCTTTTGCTTGTCATAAAATTCTCTAAAAAGGCTACAGAATAGATTTCCAAATAAGGGCGCGAAAATTTAATGAAAACTTGTTCACGTGACAGCCATTTATAACCAATCAAATTACGTTTATTAAAAAAAAAAAAAAAAGCCTTCGTGAGCCCCTTTTTTTTTAAGTAAAAAGAAATTCAAACACTCATATATGAAAAAAACAACCTGTAACCCCCTCCTTGTTTGAAGAACTTTGTAACGCGAACTGGCGCAAAATTTATTATAATTATTGACCAACCAATCAAATTACTTCTCTAAAAACCTGGCATTTCGAGCCACTTTTTCCATATAAAATAAGTAACATTCAGAGACCAACCAGATGTGAGAAAAACCACTGACCCTCCATCTCAACCCTACTTTTGAAAAGCAGAAGAACTGCGAAACCGGTAAAGGAACCAAATAAATATATATATTTAAAAAAAAATAAGACTCCAGTTGCATTTTCGATTTCATCTTTTTTTTCTTTATACTTTCACTCGTGTAGGACACCTCGGTTATTTTTCATTTTGTAAAAAAACCTCACTTTCTATTATATATATATATATATATATATATATATATATATATATATATATATATATATAATCGCTTTAGCTTTTCTTTCATCATTTTTCTTTTCATCTCTTTCCTGTTGAGATATGTGTAAAACAAATAATAATGTTACTCCAAAATTCTTCATCTTATTATCAATCCACTGTGTGTGTATATATATATATATATATATATATATATATATATATATATATATATATATATATATATATATGTGTGTGTGTAGGTATATATGTATATATGTGTATATACATACACACACACATGCATGTATATATATATATATATATATACTCACAATGAGAGAGATAGAGGTAGAGTTAAGGAGAGAAAGAGTCTGAGCAATGAACTCAGATTATATATTTCCAGCTTGTTTACACGTTCTAATAAAGACGTTAAAAACTATTATCTAGATATAAAGAAAATGTATTGTTTTATAAAAGTATTTTTACAAACGTTTTTATATATATATAAAGGTTATTATAATAAAAGTGTCTTTTATAAGGAAGCTCTCTTCATAAAGGTAAAATGATAACTCAAAAGTACGTAAACTAGGTTTCTCGAGACAGTAAGTCATTAACTGAAATATTGATATGTTATATCTTTTGTAATAGCTATTGTAATATCTATCGTTGTAGATTTTCACATAAATGTTATTGTTTGTTTTGCCACGAGCACCTAACGTTAGTTATCTGTATTGTATATTATAATGCCATATGTCTGATGCACGAGCAAACCATTTACTTGTAAAAGTCATCATTATGTTGCTCTGAAGATCCTCTTTATAATGATATTTATGAAAGATAGTTTTATAAAAAGATAGCTTTCTAAATGATAGTTTTATAACAGATACTATTATAAAGTGCTTTGTATTTCTAACGCATTGGTTCAACATTTAAATGAATCTGAAAATTTCAAGTTATTTGTATCAATAACACATCAAATGAGGTCACACTTAAATTGTACTTGTAACTTTCTAGATTAATATTTTTTTTATTAAGTATAAAGCTAGTAATATGAGAGAAACTATGATTTATAGCACGGAAAATAAAAGGGAAGAAAGTGTTTTGTCATTTAATTTTGGGTATTCGAAGTGTGTTTCAGGACGGTCAGTGGAGGCGCATGACCTAGTGGTAAAAGTGTTGATCTTACGATCATAATGTGTTCTATTCTTCAGCAAAACACTTGAGCAAAACTCTTCATTTCACGTTGCTCCAGTATATTGAGCTGAAAATGAGCACCAGCAATAGCTGGAGATTTAACCCTACGATGGACTGGTGTCCTGTCCAGGAGGGGGGGGGGGGTAGAGTAGGAGACTTGTACTCTCAGTCGGTTAACGCCATGGAAAATGGCGATAAACACTGGCCTGATGAGCCTCCAAGCTTGAGACATACTTTAGACAAGTGATATGAGAGAAAATATGATTTATAGCACGAAAACTTACCTATAGTCAATGTACTATGGGTAACTATAGTACTGACAGGTACTGTGAGGTTTGAACAGACCATTTGTCTGCAACAGTCATCATGAGGGTCATTTATTGCTGCACAGTGCTTAGGTATTAATCCCAAATTCGTACATCTGAGTACAGAAATTAAAAAGTAGAGTAAAGTAAAACGAAGCATTGAGAGATACATAATACAAAACCGATAATTTTTAAAAAGCTGGTACAATTCGGTAGAAAAATACTAAGGGCAAATGATGACAAATAAAACAAAACAATGTAATATTTTGCCCAGTGTATTTCAGCATGATATTTCAGGGCTATTACCATCTTAAGGAGGAACACATCAATCGTTCGTTTTGTTTTGAACTGTTTCAGCTCCACATTTGAAAAGACGATTATAGCTCTGAAATATCATGTTGAAATATACTGGGTAAAACATTACTTTGTTCTGTTTTATTTGTCATTATTTGCCCTTCTTATTTTTCTTCAGCATTGTACCGGTTCTTTGAAAATTAATGTTTTACAAACGTTATATTTAATTAAAAATAATAAACATACCCCCTTCCCCCCAAAACAAAAACAAAACAAAAACAAAAACAAACAAAAAACAAACAAAAAAATAAAAACAACAAAAACAACAAAACAAAAAACAATGTAACAAATTTAAAGAGTGTCTTAAAATGGTCAGTGAAGGTGAATGACCAAGTGGTAAGAGTGTTGAACTTATGGTCATAATATCGTAGGTTCGAATCCTGGACTGGATTGCGTGTTGTGTTCTTGAATAAAATACTTCATTTCACGTTGCTCCAGTATACTCTGCTGAGAACGAGTACCAGCAATAGCTGGGAGTTTAACCATGTGATGGACTGGCGTCCTGTCCAGGGGTGGGTCATATACTCTCAGTCGTTTCATGTCACGGAAAGTGGGATAGACATCTGCCCGATGAACCTCCGGGCTCGAGACAGACTTTTGATTTAAAATGGTCAGGTAGTTAATGTAAGTCAGATATTTAGAAACTGTAAGCTAGAGACACGAGGAAAAGCAAGTAACTGTAAGAATAATTATTCACATATATATAATTTACCTTTCTTTGCAAATATAGATTCCTCTCTTTCCATCTGCACATTCACAAAAATATTTGCAGCCGTCTCTCCAGTTTTCGCCTTCTTTGTAAAACTTGCCACCATAAATGCAACCAGCTGAATAATATTAAGGAAATATGCATATATAATATATATTACAATACTATTTTATTATTCATTTTTAATCAATAGTATTTTCAGTCAGTAATAGTTATGGTTTATGTTCGACCAGCCAGTATGTTATCATCTACTGATCAAGTTTCCTTAATATCTGTGCTATAAATAGCTACAGAAAGAATTCTTTGCCAAAATGTTTTTCTTTCATATTTTAAATGATTTTTTTCACTTGCGATAATAAAAAAATACTGATCAATATATGGACCATAAACCGTATAGTATCTTAAGTAAAAAAATCTTTTCCATTCTTTTTAATTCATAGCAATGTTCAAAGAATTAAATAAAATGGCGTTATGAATGTAAAATGCATAATGATTTCTATTTGCATTTTTTAAAAGCGTATGTGTATTGGTTTTTCTAAAAGAAAATAGAGAGATTTAGGAAATGGGAAATTTACACAGTGAATTGGAAACAACCTGTTTATATATATATTTAGCAAAGCATTGATAGTACGAGGGTCGGCTGAAAAGTTCATAGGTTGACTATGAAGGTTTGATGCTAGTGCTGTGAAATCTTACTGGCATTAATTTCAACTCTTATTAATAACTGCATTGTTTCTTTCTATGTTGAAAAATAAACCTTATTTTGTCATTCCATGAAAATATCTTGATCGGCTTATAAACTTTTCATCCGACCCTTGTAGATAGGTAAAAACATAAACATATACTATAAATTTCGCACGGTAGATATGTTTGAGCGGGTAGAATATCAGAGAAAAATGTATACAGTATTTAGATTTGTCACATTCGAATTGATGTTTAATCTCTCTTGGGAAGATATCTTCCATTCGGTCGAGTACATAGCATATGTATGTATATATGTTCTGGCTTTATAATTTTATAAATTTTTACCAATAGAGAGAGAGAGAGAGTCGGTTTCTAACATAGACACAAGACTCTCACATTGGAATTTAAATAACATTAGCTAGGTAGATATATATGCATGTCTGCAAGCATGCATGTGTGTGCAGGTATGGGTGCTATTGTATGTGTGGATGTATATGTTTTAAGTTATATGTGTACATGTACATATGGTCTATATCTGTACACGTGTACATGCAGTTATTAGATGTAGAATCTATATGTATGTATGTTCATCTGGTTTTATACTTTCACAAATGTTTGCCAATAGAGAAAGAGTCGGTTTCTAACATAGATACAACATTGGAATTTACACAACACCAACTAGATAGATATGCATACATGTGTGTGCAGGTATGGATGTTATTGTATGTGTGGATGTGGATGTTTTGAGATGTATATGTGCATGTGCATTTTATCTGTACATGTGTACATGCAGTTATTAAATGCAGAATTTTTATGTATGTATGTATGTTTTAAAGCATTTTAAAGACTGCTTGAAAGATAGGTCAATATCGAAACATGCTTAAATGTATGTAAGTACGTATGTATGTATATATGTATGTATTTATGTATGTATGTATTTATGTATGTATGTACATATATATATATATATATATATATATATATATATATATATATATATATATATATATATATAAGCAGAAGGGATATTCAATTTGTTGGTAATTCAACAAATATAAATGTTTATAACTGATTCAGAGCACTCAACAGTTTTTTTCTGAAGTATAATATACAATGATATTAATATATAATAATACATAATTAATTAAATTTTCCATAGCGTCTAAAATAACGTTTTTTCAGCCCTTTTACTTAAACCTCATTTCCATACTCATCTTAATAATTTGAAATATTTGACTTTTCTTCTTTTTTCCCTTCACTTTCCAAGGATAGCTTGAACCGTTAAGGTATATTCTCCTTGGTTATGTCAAGAGTTATAAAACACACTTCGTATTTTATCTGATGATAGCGTACCAAAATTAAATTTTGGTACCCTTGAAATATATATAATAGAATAAATATGGTTTTATAAATATAGTTTCCATTTATTTAATATCATTGTATATATATATAGTAATAATAATAAATTTGAAGACTAAAATCCAAGGAGGGCTCGATAAGGATAAATATATATCAAATATATAAGAACCGTAGACCAAATATTTATTAAAATAACAGATTAAAGTTTAAGCAAAGAATTGCTGCTTTCACCCTTAACGGGATCTTCTGAAACTAGCAAAGTCAATCTGTAAACGCAGAAGTGGATATTTAAAAAAACGTTGCAACCGGAGGAAGACAGGAAGACGATACTTTGGTTCGTGGAAACGTTCCCTGGCAAAGAACGGGAAAAAACGAATATAATATGTCATTATTTGGAGCGGTGAAAAACAATTACACGCAAAGACAGAACCACGTTTATGGTATAAAAGAAGTCGTAGACTAATATTCTCTTAGGTGGTTCATAGAGACGTTCTCTGGCAATGAACAGAAAAAACGAAAATAATACGTCATATGTGGAGCGTGGAGAACAATTGCACGCAAAGACAAAACCACGTAAATGGTATAACTGAAGTCGTAGACTAAAATTCTAACTAGAAAACCGAATGATTCTCCGCTTCAGAGTAAAGAATAAAGTAAATAAAATACAGAGGTAATTGAAATTAAATAAATACATACACGCATCCAAATACGTACATACACAAGCATACGCGAAAACACTCGCCATAGGTATACAAATACACGCACATATAAATATGTGTGCGTGTGTGTGTGTGTGTGTGTGTGCGTGTGTGTGTGCGTGTATACAAATAATTAAATAAACGTATATAAATAAATACGTATATAACAAGCGCACACACATACCTACATGTAAATACACAAATGTTCGGAGATGTACGTCAACCAAAACACGAAGTACACATATACACACACCCTACATACGTACGAACCCGCATACTCACACAGACGCAAAACTCACGTATACACATAACCAAAAGCATATGTACCAGAATATATAAAATATACGCCATAACATATACAATCAAATATACGTACGAGAAAGTATACGTACCTTCACAAAACATACAGGTAATATATACTTACCTATGCAAATAAGTAATGGTATAAACATAACATATACTTAGCTACCACATCAAGACGTAAAATATCCGCGTATAGATCGTACTATCCGTTAGGGTATAATGTGGGGCTGTAATACAGGAAAGTTTTGTGCAATTTATGTTTACAAGCCTAAATTACCTCAGATTTTTTGTTTAAGATGTGGTCTGTGGCGTAGAGTATTTTCAGGGCCTCAGCGGCGCAGAGGTCACATAGTTTTTTATTTCCGTTATACGATCTAGTACTAGCTAGGATCTCCCAACATAACCAAGAACCTGGTAAGAAACGTTTCGTTGAGGCTTTCCCGTCTATCTACTAACGAGCATATTTTCAACGACAATTCCACATATTACAATGAAGCTCTTGCTCGGAGTGGATTTTTATATGGTATAACCCACCATATAATATGGAGGTGGCCACACCATTAGCTAAGATCTTTCTATCCCTTATTACGAAGCATTTCCCCCTACACATAAACATAGTAACATTTTTAATAGAAATAGTATTAAAATGTCTTACTCTACGACTCCTAACCTTGCACATAACATCACAGCTTCAAATTTAGCTAAACTACCTAGCCGTAGGAACACGTGCAACGCTGTAGTTAGTACTAACTGTAATTGTAGGAATCGGGTTGATTGCCCCCTATCCGGGAAATGCCTCTCTAGTAACATTGTCTACAAATGTAAGGTTGAAACACCCACGTCCCGTAGGGCCTACATAGGGTTAACCGCCAAGAGATTCAAGCAGCGTCTTTACATGCATACCCATTCTTTTCGTTACCCTCTAAGAAGGAATATGACTTCACTTTCAGCTTATATCTGGAGTCTAAAAGACAACCACACCCAATATAAGTTACACTGGGAGATCCTAGCTAGGGCTAGATCGTATAACGGAAATAAAAGACCATGTGACCTCTGCGCCGCTGAGGCCCTGGAAATACTCTACGCCACAGACCACATCTTAAACAAAAAATCTGAGGCAATTTAGGCTTGTAAACATAAATTGCACAAAACTTTCCTGTATTACAGCCCCACATTATACCCTAACGGATAGTACGATCCATACGCGGATATTTTACGTCTTGATGTGGTAGCTAAGTATATGTTATGTTTATACCATTACTTATTTGCATAGGTAAGTATATATTACCTGTATGTTTTGTGAAGGTACGTATACTTTCTCGTACGTATATTTGATTGTATATGTTATGGCGTATATTTTATATATTCTGGTACATATGCTTTTGGTTATGTATAGACGTGAGTTTTGAGCCTGTGTGAGTATGCGGGTTCGTACGTATGTAGGGTGTGTGTATATGTGTACTTCGTGTTTTGGTTGACGTACATCTCCGAACATTTGTGTATTTACATGTAGGTATGTGTGTGCGCTTGTTATATACGTTTATTTATTTATATACGTTTATTTAATTATTTTTATACACGCACACACACACACACACACACACACACACACACACACACACACACACACACACACACACACACACACATATACACGCACACACACACACACACACACACACACACACACACACACACACACACATATTTATATGTGCGTGTATTTGTATACCTATGGCGAGTGTTTTCGCGTATGCTTGTGTATGTACGTATTTGGATGCGTGTATGTATTTATTTAATTTCAATTACCTCTGTATTTTATTTACTTTATTCTTTACTCTGAAGCGGAGAATCATTCGGTTTCCTAGTTAGAATTTTAGTCTACAACTTCAGTTATACCATTTACGTGGTTTTGTCTTTGCGTGCAATTGTTCTCCACGCTCCACATATGACGTATTATTTTCGTTTTTTCCATTCATTGCCAGAGAACGTCTCTATGAACCACCTAAGAGAATATTAGTCTACGACTTCATTTATACCATAAACGTGGTTCTGTCTTTGCGTGTAATTGTTTTTCACCGCTCCAAATAATTGTTTCTACGTTAGGCACAAGGCCAGCAATTACCCAGTGCATTACTGGTACTTTATTTTATCGACCCCGTAAGGATGAAAGGCAAAGTTATCCTCGGCGGAATTTGGTTAACCGCTCCAAATAATGACGTATTATATTCGTTTTTTCACGTTCTTTGCCAGGGAACGTTTCTACGAACCAAAGTATCGTCTTCCTGTCTTCCTCCGGTTGCAACGTTTTTTGAAATATCCACTTTTGTGTTTACAGATTGACTTTGTTAGTTTCAGAAGATCCCGTTAAGGGTGAAAGCAGCGATTCTTTGCTTAAACTTTAATCTGTTATTTTAATAAATATATATATATATATATATATATATATATATATATATATATATATATATATATATATATATATATATATATATATATATATATATATATATACAGACATATTTATAAAAAAATGTTTTTGTTTCGCTAACCTGTTGATGGTATAGTGACTTTACCACCTCCAACATGTTTCTTGCCATACTTTGGAATGAGGATATGAGTAGTATTACAGAATGGCATTTGACAGCAGGTTTCTCCGGGGACATCGGTCATTTCACAATCTGATGGTAAGTTTTGGAAAGTCGGGCATCTGTATTGAATATATATATATATGAAGTGTATCAGAAAAGTAACAGGACTTAGTGTGCTGTGTGAGCTATGATTTGGGTGTGAGCTATGATTTGGGTATATATATATACACTTTGTATATATATATATATATATATATATATATATATATATATTATATATATATATATATATATATATACAAAGTGTGTATATATATATATATATATATATATATATATATATATATATATATATATATATATATATACGTGTATATATAAGTGTATATATATATATATATATATATATGAAGAACAAGATTAACAAGGAGTTAAATTAATAATTAATGCAGACAGGATTAAACTCTGAAATGATTTTGACCTATCTTGCTATGGACTACAAAATCACATTAAGCTTTAAAATGTTATTTGCCTTTATATAGTTGTATTATCAACTCATTCAAAGTTGTTTACACACACACACACACACACACACACACACACACACACACACACACACACACACACACACACACACACACACACACACACACACACACACACACACACACACACATATATAAATATATGTAGTTAATAAATGAAACAAGCAAAACATAGGAGGCAAATTTAGTTTCACGCACAGAGGAAGCGGATGAGGTTTCAATGTTTCGGACAGAAGTCCTTCTTCAGGAAAGTTTGGATAAGGAGAGAACAGATAAATGTAAGAGTAGTGAGGGTGTGAAGAAATCAATACATGTTTATTCTGCTGAAATTGTTTCAACGATAATTCTCTTCACGGCTGTTACGATATCATAGCTACATTTAGACAATTATGTCTTTTTCAGACGTGTTTTTTCCTCAATTATTTTTGACGTTCCTTCCTAATTCTCACTATTTATCTTTCTATTTCCTCTTTTATTTCTCATTCTATCTTCTGATGAAGGACTCGTGGCTGAAACGTTAAAACCCTTTTCCTATTATTTCAAGCGTTAAGCTAATATATTTCTTCATTGTACTGTGTCGTTTGCTTTGTTATTTCTGTTTACTTTTTACACACACACACACAAATATATTTTTAATTCCCAAATAATGTACATGAACATATCTGAAATGCACATTTATCTCCCAGATTATCACGAAAGACCCGGTTAATTTCATGCATTGATATATGACAGAAGTCTCTCAGATCCGAGAACAAATGCACCCCCACCCCTGACCACCTATTTAATTAAAGAATTTGACATAGAATAGACTAGAGGTTCTCAAACGTTTTGGGACCCCCCACACCGCCACGTAATACCCTCAGCAACCCCCACCACTATTTCCAGAGAGACCTGCCACCAAGCAAATTGTAAAAAATATGTAAATAGATAAAATCGTTATTTTATATATAATAAATAATATAATATATACTATGTATAAATATATATTATATATTATTTATTTTACTATAAAATAAATAATATATAATATATATATTATTTATAATATATATATATTATATATTTTATAGCCATGTTTTTCAGCAAAGAGTTACGGCCCTTTATAGTCTGAGTTCATATCCCGGCGAGGTTAACTTTGCCTTTCATCCTTACGGGGTCGATAAAATAAAGTACCAGTAATACACTGGGATAATTGCTGGCCTTGTGCCCAAAGTAGAAACAATTATTTATTTTACTATATTTATATATAATATATATCATTTGATGTTTAATATACTATTATATCATTCTACCGACCCCTTGAACTTCTCAACACCTCCCCCCTGGGGGTGGTAGCACCCACTATGAGAACCTCTGGAATAGACTGTAGTATGTCCATCCAATGTATCTTTTACTCAGGCAGGCCTAGAGTTCAGATCCAATGCTAAAGTAGTTGAAGACGATTACCGGATAGCGACCTGGGGTTAAATCGGTTTAGTCTGACACCTATTTACATATTTACTATAATTATGGTTTCTTATATAAGCACAAGGCCAGTAATTTTTTGGAGGAGGGGAAAGCCGATTAAATCGACCCCAGTGTGTGACTGGTACTTCATTTTATCGACCCCGTAAGGATGAAAGGCAAAGTTAACCTCGGTGGGATTTGAACACAGATCATAAAGGGCCGTAACTCTATGCTGCAAAGCATGGCGTCCGACCCTCTATAATTATGTGAATTGAGATGGTGCAACGTAAACTATTCTACCCTGAATCCCTATGAAACAATAGCAGCGTATTTGAACTCATGATCGATGTGAAGAAATAATATTTATTACCTGTCGATGCATTCGTACATTCCTTTAACTGCGTCAACACACTTGCATGAGTAGTCACACCCGTCCGTCCACACCTGGTCTTTGGAGTAGTAACGTCCTTTATACATGCAACCCTCTATAAATAGAAAGTAAGTATGATGGAGACGGTCGTGAAGGCTAAATGTTACACTACACTTTATCATCTCCAGATGATAGGAAGAAGATGTGATAAAATGAATACAATTGATTAAACAGAAAAGTGTACAGAACACTAAATATTAAAGCTAGGCTCTAGTCACATAATTAGTCCTCTAACCTTTGATCAATATATTCTTCATAAGGTTATAAGACAGAGGTTACGTACGAGGTGTAAGAAGAAATATAAAGAGAGTGAAAGGGAGTGAGCGAGTGTATGTGTGTGAGAGTGTGTGTGTGTATGTGAGAGAGAGAGAGAGAGAGAAAAGAGAGAGAGAAATAAATAAAAGAGAAAGAGAAAGAGTGATAGAGATAGAGAGAGAGAGAAAGAAAAGAGCGAGAGAAATAAATAAAAGAGAAAGAGAAAGAGTGATAGAGATAGAGAGAGAGAGAGCGAGAAAAGAGAAAGAGAAAGAGTGATAGAGATAGAGAGAGAGCGAGACTCGTGTGTGTGAGAGAGAACAGGGGGAGAGACAGGAGAGAAACGAAAGAGAGAAAGAGAGTGAAAGAGAGCGAAAGAGAGCGAGAGAGATGGAAAGAGAGAACGACAGTTTGTGTGTGAATGAGAAAGAAATAAGAGAGATAGAAGAGAGCGAGAGAGAGAGAGAGAGAGGGAGAGAGAGAAGAGAGGAGAGAGAAGAGAGTGAGAAAGAGAAAAGCGAGAGAAAAAGACAGTGAAAGATAGCGAGAGTGTGTGTGTGAGTGAGAGAGAGAGGAAAGAGAGAAGAAAGAGAGAGAGAGAGAGAGAGAGAGAGAGAGAGAGATAGATAGATAGATAGAGAGAGAGAGAGAGAGAGAGAGAGAGAGAGAGAGAGAGAGAGAGAGATCTCCTTTACAATCAACGATACATTGCAGTTTCGATAAAAGGCAACGAAATCAGAAGTGCACTGAAAATAACAGGATTTCAAAGTGACCAAATATCCAATTTCCTTTCTGTACAGAACATCAGTGATGTGTTAAACATGTATTCCGTATCTGTCACAACTAACATTGTTTATTTATAAGAATCTTTTGTATGAAAATGTGAAATATATGCTAGTGGTATTAGAAGATTTCAAACAGAAGTTCTTTTATAAAGCAACTATAAAGAGGAAATACATAAACTCTTTTAATTGGAATGAATGAGCGTTGTACCAGTAAGTTTTCCGAGAAATGGGTCTGTAGTTTAAGGTTCCAGCTCTGATTTTAGCTACTTCATTTATCCTGTTAATGCACTTGGGAATCGGACGAGCCGATTCCACGGACGCAGTCCTTTAACAAAAAATAGAGAACTCTTCCCGACAACGCCTCCGGGGTCGTTTGCGTTGCCCCTACTTCGCCCGATCTCCGGTTTCGTCGACGACGATGCGCGATGAAGCTCTCCGTGTTAAACCCTCCACCGGACGAGCACTCTCCGTGTTCGGAATCAGGTATAACTAATGATATTCCGCTCTATGAAGTTAATAAAATTGATTATTCATTAATGTTCATATTTGATCACGATAATTAAAGAAATTGGTTATATTAATCGTTTAGGAATTTTAAAATAAAATTGCAAGACGGACGATATCTTATTCATGCAACAGAAATTTCGAATGAATAAATATTCTGAGAGTTTTCGAGAAATGAATAAAAAATATTTTTGAATACGTACGAATAGCGTGACCAATTGTTTTGTTACCACCAGAATCAATAATTGTTCCTTGGTCACATTTGATTTTTGGACAACATTCTCCTGCTAAAGTCACCTTTTGACAGTTAGATGGTAAATTAGCAAATTGGGCACACCTGTAATAAAAAGGGAAACGATTAATGAGGAATAATCTAATATGTACGTCAGATTAATTTGTTCTCTCTAATTAAGTGAAAAAGATTATCATGTCCACTAATAGTTTTCTTAAAGGGACGAAATAATTTAGATCCTCGAGAAATTGTCAAAGAAATAGAGTCATTAAATTGTTATTTAATTATAGTTGTAATTTACAATCAAGGAAATGGAGAAGCATATTACATCATAATGTATGCTCATTCAAACTGGGCAGCTAACCTCTCTCAGTTCGAAGATAGACCAGTGTGGTGAAAAGCCACATCCAACAAAAGGTGCCTCTGATATGGCTATCATAGGATAGTCTAGCAGAACAGGTCGGATCTAGAGTAGTAAGCCTTAATAAAAATCCAGCTTGTCTCATAGTAAGCAATAGTTCATTTGACGACCATTAGTTTAATTAGATGACTTCGGCGTCGAGGACACCAGGGGCTTCGCATTTGATCGACTATTAATTCGACAATGGGCTGGCACAACTGCTCCAGTCGAAAAGGAGAGGTGACTCAAGAAGAAGAAGAAGAAGAAGAAGAAGAAGAAGAAGAAGAAGAAGAAGAAGAAAAAGAAGAAGAAGAAGGAGAAGAAGAAGAAGAAATATTCTTACTGAAACTGTGGAGTGATTATTTCAGGTTTCATAGCTGAATATATTATGGAGATAATATATGCTTACAGCTACAGGGCATTCATAATGCCTATGAGGGTATCAAAGGTCGTTTACATATCCTTGACCGGACAGCTTAGTGAAACTGTGAAATTGCTTTGTTTGGAAATTTCAGTTGTATTATAGCTGGCTACTCTGCTACTCAGTAATGAAAGACTGTCTAATTTGTTTTAAAATGACAACATTTCAAATCAAGGATAAATACTTATTGCTGAATGTTTGGTTGTCTAATGTTTAGTGGGAGGTGGTTGCACAAGTACAGTTGTAAAAATTAAAGCTGTTACTTACATCACTCAAGTATTACTTGGTAGTCTGTACCATGATTTTGCTAAGGGTTTTAGGTCCCCTAGAGTCATGAGTAGATAAAAGCAACCTCTAAGCCCTCCAAGCTTTGATCCAGTGAAACATCCAGGAGGATGTGACAACTGCAAGGGGAGAGACAAGCACCAGCACTAGGCTGTTGCTTCTTTTAACCTCAAAAAGGATGAAAGGTAAAGTGGATCACAATGGGATTTGACGAAGTGAAGAAGCAGTTGTCTGTTGGTTTTATGTAACTATTTTTTTGTGTCATATATATAAATATATATATATATATAAATATATATATATATATATATATATTAATTCAAAATATTAACAAAATAGATATTCTTGTGATCAAATATATTTTAATATACATATTTCAGAGGTACTGAGTTAACTTCAACAGTACATCCTCATCAGATAAAATAAGATGACGCATGACATACCCTGACATAGTAGATGGTTAAAATTCAGTCATGGTAGTGAGTAATATATGACAAAACTCAATATTTATATACCTTAATATTGAGAAACACGAGAAAAATATATAATACATACAATAGAGAGGGTGCGTGTGAGACAGCTTAAAAAATACTTGGCATCAATATAACTGTTAAATAATTTAAATTACTGAAGAAAGAGGAAAGAAAAGAAAAGCATAGAGGAAGAGACAGATGAGGGGATAATATAGTTAGTAGGGGCCTAGAAAAGCAAAAGAGAGTTGATTACAGAGAGAGAGAGATAAAGAGGAATAAACTTATGTTCAATTCTTTAGACAATTATCCATATATACAATATATATCTAAACATATCTGGTTGACCGTTAATATTCAAAATATTTAATTTAAGTTAGTTCAGAGTAATGAATAATATTTTAGGTTTTAAAAGTTAATTGGTATCTGTATTAATATTAAAGTATACTATCAAATTTAATTTCTAAAATCAAATTTTATGAAATCAAATTTAAAGGATTTACAAACACTAGAAAGAAAACATAATGTTTTTACAACCTCACGAAGGTAAACTTTACCAAATTTATCATATAATATTGACAACAGTTTATATAATATAATTTAGAAAATAATTACCGTTATAATTTTTAAAGAATTTATGATTAACAATTTAAGTGCCTAAAGGACCAACAGGCCTTATAATTAAACTTAAAAAGGTCTGAATTTTAAATTACATATATGTGTTTATCAAAAAAAAATACACGAAGATTATATTGTCTAAAGACTTAAGATGATACCTTTCAAATATACATAATATAATACAATATAGTAAATAAGTTACTGAAAATATTGTTAAAAATTAAAGTTTTAGATCAATTATTGTAAAAGGATCATTTAATAGATATATACTATAAATATATAAGTCAAAACTTCATGAGGATAAGGACTAGATACAAAATAAAAAGTGAAAGAAAGTGAAAAAATAATGAATTGTTTGCGAAACATAAAAATGCCCAATATTTAAAAAAATATAGTTTCAGATACAAGATGGTTTTATTATATAGTAGACAAAAGATACTTCTAAAATGTCCAACGAAGGTGATAGAAAGAGGAGCTAAGGATTTGAATGACCTGGAGGTAATCTACATTTAATTAAAATAAAATAAGTTAAATTAAATTAAGTAATAATCATTATATAATTTCGAACATTAAGGAAATATCTATCACTTATAACAATAGAGAGTCATTTGAGTATCTAAATTACTTATAAATGTAACTACGAGCATGTTATTATACTGGATAAACATATTTGTTCAAATATATATAGAGAGTATTATAGGTATTAGTGAAACGATATACATATAATAAATAAATAAATAATTACAATCATTATTAGTAAAGTTATAATTGTAGTTTTACCTCCAGTTCAGTGGAAAGAGAGACCAATATTTGTCGACTAGTATGGTTTGTGATATTTATACCTAAATATATATATAAAATATATCTGTGCAAATCTAACTTTCTGAGTCCCAAAACATACCCAAAATGAGTAAAATATATAAATGCATGAATGATTTACGGTTCAATTATAACCGGTAATCTTACAAGTTATATATCCAAATTATATATTTAAAACAAAGACAAATATATATAAGGATCCGAATCTAAATTATGAATATCTAAAATAATCCAAAGGTGTGCATATTCATCAAGAGAACAAGTTAACCAATAATATGTTTATATACCTAAATAGGATCCTTCATTCTAACATTAATTCTATCATAAATGATTAGAAAATAAAGTATTATTAAAGTTTTATAAGCTGTTATAACGTTTTAGGTACAACAGTTGATAAGAGACGTCAAAAATTAAAACCTGTTTGTTTAGTGTTTTTTCCTGACTTTTTGCGAGGCTTGGAATGTAGACAAAGCTTTATGAAGGCAGTTTAAGAATAATTCACTTTTTTTGTTAATTAAGTTTTCATAATTAGTCATTATTAATAGGGTCTCCTTAGTACAGAGGTTGCTGTTAGTTGATATAGACGAATTCGAATAGATTCTACTATTACAAAGCTTCGTCCAAAAAATCGAGTATTTAAAATTTTTGTCTTTTAATGACCATATAAGTTGTGATAAAGAAGTCGAAGACTTCCTATTAGGATTCGAAAACGAGCACTTGTGATTCGCAAATCTCGATTTAAATGTCGAAGAAGTTGCCCCTATGTAGGTTGTATGTGATGTTATTTGCTTTTACGGTGCATTTATACACTAAATTTCTATCCAGACAATTATTTTGCAGAGGGCAATCTGGTTTATTTCTACAATTACATTTCGATTTATTATTATTTATATTAGCACATTTATTAACACTATTATGATGATTTTGGTTTAGAATTCTACTATTTAGTTTAGCGATGTTTTGGGCCATATTCATAGTTGTAGAATAAGAAAGCTTAATTGTGTGTCTATTAAATATGGAACGGTATTTATTTTGACTAGGGAAGGAATTATCTAAAGCCTTAAAGAATAAATTAGCTAGTGGTGTTTTTACTGCTACAGAAGCAGGGGGGGGGGGGACCATATAACTGATTTAGTTCTGTTTTTTCCCCGATTTATTCACAGTACAGGTGTTTGAATTATAATTTTTAGAATTTCGTTTATACATGCAGTCATATTATTATTATTATTTTTATCAGGATTAAGATTCGAATTATTATTGTCTATATATTCTATATTATTTTTATAACCTGCGGTGGATTGGCAGTATCGGTAGAGGGTCGGTAGAGGGCGGTGGATTGGCAGTATCGGTAGAGGGTCGGACGCCATGCTTTCCAGCATAGTTACGTCCCTTTACGATCTGATTTCAAATCCCGCCGAGGTTGACTTTGCCTTTCATCCTTACGGGGTCGATAAAATAAAGTACCAGTAATGCACTGGGTAATTGCTGGCCTTGTGCCTAAAGTAGAAACAATTATTTTTATAACCTGCCTTTCTTAGCGCATCATTGTAATATCCTGCTTTTTCATCAAATATTGATTTATTCGCAGATATTCTAGTTATGCGTTTCTGTACACTATTGACAATACCATTTTTCACAGATTTAGGGTGATTAGAGTAATAACTAACGTAATTTAAGTTTTCATTGGCCTTATGGAAAGGGTAATAAAAACCAGAGTTTAAGTTAAGGGTAACATCAAGGAAATTAACTATTTTGGTACCACTTTCAACCTCTAATTTAAGGTCGTAATTTTAAAAAGAATTCAATTATATTTTTCTTAACCCTATTTAGTTCTGTATTGCTGTGTTTGACAACCGTAAATAAAATATCGTCCCTATATAAACCACCGGTAATCTCCGGCAGTTTTCTATTTACCATATTTAAGATGAAAATCCCCAGAAGATCCGTGACTTGTGCTGAGTCCGATGATCTCATGGTAATGTCAAAGTTTCTATTTATATCTGAGCGGATCCAATACTCATTGTTGAAATTAATTAGAGTTCTTCTAGCAGTTAATATGATATCGATTTCATCCGTAGTTAGATCTGTATCTTTGTAAGCGTAGGATAAAGCCTTATTTTGTAGGTTAGGCGTAATGGAAGAGTAATAGCTTGTTATGTCCATCTGGATGAATTTATGGTTTTTCTTATCATCTATATTTTTATACCAAACAATCACTTCATTGGTGTCCTTCCACAAGCTCAATTTAGACCTCAATTTCAAAATAGGTAGAATTCTATCAATAATATTCTTACTGATTACTCCAATATCTGATTTAGATGGAGCAATCAGTCTAACTGGCAGGTCTTCTTCAAAATTTATTTTGTGATCTCTCTCTCTCTCTCTCTCTCTCTCTCTCTCTCTCTCTCTCTCTCTCTCTCTCTCTCTCTCTCTCTCTCTCTCTCTCTCTCTATATATATATATATATATATAATATGGAATTTGCTGTCGATACGGCAGAAGCTCAGTCGTCGGGCCCCGACTCTCTAATATATATATATATATATATATATATATATATATATATATATATATATATATATATATATATATATATATATATATATATATATATATATATATATATATATATATATATATATATATATATATATATATATTTATATATATGAGCAGAAAATGCACACAAAAATAGTTACATAAGGCCAACAGACAACTGCCTGTTTATCTTGTCAAATCCCATTGTGGTCCACTTTGCCTTTGTGAGGGTTAAACAAGCAACAGCCCAGTGCTGGTGCATCTCTCTCCCCTTCCAGTTGTCAGGTCCTGGATGTTTCACTGGATCAAAGGCTAAGAGGTTGCTTGTTTTTGTTCGTGACTCTCTGGGGACGTATATATATATATATAAATATACATATATATACATACAAGTTGTCCCCATAAATGTATACTCACTTTGATTACCTGTACAGGCAATATTTATTAGAATGCACAGCCTTTCCCAAAAATAAATTGATCTACACACATAATTCAATTGTATGGAAACGCTCAAAAATGCTTACATAATTTAAATAATGCATATAAATCAAAATTTATTTTCATGCTCTTTTTACAGATCTTATTGTGTATACATTTTTTGGGGACATTCTGTATATATATATATATATATATATAATATTTGATAAAATAAAAATAACTTACTTGTCATAACATCTAGCAATTCCTCTTAAGCCATCTTCACAGACGCAAGTCATTGAACACGTTTCTTGCCACGTTTCTCCAACTTTAAAAACTTTGGAACCAACTAAGCAAGCCCCTGGAAATATTAATGATTAAATCTATCCATTAGAAGAGATTGGCATAATTAATGTGAAATAAACATCTAGACAACAAATATTGAAATACTATTATACAATTGAAATACTATTAAAACAGGGCGGTGGATTGGCAGTATCGGTAGAGGGTAGGACGCCATGCTTTCCAGCATAGAGTTACGCCCCTTTACAGTTTGAGTTCAAATCCCGCCGAGGTTAGCTTTGCCTTTCATCCTTACGGGGTCGATAAAATAAAGTACCAGTAATACACTGATTTAATTGCTGGCCTTGTGCCTAAAGTAGAAACTACTATTAAAACAATTCATTTTATAACAGAAATTTAAATATTCACTGAGATTTCGTATAAATCATATTTGCTTTATAATAAGAGTATAGGCAAGATGGTTCTGAGAGGTATCATCCATGTTTGTACATTTACATGTATCGGCGTATTTTGAATGTTAAAAAAGTTAAAAATGAAGGGATTATTTAGTTATGTTTCGCATGTAAATTGACACAAATTAATAATTGTTTCTACTATAGGCACAAGGCCAGCAATTACCTCAGTGCATTACTGGTGCTTTATTTTATCGACCCCGTTAGGATAAAAGGCAAAGTTAGCCTCGGCGGGATTTGAACTCAAGCCGTAAAAGGACGTAACTCTATGCTGCAAAAGCATGGTGTCCAACCCTCTACCGATACTGCCAATCCACTGACAGGAATTGCGTTTTGGTTGATAACAAAGCATAAAACTATTATCTATGGTGTTGAAACACATACACAAGGGATAAATTGAATCGATAATGATATTTTATGGTTTCTATTTATCGAGAAAATATTTGACAAGCATCAAAGAGTAGAAGTTAATTAGTGGCACTCCGTCGGTTACGACGACGAGTGTTCCAGTTGATACGATCAACGGAACAGCCTGCTCGTGAAATTAATATACAAGTGGCTGAGTATTCCTCAAACACGCGTACTCTTAACGTAGTTCTCTGAGAGATTCAACGTGACAGAAAATGTGACAAGGCTGCATCTTCGAATTACAGTTACAACTAAGTTTCCCCAATAGAGTGGACTGGAGCAACGTGAAATAAAGTACCTTGATCAAGGACACGGCGCATTGCCGGGAATCGAACTCATGACCTTACGATCGTGAGCAGAATACCTTAGCCACAAAGCCACACGCCTTCACTAGAAGTTAACATATCAGATTAAAACGCATACAGCGGTTTCAATTCCAGGTCGTTAATATCAAACATAAAGGCCTTAAAACGTATGAATTCTCACAGAATATCTATTTATTCCCTATAAACCGGAGCACACGTACAAAAATGATTTATAGGTTGCTGCGAAACGTTATAGTGCGTGAATAGATTCAGTTATCCTCAGACCAGGGATATGGTAAAAATGTTTGCAGCCAGGCGGCAGATAGTGTGTACCACTGAAAATAGCAGTACTCATTTTGAAGTAGCAATTTTCATAGAATACAGTGGAACCTCGGTTCACCATAGTTTCTCATCACGAAAAAACCGATTCACGAATAATTTTTCGGAACATAAACCGTCTCGGCTCACGAACTGTGTCTCGAGTAACGAATACACAAGCCGACAACAAGGGTTGGCAACAAGCTTGGAGTATCGTTGGGAAAGTCTCACTTGCTATGTTGTTAGTTACTATGGTGATATCTATCTGTCTTTCACCCCCCCTCTCTCTCTCTCTCTCTCTCTCTCTCTCTCTCTCTCTCTCTCTCTCTCTCTCTCTCTCTCTCTCTCTCTCTCTCTATTTCTATCTCTATCTCTCTTATTGTATTTCTCTCTCAACATTTCGTTTGAGAAAAATAGTTTCGGCTTTCGAAGATTTTATATGACGAACAGTCTTCAGGAACGAATTCAGTTCGCGAACCGAGGATCCACTGTAGTTCTTACTTTTCAAAATAATTATATAATTATTGGTCTATTTCCATTTGATAATTTGCTGTCACCTCCCCGAATTAATCTCTTAACATTCTATTTCAAAAGGTGTTAATAAACACATTCTATTTCACGAGATGTTAATAAACACGCATTCTATCATTTTAGAAATATTCAATGTCATTGATTCTTATATGCTTTCTTACCATGTTGAAATCTAGATTATTCTTTTCAAGCTAAAACAGAATCAATTCCGAACAAAATATGATACTCACCATTCTGTGGAACAGCGGGAGTTGCTGAAATATTGGAGAAATATCAAAAATTAAATTTCAATGACACGTTGCGTCTAAGCAAAATCTAATTACCTGTGTTTAAAAAATTGCAAAGAAAAATGATTAGGAATAAAATAAAATGCAATGAAATTACAGAAAT
>OZ024740.1:271150951-271170951 GCA_964016885.1 Eledone cirrhosa | reverse complement strand
CACATATAGGCACACATATAGGCATACATATAGGCACACATATAGGCACACATATAGGCACACTCATACACACACACTGGCACAAATACACACACACTCACACACTCACACACAGAGACACACAGACATACGCACACACACACAGGCGCACATATATACGCACACACACACACAGGCATAGACATACTCACACACAGGCATGCACACACACAAACAGACAGACACACACAAACACATACACACACAGACACACACCTCTCTTATATATATATGCATACAATGAGCTTTCACACAGTGTCCCTTTACTGAATCCTACACACAAAGCATTAAAAAACCCGATGCTATAAAGTAAGGCGCGTGGCTTAGTGGTTAGAGGGTTGGATTCGCAATTGTGAAGTTGCGAGTTCAATCCTCGGAACGGGTGATGCATTATGTCCGTTGCTCTTTCTGCCAGGAGTTGCAACCGGTAGATAGTATCAGCAAAGGAACGACCAATGGAAACATTGTTATTTGGTCAGATTTGACAAGGTCCACCCCACTCAGCAAGCGAATGAGGTGTGGGATCTTCTCGATCGATCAGAGGGTTAAAGGAAAACACTTGTTCAAGGTATCGCACAGTAAGATAGATCAAGGAACCACATACTTATATTTAAGTATCAGCCGTACTAAGAGTGAGAAATGAAATTTCGTTTCATTTTTTCCGTTTATCGTTTTCGGTGCCCCGGCCGATTAACTCACTCGATATGCAAATTAGGCTGCTCAGCCGTTAATATGCATAATGAAAGTATATACTTTCAGATGTTCAATCATCTGGCAGGAAGGTATACGTTGCTGACGATAGCTAATAAGCTTGAAACTAGTACAGCGTTCTTTTGTGAGTGTTGAAAAAATGAGCAACGATGGTTGCTAGACACTGTACGGCTTAATTCGGGTTGTTTGTTTACAAACACACCGAGCATTATAATAAATGTTCGGTGAATCCATACGTACATATATATATGTGTGCATGTATGTATATATATATATATATATATATATATATATATATATATATATATATATATATATATATATATATATATATATATACATACTACTGTACGTCTGTATACAACTGTACATCTGTATATGTATGTACGTATACATACTTATATATATATATATATATATATATATATATATATATATATATATATATATATATATATATATATAGTAATAATAATAAAATTGAAGACTAAAATCCAAAGAGGGCTCGATAAGGAAAATATATATCAAATATATAAAAACCGTAGAGCAAATATTTATTAAAATAACAGATTAAAGTTTAAGCAAAGAATCGCTGCTTTCACCCTTAACGGGATCTTCTGAAACTAACCGTTAAGGGTGAAAGCAGCGATTCTTTGCTTAAACTTTAATCTGTTATTTTAATAAATATATATATATATATATATATATATATATGAACAAAACAAAACAACAAGTAAAATAACAACAAAAAACCCAAACAAAACAAAACAAAACAAAACAAAACAAAACAAAACAAAACAAAACAAAAAAAAAAAAAGTTATTTTCTTTCAGTAACTTGAGATTAATAAAAATCATTACTTTTTGCTTCGCTATGAAAATGGAATAAATTAATCATGCTTTTCTATGATTAGTTTATATAGATATTTTTCACACTTACATTGTCACTCAACGTGACTGGATGAAAGAATCGAAAGCTAAACTCTAAAAATTACAGAACAATGACAACACCACGAACAATGCAACAATCCTTCTGAAATATGTTTCTCTGCAAATCAATGGTATGTATTCGCTTTATTTAATATACATTAACTTTACTGTTTCCCTCGAGACTTCATTCGTACAAACTACAATAAATGTTTCTTTGATGATACATTAGTAAAGTGTACGCAGATAGACACCCACGCACAGAAACATATGCATGCGCATATACGCGCACACATATGCATGCACACACACACACACACGCACACACATATGTGTGCACACACACACACACACACACACAGACACACAGAAACATGCGTGCACATACACACGCACACATATGCATGCACACACACACACACACACATATGTATGCACACACACACACACACACACAGAAACATGCGTGCGTGCACATACACACGCACACATATGCATGCACACATACACACATATATGTATGCACACACACATATGTATGCATACACACACACACACACACAGAATCGTAAACACACAAACACACACAGACAAACGCACACAAAACGCACACACACTCGAACACAAATACACACACAAACACACACATATAAACGCACACAAAACGCACACAGACTTGAACACAAACACACACACACACAAATACACAAACACACAGACTCGAACACGCACAGAAACATATCCGTGCATATACACACGCACATATATGCATGCACACACACACATGTGTATGCAAACACACACATGCACACAGAGAAACACACACACACACAGACACACACAGACACACACAGACACACACAGACACACACACAAATACACAAATACACAAGTACACTGACTCGAATATACATATACAAACATACACACGCGCACACATACACACGCACACATATGCACGCACACACATACATATGTATGCACACACACACTCGAATATACAGACACACACATACACAAACACACACACACATACACAAAGACACATACTCGAACACAAACACACAGAAACAAACACACACATACAGAGAAACGTATACACACAAACACACATACACAAATACACACACACAAACACACACATATAAACGCACACAAACCACACACTGACTTGAACACAAACACACACACACAAATATACACACAAATACATAAGCACACAGACTCGAATATACATACACTACACACACATAGACACATACACACGCACACATATGCATGCACTCACATACATATGTATGCACACACACACACACACTCGAATATACACACACACACAAATACACAAAGACACAGACTCGAACACAAATACAGAAACAAACACACAGAAACAAACACACACACACACACACAAATACACAAGCACAGACTCGAACACGCACAGAAACATATGCGTGCACATACACACGCACACATATGCATGCACACACACATACACACACACATCTGCACACACACACACACACACATCTGCACACACACACACACACACACACATAAACGTACACACACAAATACACACACACACATATAAACGCACACAATACATACACACTCGGACACAAATACACACACAAACACACACACACACAAATATACACACAAATACACAAGCACACAGACTCGAATATACATACACAAACACACACACATACACACACATTCACACACATACACACATACACACGCACACATATGCATGCACTCACGTACATATGTATGGACACACACACACTCGAATATAAACACACACACAAACATACACGCAAATACACAAAGACACAGACTTGAACACAAACACACAGAAACAAACACACACACACACACGCGCACACACAAATACACACACACATACACCCCCCACATACACAGGTACACACACACACACACACACACACACACACACACACACACACAGACACACACATTTCCTATTATTGACATCCGTTAATAAAAGAATCTTAAAAGACACTGCTGAATGTAGTTTTTTGTCACTCGCTATTATAAAAGTTGAAATTTTCACAAATGCACAGCGGAACAGACAATATTGATTTTCTCATGACAAGACACAAAATCGATGCTAGTATGAGAATAATAATTGAATGGCCGATGGTCTATTGACTCAATTGGTTTTCGTATATCCAACAGAGATTTGCATTATGCATTATGTTCGTAGCCAAGATACTTAATTCTTAAATGACCCAGTCGACCTATTTGTAAACAGGTACCACAGGGTAAGGAAGAAGCCACTCATATATGTAAACAACGGTGGCAACGGCAGTACTTACATTGCTGAAATATTGATTTCTTGCATATCACAAGGCCTTACATTTTGAGAATAAGGAGATATAGTTTGTTATCTGTTAGCCAGGGGGAAGAGTATGTCCACGATACTTTTGAGGGATTCTGAGATGGGGAGAAGAAGGTATTATCAAACTGGAGAACTGGCTCAAATGTTTACACCAAGGTGGATTCCACTAATAGCACATACATTCAGGTGACAGTGTTAAAGTGGTCGAAAAATTAAGTCTAATACTCAAGTAGACCACAGTAGGATTTGAACTCAGATTGCAAAAAACCAACACAAATATAGCAAACTTTCATAATTCCTTGATAGAAACTTGCTCCATCGATCTTGAAAGGACAAAGGGCAAAGTGGACCACAGCGGGGATTGAACTCAGAATAAAACAAGCTGAATAAGCATCGCCAGACATCTAACACTTGTACCGATTTACCTCTTTTTCAGTAAATTATGTACCAGTAATTGACTGGAACATTATTTTATCGACCCTAGAAGGATGATGAAAAATAATGTCAGGCATGAGAACTCGGATATTATTGCAATATCAATCAAAGTTTATTCATTATGTACTGCATATATGGTTCCGTAACTCAAGAGGGGATCGTAAGGGCGCCGTATTGACATACGGCGTTTTAGGGAACTTTTAAACCTGGCAGAGCCCAATCCTATCCACGTCTGAATACAGCAGATTTCTTCCAGAGAAAGATAGAAAGTAAGTAAGAGATATAGAGAAAGAATCGACCCCAGTACTTGACTGGTACTTTTGTAATCGGCCTCGAATGGATGAAAGGCAAAGTTGACTTCAGTGGGATTTGAACTCAGAGTGCAGAGAGCCGAAACGAATACCGACGTTTTAACGACTTTGCCAATTCGTCGCCTTTCTCCAAGCATTACTGAGTTCAACTTACTCTAGGGTGTACAACTGAGAAAAGGAAGGGGAACAGCCATGTTAATTTACTTTACACTGCATAAGCTTCTACATTATCAGCCCAATGTATTATGAAACTCAACCATACTGACTACTACGCGACTAACATTATGTACGAGAATCAGCCATGCTTTCCAGCATAGTTACGTCCCTTTACGATCTGAGTTCAAATCCCGCCGAGGTTGACTTTGCCTTTCATCCCTACGGGGTCGATAAAATAAAGTACCAGTAATGCACTGGGTAATTGCTGGCCTTGTGCCTAAAGTAGAAACAATTATGTACGAGGATCAGCTAAAAAGTCCATAGGCAGAAACGTTCACAGGCTAACTAAGATACTCTCATGGAATGACCAAATGACTTTTATTTGTCAACAGAGCCCTAGAAAGAAGCAATGTTTCCAATATATTTCGATGTTTAAGTAAGCATATAAGATCTATAATAAGATTTCGAGTACTGTCGCAAAATTAACATTCATGATATGTGGCATTTGGATTGGCAGTATCGGTAGAGGGTCTGACGCCATGCTTTCCAGCATAGTTATGTCCCTTTACGATCTGAGTTCAAATCCCGCCGAGGTTGACTTTGCCTTTCATCCTTACGGGGTTGATAAAATAAAGTACCAGTAATGCACTGGTTTATTGCTGGCCTTGTGCCAAAAGTAGAAACAATTATATATACTATGAAAGGAGGTGGATTGGTAGAGGGTCGGACGCCATGCTTTGCAGCAAAGAGTTACGGCCCTTCATGATCTGAGTTCAAATCCCACCGAGGTTAACTGCCTTTCATCCTTACGGGGTCTATAAAATATAGTACCAGTCACGCACTGTAGTCGATTTAATCGACTTTCCATTTCTCCAAAAATTGCTGGCCTTGTGCCTATATAAGAAACCATTATATATACTATAAAGGGAAGTGGATTGGTAGTATTGGTAGAGCGTTGGGCATGCTTTGCGACAGACATAGAGTTATGTCTCTTAACGTTCTCAGTGCAAATTCCGCGGAGGTTAGCTTGGCGTTTTATTCTTACGGGGTCGATAATATAAAGTACTAGTAACACACTGGAGTCGATTTAATCGACTTTCCCCTTCTTCCAAAATGATTGGCCTTGTGCCTAAATCAGAAACCATTACATATATTATAATATCTAATTCAATATTTAATCCTTTCTTAACGAAACATTTTAATGTAAATTCATTTACATTTATTTTCTAAATGATGTCGGGATTTTGCATATATTACTTTTGGTCTGTCTGCATGTTTGCTGAGTTTCATTTCACATTTTTATCTACGGATACATGTAATTGGATATATAAGATAATATAATGTCCCGTCCTTCATTGATGATTGCATAGACAACACTTGAGACTTTACCAACTCATAGTCGGTGTCTCGTACACATATTTAATCAAATACATGTACGTAAAATTTAATTAGACAATTTAATTGTAACTCAATTACTGTTGTAATTATTTGTATATATATATATATATATGTATGTATATATATATATATATATATACATATATATATATATATATATATACACACATATATATATACATATATATATATATATATATACACACATATATATATACATATATATATATATACACATACATATATATATATATATATATATATATATATATATGTATGTGTATATATATATATATGTATATATATATATGTGTGTGTATATATATATATATATATGTGTGTGTGTGTGTATATATATATTATATTTATATATATATGCATATATACATGTATATATGTATATATGTATATATATATATATATATATATATAAATGTATATATATATATATATATAGTTATGTAATAAACAACATAAGGCAATTATTTCATTTACCAGTGGTTTCTTAAAAGCAAACAAATTTTGTTTTTAAAATCCAATGTCATTAAATACACCAGGAGTTTTTCATTCTGATGCTTTTAAGAAACCACTGGTAAATGAAATAATTGCCTTATGTTGTTTATTACATGACTATTAAGCTCTGTAACTTACATAGAGCACTCTTTGTTCCTGGACCTTTCCGACGGAATTACTTCATTTATATATATATATACATACATACGTATATATATATATATATATATATATATATATATATATTGGTAAACGGAATAGAAAATGCTGACAAATTGTTCACAGTTGAAAAATGGTTTAATTAGGAATAAAAGAGTATTAGTGATTGTATGGGTTAGTATTCAGTTGTGGTTTTAAGTTTTTAAGTTTTTACCGGTTGCGCATTTCTAAATGCTTTTCAAAAATAATTTTGAGATAGAGTGTCCGTGCTGTTTGCTCTGATCGGTAAAAACTTAAAAACTTAAAACCACAACTGAATACTAACCCATACAATCACTAATACTCTTTTATTCCTAATTAAACCATTTTTCAACTGTGAACAATTTGTCAGCATTTTCTATTCCGTTTACCAATATATAATAACTTGTGTGTTACACCTCTATTCTTTTAACTATATATATATATATATATATATATATATATTATATTCATATATTGAAATAGCTAATGATATTTATATCTAGAAAAGTTTCAAGACTTGAATGTGAATATTACGCGCGCGCGCACACACACACACACACACACAGACACACACACACACACACACACACACACACACACACACACACACACACACACACACACACACACACACACACACACACACACACACACACACACACACACACACATACACACACACACACGCACAGACCCCCCCCCCACACACATACACACACATTTACACACACACACACACACATGCGCATACACAACTATACACACAAAGAAGATATATGCTGTTCAAACGCAACCACACCGACATCAGGCATAAAAACCTAATAAAGAATTCTAGTAAAGATATCAATTCTAGTAAAGATATACCTTAGTGAATATACAATAGCTAATGCATTCAACATTGGAAAAACATTCACCACATAAGTAGATTTCCAACATCTCCCTCACCAAATATAGAAAATATCGTAGAAAACAATTCTGAATCAGATTAACTTATTAACTCTAATGTAATTTGTTTTATAATAATATAGCTACCTTGTCCACCTGGAAAACCACATGAGTCTAATTTTATTTCGTAACAAACTACGAGAGTCGGCTAAAGTAATCATAAATTGACGAAGATACTCTCTTGGAATGGGAACAAATGAAGTTTATTTTTCAACATTCTCTCCGTTGCGATTCACACACTTCTTTTATCGGTATTGCAGTGATCGTAGAATGAAGGTACGCTCAGAAGATATATCGTAGTCTTTGAAGGAAACATTTCACCAATAAGTTAACGCCATTTCTGTGCGCATGAACGCAATCATATGTTCTATGACTCATAGACGTATGTATGTACATATATATATGTATGAATATCTCTGGCAAGCGCTGTTAATCACATGATAATCATTTAGCAGCAGAACTATTTTATTTATTGCAGCCGGTGTCGCTGGCCATTGTCCGAGGAAATGACTTTGCCATTTTGTCCGCGGGGTGTAGCCGAAACACCACACAAACCTAGGTGTAGAGTCTTCCACCCTCTACCCATCTCCTCTCTCTCTTCCTTTATCTTGTAGTCCTTATTCCGCTTTCCTTTTCCTCTCATTTATGGCATTTATAGTCCTTTCCAATACTGCTTTCTTTTTCTGTATGTTTAACCAAATAGTAGTTATACTAACAATAAATAAACATTATATATTTTATTTATTATTCTAATGTCCTTGCGAAAGGCCCAAATATTACCCAGTAAATTATATACAGCTGATGTACCCCTGACTATGAAAAGGTGAAACAATCGGATTCTATCACATTAGAGCCGAGGTGGGGTAAATATTTCATGAGTGTATTTAAATATAACGTTGGGGTCAATTTAATGGACTTAGCCCTCCCTTCAAAATTGTTGGTCTTGTGCCTAAATCAAAAATCGTCATGAAAATAAACCTTACCTTTGTCAACAATCTTTCCGCCACCTTTGATTTTACCAAAGTCAACGATGAATTCACATTTTACTTCGCCGCAACATTCACCAGATTTTTTCTCCACATTACATATGCTGGGAAGATGTTTATACTGAGGACATCTATTAGAAATAAATCAATCAAAATATTTTAAAAAACTTTATTTCAAATATCACGTCGACTCCATTTATTATATATCAGATGCTTACATTACAATATTGAAGACCTTTGCGGAAATGGTTCAAGTAAGATGGATTAGAATGATATGGCTCTGTGGCTAAGAAGCTAGCATCGCAGATACGGAATTCTGGGTAGCATTGCAGATACGGGGTTCTAGGTTCAATTAAAGTGTTTAATAGCTTGGGAAAGTGTCTTCTACTATAGCATCAGGTAGGCAAATACTTTGTAAGTGGAATACATTAGATGGAATCTGCAGAAGCCTGTCAAACATATATGCACAAACATATACACACAGACAAACATACACGCACGCTCTCTATAGTTCCCACACACAAACAAACACACACACACACACACACACACACACACACACACACACACACACACACACACACACACACACACACACACACACACACACACACACACACACACACACACACACACACATATATATACGAGAGTCGGCTGAACAGTTCATAGGCTGACTATGAAGGATTGATGCTAGAGCTGTGAAATCTTGCATTCATTAATGTCAACTCTTCTTATTAATAACAGCATTGTTTCTTTCCAGGGACTATGTTGAAAAATAAACCTCATTTGGTCATTTCATGACAGCAGTATCTTGGTTAGCCTATAACTTTTCAGCCGACCTTCGATGCAATGAAATATCTATGATCGTCGGCAAATCACTGATGAGGGACTCATTTTATAACATGTTATCCATGTGCAACCTGCAGCATTCTTCTCCCCATTTTTTCATATATATATATATATATATATATATATATATATATATATATATATATATATATATATATATATATACATATGTAATAGGAACGAGTAAGACCCCGACGGCTGAGCTCAAGCCGTTTCGACGGCTAATTCTGGACTGATTTCAGTCGGGGTCTTACTCGTTCCTATTGCCCACTCTACTACCCTAAGTATTGAGTACTTTGGTGCGTTATGGTCCACCTGGTTCCTTACCACATTTCCTTCGTTATATACATATGTATAAATGTATATATATATATATATATATATATATATATATATATATATATATATATAGCGATGGAAAAGTGGTAAGGAACCAGGTGGACCATAACGCACCAAAGTACTCAATACTTAGGGTAGTAGAGTGGGTAATAGGAGTAAGTAAGACCCCGACGGCCGAGCTCAAGCCGTTTCGACGGCTAATTCTGTACAGAATTAGCCGTCGAAACGGCTTGAGCTCAGCCGTCGGGGTCTTACTTACTCCTATATATATATATATATATATATATATATATATATATATATATATATATATATACGAATGTGAGTCACTGCTTCATTAATTATCCACTAAACACTTATTATTGTTTCCATATTGATTCACTAAAAGAGGTTTCCATATAGTCATTATGGTGGCGGTTTGAACTCGAAACGTTAATTTGTCGATGTTACTAATATAACAAGGCCGCTCCATTTTCTATCTTCTTTGAAGAAGAGGAGCATTTAGTGAATCGCTTTCTGTGGGCTGAATGTGTACTCTGGGCTGAAATCCATGGAAGATTTTCAGTACAGTATAGAGATAATATTTTGCCACAACGAACTGTTTACGAATGATTTGAAAAAAAAAAAAAAAAAATGGTCATACTAGTATTCAGCGCCAAGAAGTAGCCTAACGTGTTTTTACTTCTTCTACCGAGGACACCATTGAACAAAACAGGGATAAGTTTCTGTTGAACAGAGATGGTGACTAGTGATGAAGTGGCAAATAATTGTTTCTACTTTTGGCACAAGGCCAGCAAATTACCCAGTACATTACTGGTACTTTATTTTATCGACCCCCGTAAGGATGAAAGGCAAAGTTAACCTTGACGGGATTTGAACTCAGACCGTAAAGAGACGTAACTCTATGCTGGAAAGCATGACGTTCGACTCTCTACCGATACTGCCAATTCACGGCAAATAATATACAAATTTTGCCACATTTTCTTATATGAAATTAGCCACCATATACTTAGCTATAAATCAGAGTTTCCCAAATCTTTTCAAACGTGAACCCCTTTTAGTTCAGAAACTTTTTGGGGGAACTCCAAAGTCTAATACTGTTATATGGTCGTAACATAAATATACTCCTCGACATTTTTTACGGAACACTCCTTTGTGGACCCCACCTTGGGGATCACTGTTCTAAATAAACACGCACAACTGCACAAAGAAAAGTGTTTGGAAATCTGCTACTATGAGTATGAAAGTAACAATATCTTTGGGGAAAAACAAATATAGAAACATCATTAGTGTCGATTTCATTAAATGCAATATATATGGATACGACGACTTATTATCAAACGACTTTTCATAAAATATTGTATATTCCCGATTATAAGTCGATCCGAATATAGGTCGCCCCCACTATTTTATGTCTGAGAAATGGGTAAAAATCCAAACCACATTTATAAGTCAAGGCAGCTAATCAACACATTGTTTATACGGTGTATATAAGACGACTCCCTCATTTTATCATCTATTTTTTGGTCACATATTCCTCGACTTATATTCGAGTATAAACAGTAATTTTGTAAATATACTATTTTGTAGAAAATTTTTAAATATATTTAATGAAAATAAGATATCCATCTAAAATTTTAATTAAAACAAAATTGGTAATAGAATTTTAAATATTTCTAACCACAAGTTTCGTAATTTATGTGCTACAGATTGCAGATAATTAATTAATCATACAATAATTAATAGAATGATAATCAGTTAAAATGTTCGTTAAGTCTTCGTTCACTCTAACATAATGCCTTATTAATTGTTTCTTTCCAGGGACTATGTTGAAAAAATTAACCTCATTTGGTTATTCTATAAGAGTATCTTGGTCAGCCTATGAAATTTCCAGCTGACCCTCGCATATTATCCAATATAACCATTTTTTCTATAAGACAGGTAAGTTTGTGGGTTGGCAGAATTAATAGAGTGTCAGATAAAATGCCATTGTGGTATTTGTTCTGGCTCTTTACGTTCTCAATTCAAATTGCACTAAGGTCCACTCTGCCTTTCTTTTTTCTGGGACCAATCAAATAAAATATCGGTCAAGTACTGAGGTTCACATAACTTTGCCCATTTCCCAAAATTTAGGCCTAAAAATCATTACAAGACAGGTAGGGGGGTGATTTAAGGGAGAATTGTCTTCTATTGATAGCAGGTCAAATATCCACTTAGAGACTTCCTTTTCTCGCTCCAAAACACATTGTTAAGAGTAAAGGAAAGATAGTCTTCTTCACTTACTTTGACTGACATACCCACAGTCCAGAGTTAGCATTTTTACAGACACATTCTGATTGGCATCCATCGGTCCATGTTTGGTCCTGGTAATATTCATTTCCTTTGTAAACACACACGTCTGAAAACCAGCAATAAGATGTTTTAAGGGTAATAGAAATATCAAAGTGACATTATGAGAGAAAAAGACACCCATCCTGTGCATATATATTTATACTTATATACACACTCATATATATAACTCATATATAAAACTAATTCTTTGATATACTCATTGAATTTTGTTTAACTCTTCAATATATATATATATATATATATATATATATATATATATATATATATATATATGATAGGATATATGTATCGTAGGAGAGGAGGAAATAGAGAGATACAGAGAAGTGCGATACAGATTACTAAATGCCAATAGCCGAAGCGGAGTGTGCTCGATGCTTGGGTTAGCAGAGTTAAATATTACAGAAGATTTAATATTTAGTAGATTGTTCAAGCTGAGCAGGTATAAGCAAATGAATGAATGAAGGAGTTATAAGCCGTTGAAACAAGTTCTTTATATAAATCTTACACATGTTTCGCCCACATGGACTCCCCAGAGAAATGATTCTTTATATAATTGTTTCTACTTTTGGCACAAGACCAGCAATTATCCAGTGTATTACTGGTACTTTATTTTATCGACCCCGTAAGGATGAAAGGCAAAGTTAACCTTGGCGGGATTTGAACTCAGATTGGCAAGGGCCGTAACTCTATGTGTCAAAGCATGGCGTCGACCATGCATTGACGCATAGAGTTACGGCCCTTGTTTATATAATGTCATCAATAAATATAAATACTATTAGAGCAGGTTGAAAATCTTTCCATTAGATTAAAGTCACCTTGCATGGTAGGCGAAACTAATAATGGCGTCAGTGAAAGGGGCATAATCCGCTAAGGGTGGCAACTGCACGGTGTAAAGGCAAGAAAGCACCCTATAATATTTAGTATATCCCAGCTAAAGGGATGGTTTAGCAGGGTGAGTCTAAGTCAGTAGGTGATTGGCAGTGTTTAGGCAAAAATCAGGTGGTTGGTTAATAGCATCATTAAATACTGTACTTAGGCCTAATTATTGCAGGAAGGACTAAATGGTGGTGTGATGTAGATAGCTGTGGGGATAGGATGTTATTACTGGTCTAGAGACCAATTGTAGAACGAGAGTTGTAGCCTGTGGTTGCAATTTATGACCGTTTCAGTTCGACTATTAATGAGTTCATGGGGTGAGCTTACTATATAATATGTTTCTATTAGGCACAGCTGACAATCTTTCCTAAAGTTGTATAGCGTTGCTTGATCTACTACTCCCCAATGTGTTGTGTAGCTAATGTTAGATTCAGTTAATAACTTAATATAATTAGCAAGGAAGGAAGAGAACCTGAGCTTCTTATTTCTAAAAGAGTGGAGATGTGATCTAAATCTAGTCTTGAACTCATTAGAAGTGGTGCCTATGTAAGACCTAGTGCTAATTTTACTCGTCACTGTGCATTTGTAGATTATATTTCTAATCAAGCATTAGCCCTGGAGCGGACAGTTGTTGGGGTTTCGGAAATTGCAATGCTTTTTGTTGCTATTTCTAATGCAGTAAGGGCCGCTGCTATCATTACTACTATCATTACCACTATCACTATTGTCATTATTACTGTATATATATATATATATATATATATATATATATATATATATATATATATATATATATAAATTTCTCGAAACCGAGTTGAATCGCGAGTGTATTAGAATTCATAGAATAATGAGAGGAACTCAACGCAAGAATAGCTGTTAAAACAGAAAAATGCCGTCAATGTTGGGTAAAATTTACCTCAAAGTACAAAAATCAATGACACACACACACACACACACGCACACACACACACGCACACACACACACACACACACACACACACACACACACACACACACACACACACACACACACACACACACACACACACACACACACACACACACACACACACACACACACACACACACACACACACACACACACACACACACACACACACACACACACACACACTACACACTTACGCATCTTTTAACCTTTTTAGCTCTCATATATGTAAGTTTCTTTCTATCAATCTAATAAAATCACTTCATTTTCTAATAGGATAAATTAATATTTTGCACCTATATAAAGTCAATTATAATTATTGCTTGCAGTGATTATAGCTGTCTGTTCGTTTCATTAGTGTACTGTGATACAATTCACACTGAAAACAATCCTAGGTCGAAGTCATACATCAGTGGAACAGAACATAATTTTAACATGTGTCTTCATAAATACTGGCAATTTTTATTATTAAAGGTAATGAGAAGGGCAGTAGATTTGCAGTATCGGTAGAGCATCTTACGACATTCTTTGCAGCGTATAGTTACGCCCTTTTACGTTCTGAGTTCAAATCCAAATGAGATTTGCTTTGCCTTTCATCCTTACGGATTTGATAAAATAAAGTACCAGTAACGCACTGGAGTCCATTTAATCGACTTTCCCTTCAAATTGTTGGCCTTGTGCCAAATGTAGAAATAATTATTAAAGTTAATGAGAACAGTGGACTAGCAGTGTGGTTAGAGTATTGGATAAATGTTTCACAGTATTTCTTCTGTCTCTTTACATTCTGAGTTCAAATCCTGCTCAGCTCAACTTTGTTTTTCGTCCTTCCGAGGTTGATCAAATAAAGTACCAGTCAACTACTGAGGTCGATATAATCCCCTGTACCCAAATTCCTTGCCTTTATTAGAAATTAGAAATTATTTGTCTTGTGCCTAAATTTGAAATCCTTATTAAGGGTAATGCTATCGGTAGAGCATCGGACATAATGCTCTGTGGCATATAGTTACGGTCCTTTGCGTTCTGAGTTCAAATCCCTCTGAGGTTAACCTTGCCTTTCATATTTACGAGGTTGATAAAGTACTGGGTCGATTTAATCGACTTACCCCTACCCCCAAATCGTTGGCCTTGTGCCTAAATCAGAAGCCTGGCAGTATCGGTAGAGCGTCAAACACTATGCTTTGCATCATAGAGTTATGGCCCTTTACCTTCTAATTTCAAATCCCACCGAGGTTAACTTTCCTTTCATCCTTACGGGGTCGATAAAATAAAGTACCAGTAATGCACTGGGTAATTGCTGGCCTTGTGCCTAAAGTAGAAACAATTATTATTAATGTAAAGAGTGGTGTCCTCCAGCTCGGAGATTATATAAAATAGCTTCTATAATAGGGGAAAGTCCTTAAAGAAGATGCCATCGATCGCTACGGGGAATCGAACCTCATATCTCCCAAGTACCGGCTAGGTATCTGGGAGATGCGACACACACACACACACACACACACACACACACACACACACACACACACACACACACACACACACACACACACACACACACACATATATATATATATATAGAGAGAGAGAAATAGACAGGAAGTGTAAGTCAAGTTAAAATTAATTGCTGGCCTTGTGTGTGTCAAAAGTAGAAACAATTATTAAGAGTAATGCAAGGGTGGATGGAGAGTTATCAAAGCGTCGGACAAATGCTTAGCGTCTTTACGTCCTGAGTTCAGCGTCGGACAAATGCTTAGCGTCTTTACTTCCTGAGTTCAGCGTCGGACAAATGCTTAGCGTCTTTACGTCCTGAGTTCAGCGTCGGACAAATGCTTAGCATCTTTACTTCCTGAGTTCAGCGTCGGACAAATGCTTAGCGTCTTTACGTCCTGAGTTCAAAATCCCGACGTGGTCAAAAATATCAGCGAAGTACTGGTGTCGGTTTAATAATGTTACTCCTTAGCCAGTATTGCTGGCCCGTATTTGACTGGTATATATCTTATCAATACCAGAGGATGAATGACAAAGTAGATTCAGAAGTATTGACAATAATTGAAAGACGAGAAATAATATCAATGATAAAGAAGTTGGCAAAGATATAATATGGTGATAGAAGAAGTCAGTGAGAGAGAGAGAGAGAGAGAGAGAGAGAGAGAGAGAGAGAGAGAATAAAATATACTAATGTTTTGTTAGTGCACTTGAAGACAATAGTTTGTACTTACCAACACCAAATCGATTTCCTTTATGATGCCCAGTCGATGTTGTGGACTTGCCATCAAAATTACAAACTGGTTCTCTACAGCATTTTCCAGGAAGGTTGACCATCGTACATTGTGGTGGAATATCATAGTAGACAGGACAACTAAACGTCAAAATATATGTAATAAAAAGATAAAAATCTATACGAAAATAACTCCGAATCTTTATTCAGTTACAAGTTGTATGGTTATTTCCCTATCTTAAATCTCTAGATTTTCTTTGAAGCATTTAAAGAATATAATGGTTGGCTAGACATAATGTCCGTTTTTGTTAGATGAAGAAATCTAGAGAGAGGAATCATCTTCAGTATATTTTTTAATAGGTGAGTTTCCATAAATTTCTGGTATTTTCTCCATAAATTTCCTAATAAGATTGGAAACATAAACTAAATAATAACTATTTCTTTTGACAAGACACAAAGCCAGATTTATTTAGGCTAAGAGTAGTTAACTGAATCAATCTCAGTTTATCATTGGTATCTATTTTATAACTTTTAAGATCAATAGTAGTTTGACGTTTCATTAAAAGTCTATTATCGCACCTGTCACATTATGAAAATGAAAAAAACCAAAAAACAAAAAAAAAACAAAAAAAAAACGAAAAATAAAAAAAAATCCAACAAAAAACGAACGAACGAAGAAGCGTTTGTAGTTTTCTGATGATACTGATGCATCCACTACATGTCGCAACAAGTAAAATAAAAGACGTCATATCCAACGAAGTAATATGTTGATACCGCAGCAATTCATTCATTGTATATCTTTATAAAGGTTTGTATTCAAAAGAAAATCAACAAAAAAAGGACTTCCTTTTCAGAATAAATAATCTTATGAGTTTCATGTTAGAGATAAAAAAACATTTTATAGAATTTCTGAATGTTATTTTTCTCTCGGTTATTTAACAAATACATTTTTTCTATCTCTATAACAGTCTCTATTCTTCAAAGGCTTCATCAACCTCCTCAAACCTCTTAACTAAACAATGCAGTTTTCATTTCACATATTCCTATGAAACTCATCTTTCTAAAACGGATTTCATCCATGTGATTTTCTCCGCATAAAAGTACACTAATCTGCAACTTTCAGATATTGTTTTCGATATACAAAATTATTAAGAATCTAACGCAGTGGTTCTTTACCTTTTTCTATCATGGTACCCCCTTGAGATTTTGAAATTGCATCACGCACCCCTAGCCCTAGTGCATAAGACAAAAGAACTTCAAATTTTTAGGTCAAATGATCAGTTACTTAGCTGCTACTATTTAATTAATTAATTACCATGATACCGGTTTACCACGTGTAAACACATAAATTAGAAGAGCCATGGGATTTCACATTGCTGGTAACAGTAATTCTGATAGAATCCAATGTATCATGGAAGGAGGACCCTCCACAACATAATATGAATATATGCGGAATTACAACTAAAGTTAACGAAGCATCTCACACAGGAAATATAGCTAAACAATCCAAGGTGAAGGACCTATAACTCCCAATGGAATTGGAGAGGCGCAGTCGTGACACATGATGTGTTTTAGGCATTTTGAACTTGGAGGAGCCTAACCTTCTCCACGTCGGAACTCAGTTGGTTCCTTTCGGAGAGAGAGAGAGAGAGAGAGAGAGAGAGAGAGAGAGAGAGAGAGAGAGAGAGAGAAAAAAGAGAGAGAGAGATAGAGATAGATAGATAGATAGATAGATAGATAGATAGAGAGAGAGAGAGAGAATCAACCCTAGTATAATTACTGGACTGGTACTTTATTTATCGACATAGAAATATTGAAATGCAAAGTTAAACTCGGAAGGATTTTAAATTAGAGCTCTACGAACATTGGGGCATTTTAATCCGACTCATTTAGGGGTATACCAATTCAAGTGGTGTAGGATCTACCGCACTGTATCGGTCCTTAATACATTCAGTTATTGTTGAAGAACTACTGACAAAAAAATCACGTTCAAGTCGTAATTGAAACTAGTATTCACAGGTGGGTTATCCTTTTAACTGCACTTAAACCAATAGATGATATCAGCAAAGTATTGGGAATTACTGAAAAGCGCGTTAACTGTTACTTACTAAAAAAAAAAAAAAATTGCATATCTTCAGAATATTAGTTACAGTTAAGTAGTGTAACGTTTTGATAGTTAAATGTATTAACCATAGACTGGAACTACAGAGTGGCGGGATGCAAGCGCGGAATATATTTAGACACTAAATTTGTGAGTTAACACTCCACTCAGCCATAAATTCCAATTGTATATATTTAAATGTTTAATCTTACAATCTGCATTGCAAAATCACTACTATTTAATTCTTAATACACTGCGGCTGATTTTACAAGCTATCACAATTGCATATCTTTCAGGTATTTCGTTTCGGCATTTCAAACGATTCACAGAACAGTTCGGTAATTCATATATCTACATCCCGTTGTATTGTTTAACAAGATTGTTATAAATTATGCAGTCAAACTGTATCATTTTTTACAGATTTAAACATAATCGTTTTGATTTCAACACGATTGAATGCAGATTTTTAATCGGTAAAACAGATATTCAGGAACGAGTTCTTACAAATGTATATGCGTATATATATATGTATATACGTATATATGTGTATATACTCGTATATGCGTATATATATGTATATACTCCGTTGCTTCATTTGATATATATATATATATATATATATATATATATATATATATATATATATATATATATATAATGTATTATATATATACATACACACACACACACATATATATGTGTGTTCGTGTGTGTGTGTGTGTGTATATGTACGTATATAAACAAATGTGATTACGTGTGTCTATGTGTGTGATGTATATATATGAACGTATTGTATGTGCGTGTACGTTTATAAGTACGTTTATATATATATATATATATATATATATATATATGTGTGTGTGTGACCTGGCGCGCGCAGGTCTAAGTGTGTGTTCATGAATTTAAGATCTGCATACAGAAGTATGGAACAACTTACCGATTCCAGCATGAAAATATGCCTCTCAATGCATCGAGGCATGAACATTCGTATTCACAACCATCCTTCCATGTTTCTCCTGTTGCATATTTCTTCCCTTTGTACAGACAGTAATGCACTGGAGTGCAGCAAATATACCAAAGTGAAAAGACAAAAACAAAACATAAAATGAATTACGTTGAAAATAAAGTTTCCAGTTTCAGCCTTGCGCAATGCTATTTCATCTATTAATTCAATAGCCGACACATGTACACACCCTAGCTTATAATATATATATATATATATATATATATATATATATACACACACATTTATTTATTTATGTATATGTATATGTATATATATATATATATATATATGCATATATTTATATATATATAAACATACATGCATGTATGTTTATATATAG
>OZ024740.1:271140951-271145951 GCA_964016885.1 Eledone cirrhosa | reverse complement strand
TTAAAGTTCCCAGTAACACTGAGAAGTTTTCGAGTTCTAACATCCATCTCACTTAGTTCTTGCAATGACCAGTTCAGTAGGCCAAATGTTGGCGTTAGAATTGGCACAGCATAAGTATTGTGGGCAATGTATTTGTTGTATGCTGACAGTTCTGATGACCATATTTTCTTTACTCTTCTGAGGTATTCAGTTCTGGTTCTCTCCTTATTTATGGGTCCATCATATCTGACATTCTCATCCTGTCCAAGATATCTGTAGTTGTCACCTGACTGCAGAGGTTGTATTGTCAGGCCGTTCATCTCTAGATTTCTAGAGGAGGGCACAGCTCTTCCACGTTTTACTGCCAAATATGCACACTTGGACTCACCAAATTTCATTTTGATGTCGGTTGAAAATTGTGTAATGAGGTCCAATTGTTTCTTGATGTCATTGATATTTGGCCCATACAACTTCAGGTCATCAACAAAGAAAAGATGGGAGATACTTTTGGTCCCACTTCTTTGTCGACCTTGTTTCCTGAGTAGGTAAGATAGTGGATTCAGTGAGAGAACGAAGAGTAGCACTGACAAGCTATCACCCTGAAAGATGCCCTTCTGGTAATGTATCTTATCAGTCTTAACCTGCTCCTTCTCACCTCTAAGGATCAAACTGGTGTACCAGTTCTTGGTCAGGCGTTCAACAGCAGCTACCAATGGTTGTGGGACTTTAGCTAACTGTAAAGCCTTAACAATCCACCCATGAGGTACACTATCAAATGCTTTTTGATAGTCCAGCCACACGACAGTCATGTTTCTGCGATTCTTTGTTGTTTTTTCCTGAATCATTTTGTTAGTTAGTAGGTGATCTATGCAACCCCACACCTCCCTCTTTCCACCAGCTTGCTCAGGTGTTATGTTGTTGTTGGTAGCACAGTGATCCTGTAAGAACAGGTTAAGGCACCCAGTATATAATTTATACATGATGTTTTGGCAGGCAATTGGGCGGTAATTTTTAGCAAGGGTGGTTTGGCTATTTTTGGGAATGAGGAGAGTAGAGGCAGTTGATAACCATCTGGGCAGTTCTTGTGTGCCCTTAATGGTTTCTGTAAACAGCCGTATGAGATCTTGCCGATAGAAAGTGAAATTCTTCAACCAGTATCCTGTAATGAGGTCTGGGCCTGGCGATTTCCTATTCGACATTTTCTGTAGAGCTGTTTCCAGTATTGACCCATCTATGTCATATTGTTTTGTCTGGACATGTTGGCAGTAGTCCTGTTCCAGTTCTTTTAGCCAATTAGCTTGTCTGTTGAATCCGTCATCCGTTTCCCATACAGATCTCCAGTAGCTCTCAACCTGTTCTTTTGAAGGGGTGTCATTTACAGAGATTGAGCTTTTGCCACCGAAGCTGCGATAAACTGATTTAGGATCTCTGGCAAACAATCTATTTAGCACTTGTCGTTTATGTGCTGTTGACTTATATTTTAGTCTTTCTGTTGTAGCTGTGAGTTGTTGTTTCAACTGGTGTAATTTGGAGTTCAAAGTTTTAAATTTTGTATCTCCAAATCTTCTCTCTAACTTTTTCTTTAGGTCTTCCTGGTGTTGTGTGAAGTTGCTCTCTATGTTGCATTTCATAACGACTGCGATGTGTGAGATACTTCGTCTCAGGGACAAAATTCTGGTTTTTAAATTTCGCATCCACGCTGGTTCAGGCTTTCTGTTTGTATCTTGATTGCGTGGTTTTAGATGTGTGTTATATGTATGTATGTATGTATGTATGTATGTATGTATGTATGTATGTATGTATGTATGTATGTATGTATGTATGTATGTATGTATGTATGTATGTATCCCAGTACAACCTGTCTCATGGTCGGGTCGTTGGCGACTAAACTGGCAACTCCACCAAGGTTTCTTGGTGAGGAGGGTGATTTTGGACATCCTGCAGGACTAAAAACAAAACCTGTCAAAGGGCAAAGGAGCTCTTAAGAGTCAATGGCCATCCAAAATCACCGGGAGAGATGACCCCTTAGCCTTTGTCAAGGCAGAATTCTAGGAGAAGGAAAATTCTGATATAACACCTGCAACCCTGATGGTATCCAATGATGTTGACTTGTTCTTCTTTTTGGTAAATATCATCTTGGTTAAGAGAGTGGGACTGGCTTTGTGCAGTGCCTTTGCTCACCATAAAAGCTTCACGGCACAGGCATTGCTTTATATCTGGAGATCTCTCTGCACTTGTCGTCACATGGTACCATGGGCCCAGCATTATGTGTCAATAATTGTCACAAGTGTAGTGTTTGTACCAGAGTTTTCAAGTCGCTGGCTGGACTAAAAAGTCACACTTGTTCAGCGCATCGGTAGGGGTTCTCCTACATGGATATAAAGTAGTGGCCGTACTCGAAAACGAGTTGGCAGCCACCATGTATGTATGCATGTATGTCAGTCCCACTCTCTTGGTTAAGAGAGTGGGACTGGCTTTGTGCAGTGCCTTTGCTCACTATAAAAGCTTCACGGCACAGGCATTGCTTTATATCTGGAGATCTCTCTGCACTTGTCGTGACATGGTACCATGGGCCCAGCACAATGTGTCAATAATTGTCACAAGTGTAGTATTTGTACCAGAGTTTTCAAGTCGCTGGCTGGACTAAAAAGTCACACTCGTTCTTTGATATTATATTGGTATCTGCTGGGCAGCTAATTTCCACTACTGTGCATGTTTTCTTCTCCCTGTCCCATATCATAATATCTGGTCTATTATGCCTGCACTTGATTGGGGTTTTTACTGGAACATTCCACCAGTACTCTTTCATATTATGTACATGGATGTCTTCCACATTGTTGTAGCTTTTAATGTGTTTATTATCGGGGCTATCTTTTTTACGAACTGCATTGTACAGTGTTTTGGCCACTACATCATGCCTCATAGGTAGATAGTACCGCGATGACATCTTTGGACAGCTGCTGATGACATATGTTAGTTCTGCAGAGTCTGCACTTGTTATCACATCTAGGTGTTTTGCCTGCATCCCTATCTCTTTTGTGAATCAGGTATTTCGTGCTAATCTCCTGTTCTTGGATTGCAAAAGCGTATCCTTCAAAGTGGGAGCCAGTATAGCGGTTGTTGGTCCAAGATAGACTACTTTCCTTATCTATACTAGTCTCACTCTGGAGCTTCCTGACAACATATCCATGCATGATATTTTGCTGATAGGCTAGGCATGCAGTTTTTCATCCATGGATTCACTGCGATACTGCTGAGCGACATCCCTGGGTGTGAGTTTTTGATTATCACACAGGGAATATCTCTCAAGGAGTTCCTTTCCAACTCTCATGATCTTATCTGTTTCATGCAGATAGACTTGCTCGAGAAACGGGCTCCTACGCTTCGAAGTTCGTAGATGTTGTCGGAGAGATATGATGCGACATTCAAATGTTGTCTGGACTGATGTTAGGCCTCCGCCTCCCTGCTTACGTTTCAAGTAAAGGCGGTCTATGTCATTGTTGATGTGGAAGTTTCCGGTGTTGTTCAGTATTTTTCGAGTTCCAACATCAACTGCTCGGATTTCGTCTATCGTTCAATTGAGTATTCCAAACGTTGGTGTTAGGACAGGCACAGCAAACACATTGTGAGCCACTGTTTTGTTTTGCGCAGAGAGTTCCGATGACCATATCTTTCTTAATCGGGTGTAGTATTCCCAGGTTACGGGTTCTTTATTACAGATACCATTATAGGATATGTTCTCATCTATCCCCGGGTATCTGTAGCAGTCCTCATCAGCTATCGGTGAAACAGTTAGGCCATTGATGACAATGTTGCTAGATTGGATTGTTGTTTCTCCCTGCTTTACAGTCATGTATGAGCATTTATCTTGGCCAAACTCCATTTCTATATCCTTTTAGAACGTTGTAACCAGGTCAAGATTTTTCTTCATCCCATCCATGTTCTTGGCATAGAGTTTCAGATCGTACACAAAGAAATCATGGGTTAGGTTCGTATTTCTGTCCTCCTGTGAGCCAATGATGTATCCCTCACATTTCTTGAGCAGAAAGGACAAGGGGCTTAATGACAAGATGAATAATAACACAGAGAGACTGTCCCCCTGCAATATTTTATACCCCTGCAATATTTTATTTTATCAGTGAAAATAGAGTCCTCCCTCTCTGTCTTTAACCTTAGGAGACTGTAGTCATATTCCTTCTAAGTTGTCGCACCTCCGACATCGCAGTTTTGTTGATTAGGAGTTGTTCAGCACATCCCCAAGCCCCTTTCTTTCCAGCTGCTTGTTCACAGTGATCTTGGAGGAATACGTTCAGGCAGGCTGTATACATCTTATACATCAGGTTCTGGCATGCAATGGGTCGGTGGTTTTTTGCCAAGTTGGTGTCTTTGTTCTTGGGGGCCAGTAATGTTTGTGCTAATGTCAACCATTCTGGTATAAGTGTATCTCCCTTAAGAACTTGTTGGTTAGAATATCAGTTTTTTGTACCAGTAGCCGACAATCATGTCACTTCCTAGTGTTTTCTTATCTTGGAGTTTTCCTATCACAGTCTTACGGGTACCCTCACTTATTTCGAATGTTTTTGTTGTAGTGTAGGAACAATAGTTCTTTCGGATTTCTCTTAGCCACACTGCATCTTGGTTGAAATTCTTCTTTTCACCCCATATCTTTCTCCAAAAGGAATCTATGTCTTTCTGGGATGGGGCCTCAGTGACACTTATTATTTTGCCCTTCAGCGGTGGATTGGCAGTATCGGTAGAGGGTCGGACGCCATGCTTTCCAGCATAGTTACGTCCCTTTACGATCTGAGTTCAAATCCCGCCGAGGTTGACTTTGCCTTTCATTCTTACGGGGTCGATAAAATAAAGTACCAGTAATGCACTGGGTAATTGCTGGCCTTGTGCCTAAAGTAGAAACAATTATTTTGCCCTTCATATCTCTATAGACTGATGTTTGGTTTCGTCTGTCTGTCTGTCTGTCTGTATGTCTGTATGTATGTATGTATGTATGTATGTATGTATGT
>OZ024740.1:271103451-271138451 GCA_964016885.1 Eledone cirrhosa | reverse complement strand
AACAGTACTGTTTCTTATGTTTACATACTCAAACACAATTTCCATAATAAATTGTTTACTACACGTATACATTGATACACACACACACACACACACACACTCACACAGACACACACTCGCACACACAGAAACACTGATACACACACACACATATCGTACGAAAATCAATAATTTCAGTAAATATATTAGGGCGGTGGATTGGCAGTATCGGTAGAGTCGGACGCCATGCTTTCCAGCAAAGAGTTACGGCCCTTTATGATCTGAGTTCAAATCCCGCCGAGGTTAACTTTGCCTTCGATATAATAAAGTACCAGTCACGCACTGGGGTCGATTTAATCGACTTTCTCCTCCCCTCAAATCACTGGCCTTGTGCCTATATAAGAAACCAATAATTTCAGTAAATATATAGAATTATAGTGAAAAATGAAATAAAAGAATAACTTTATTCTACTTACCAAAGCATACTCCACAATACTTTGGACAGAAATCACGTGACCAATGCTGGTAACCATCACATATTTTCATACCAAATGCTGCGCATGAGGCAATCTTGTCTCTACATACTGTATAATAACACGAAACAAAAGTGATTAAAAAGCGACTAATATATATATAACAGAACGTTTAGGTTTTGGAATAGATTTTAAGAATGAAGACAAAAATATCGTTTGAACATTTCGAAATCTACGTGAACATGAATCTGGTAGTAGTGATTATTGTGGTAATATTCTAGATAACAATATAATTAATTTTGCTTGATTTTTACACGAATTATTTCATACCTTAACAAATAAGAAGGAGTTTGTGTGAATATAAAGGTTTAATGTTTATTCAATCAGAAGAGCTGTATCGGTGTAAAGGAAAGAAAATTGCCTCTAACAAGAATTAAAAATAGGTTTTACTGCTTTAAAACGCCATCTACAGTACTGAACTCTATTCTTTCGTAGCTTCTTATTTCGTAGATTCTTATTTACCTCAATCGTAATTGGACCCCGTACTGCCGAGCTTCTTCGCAAGAACGTCAGCGCCCCGTCTGAGGAAGGAGTGCCACGAGGTGGGGTGGCTGTGGCAGCGGATGTGGCAGTCCATTTTCCGTGGGAATGTTTTTGCAGTCTTGTCCATGGGGTGCAGCCTCAATACCACCGCGCTCTAGGCCCAGAGTCACCCCCCTCCTCCTCCCAATTCTTCTGTGAAATTAGAGCCCTTGCCTTTCCCTTCTGTGGTATGCCATTATGTGACATACAAACCTTTTACAAGAACATTGTCATTGTCAGAAAATTAAAATTTGATTGTAAACACGACCTAATGAAAGCTCCTTCCTCATTCACCACTGGTCACGCAGTTATTTTATTAATCCTAATAGAAAATGCATTAGGCTTGATTAAAATAAGGTTTGAATCAAAGTGCTCTTAAAACTAAATAACATTTCCGAAACCTTAACAAGCGCATGTTTAAAATGCTACCAATGTCACCCTCCAAAAGTTTGAAAAAATTGATTAAAAATACACTTACAACAAATCGTTGTTGCAATAAAAAATACTCCCAAAAGACTTCGTTCACATTAGATATTAAATGTGAGGTTTAAAATCAAAAATATGTTCCTAGATATTTTATTGGTCACCTATATATAATTTAGAAGTTACTGGATAATGCTGCAGATCAGTAGGCAAAGAGTCACCCTCTCTTCTTCCCCCTCGTTTCCCTCGTTGCCTAATAGTCCTTGCTCTTTCCCTTCTTTTCTTCGCATTCATGGCATTTACACTCCTTTCTTATACTGTCCTATACAACCAAATCTGCCCTTCTTTCCCCCTCTCTCTTGGTATTTCCTTACTTAATTTTGTTTATACTTTTTAAATATCACCATCATTGTATAACTTATGTTTATAAAATATAGATGACATAATATGTTTATGTATAATAGATAACAAAATAAAATAAAGGCCGCCTAAAAAAGTTGGAAATGTATTAGGCAGGATATATTTGTAAAACAGAAAATGCCACATAGTTGCAAACAAATATTGGATTGTATAACAAAAGACACGGAGCTTTTATTGTAATTTTAACTTCTTAATAGTTTGATGTAATAATTATAATAAACTGGGAGAACTGAAGTAAAAATTACATCAGACATGCATGTGTAATTATGGAACATGCTTTACGATGAAAGCTTTTCTTGATTAGAGTTATCAACATTTGTCAGAACAGGAATTATATTTGATGTATCATGATACGTGCAATCATTTTATTATGCAACATGGAGGATATCTTTAAAGTGTGTTGTTATTTCCAGTTGTGCATATGAAGATAGTAGAAAATAAACAAGGAAAATTAATTACTTTTCTCTATCGACATTATTCTTGAATATGACTTCTAGTTACTGTTTCCAATACTATAGATCGTTTGTCAGATTGCTAATTGTAAATTGCAAGGATTCTTACAAAGTAAATGAAATGCTTTGTTTCTCAAATGGGTAGATAATTTATATTTTAGATTTGAAGATTTCACGATACTTCCATGACATTTAATCAGAATAATGTTACACTTCGTTGGCTAAAGTCTCATTGACAATATTTGGTTGTTTACGTAGCAAAAAGACAAAATGATTACTGATAGTTTGACTTACCAAATGGTTTGCTGTCAATCGGGATTTCTTGGAAAGAAAAGAAAAAGAAAAAGGTATTTTCATATAAATGACATAACGGAGGATGCAGAATTTGTTCTGTAAATTATTTGCCATTATGAGCAAAGTAATGTGAAATGGCCACATAGGAGAAAAAAAAAAAAAAAGCAAACGTACAAAACGAATTTCGAATATAAAACAGTTAAATTAATATCTATCAACTACAAACTGTGTGGATCAGGAGAAAGGGTCAGCAAGTTTGTAGGGATTATTATTTTGATGTATTTAATGTAGTATTTCAATGTTCTCAGTTGTACCAATGTTAACAACTATTTTCATCCTTTAACGGTTAATAATATAAATTCTGCCATGCCATCTATGATTATTTCCTATAAATACTAGACTTGTGTTGGCGAGTCTATTGGTTAGAAACTGCGCCACAACTCTTATTCTTCACTGACCATGCCCCTTACCAACTTGGATACCCGTGGCTCCTTAAGCGATGTAGAAGAGTGGGCAATAAAAACCAGCCAATAATAACATAGGTATGTACGATATGAATTATCGATTCGAAGTAACTAAACAAGTCTTTATATCATGTTTATTTTGGTATGACGATTATAGAATAAAAAAGAATACAAGGAGCAACAACTCCGAAACAATTGTCGATTATTTTCTCTCATCTACCGCTTGAACACAAGGATGACATTGGTCATCTAGAAAACACACATGGTGTTAATGAGGCCGTTTGCTTGCAAACAAACAGAATATTAATAATATTATAATATTATTATTAACTCATGATTATAGAATAACTTAAAAGGACCACAGATTTAGTATTTGTTTTATAATCTGGTTTTACATATCAAGTAGGATTAAAACTATTAGTTAATGATAATAATTATTTCATTGATTACGGTACAGATCTGTATTTATGTTTCCTAGGTCATAGTTCAGTTATAGTTGGTCAGAAATATAGTTAGGTTAGGAAGCTTAAATCTTTCAAAGATTTCAGCATATAGAGGATTTACTCAGCAGTGAGACTATAATAACAAGGAAGTTAATAGGTTCAAGCACAATGTGGCATGCTTACCTTTACAGGTGGTCTTCACCAAGCCGTCCACTATTTTATTCAAATTCTTGAAATCTTTCGTACTGAAGACAAAATTAGAATCAGGATCTGATGCAATACTCTTCAGTTCTGCCTGATTTACAGCTCCACCAATTCCAACAGCAAATATAGTGATGTTGTCTTTTTTGGCAGCATCCGCTTCTACATTAGTGTTCAAACCAATATTGGACATACCATCGGTGAGGACTATGGCGATCTTTGGTACACCTTTTCGGAAACCACTGGCTCGTGTGAACATGTGATAATGCATGAAACTGGCGAAAAATATTCGAGAAAAGAAAGAAGAGACAAACAAGCATGAAAAATATGGATCTCTAGAGAGAAACTGCAATAAAAATAACATTGAAAGACAAAGCAGATAAGCTAAATAAAATAAGTAAGTTAAGTTAGATGAACGATAAATAAATAATTGAGGTAAAATACATAAAATAAACAAGATGAAAAATGCTGAAAAGTGATTTGTGAATGAATGTGAGAAAGACTTCTTAAAATGGCCTGGTTAAGAAAGTTAATAAAAATGTCTGCAATATCTCACAATAGGAATGTCCAGTTAAAAACCAAATGTTTTTTTGCGTCTTAGGGCGGATTATAGTGGGCAACAAAACATGTTTGCAGTATTTTACTGGAGGCTTCAATATATATCTATCTCTCTCTCTCTCTATATATATATATATATATACATATATATATATATATATATATATATATCCACACACGCACAAACACTCCGACCTACACCCCACCCCACACACACCTCTTCCTGAACATGCAACCCCTTTCTTCCCCCAACCCTTGCTTTCACATACACACACACACACACACACGTACACCTACACACACACACCACCTTCAGTCCTCCCCGCTCGGACACCCCGTCTCCCTCTCCCCACTCCACCCGCCACCACCCCTACACGCCCCACACCCTTCCACCACCTGTTTTACCCCATTTTAATTTTATTTTGATCATGCCTTTATTTTTAATTTCATTTGCACCGTTTCCTCTCACCCCCTTTTTGCTATATGTCTCTCCACCACTCCCCTACACACCCTTTGAACTCTCTTCCCACACACTTTTCACCCGAAGAAGGGCTTATGCCCGAAACGTCGTTCCCCACCACCACCCACTCTCAAGAGCGTGAAATTAATAAACCTTTGTTCGTACTGCCTCTCTGTTTTGTTCTCGTTCAATTTTTCACTATATATATATATATATATATATATATATATATATATATATATATATCACCTCACAAAACACACACACATATATATATATATTTAACAATGAAGTAGAAGTATACACACACACACACACACATATATATATATATAACTATTACATCACGTTATAAACAAACACGAAAATACACTGGATAGAGAAAATATTAGTTGATAACACTATTATCGTATACAGAATTCCACTATAAAAGTTTTATTAATAGCAAAATGCAAATAAAAAATAGCAAAATGCAAATAAAAAATTCAACACAGATACAGAACACGAAAAATAAACATTGAAAACAACTTGGATTAAACCATTAAGTAATTCTTTATCCAGCGACACTGATGTTTGTAGTTACAACCTAATTCCTATTATCATTTGCTGCCTACTACAAAAATAAAATATCCACGAAAACATCGTGTAATTATCGCCATTGTATTCAGAAGATGCGGGGCAGAATCTCTTTAACGACTAAGAGACTTAGAATCGTTAGTGTTCTAAACTAAACATTACAGACTAATAAAAAAATATAAAAAGTCATTAATATAAACAAGATACGAACTTCGTCATGTCTTCACTATAATACACAAACGCACAAACATGCGAGCACACATACACACACGCACACACACGCACACACACACACACACACACACACACACACACACACACACACACACACACACACACACACACACACACACACACACACACACACACACACACACACACACACACACACACACACACACACACACACACACACACACACACATACACACACACACTAACACACACACTAACACATACAAATACAGATACATACACAAATATATTTACATATGTATCCCCAAATTGCTACACAAAAAGCGTACATATATATATATATATATATATATATATATATAAATTAAGGCTTATAGTCATTAAAGTAATCTTCCGAAATGAGATTCCCACGAGGCCATGAGATTCCTCATATCCTATGAGTGACGATGTGAAAGCATGCAAATATATACTATTTCGGAAATAAAATTATAACTATTTGATTAGTTGAATGGGATTTGCAATAAATCCAACTCCAATCCACAGCATTTTCTCATGGAATGAAACGCTACTTGATCGCATCAGTTTATCTTTCGACATATACAGAAACGTGCTCTACATCAGTTAAAATGGAAATCTATAAATTAAGATGAATATATCTGATGGTGAACGGTCATTGCATCTCATTTGCGTAACCAACACAACATTATTTAACGGAGCTCAATGAATATGTAATTGGGGAATGGGTTATGATTGTGAACCCTGAAAAATGTCTATTTTAATTTATATATCTCCATCTTAGCTGATGCATAACTCTTTGCTGTGTATGTAGAGAAATATAGAAGATAGAATGGTGTGAAGAAGCTGAGAAGCGATCATGGATTGTAATCTTGATTTTGCAAATTCCATCCAACTAATCTATCCCAACATCCATAGGTCTTATATATATATAGCGTCGAGGGTTTCCGAATACAAGCGGCTGAAATGGGTCTTTGGATTAATGTTACTCGATAGAGTCCGTAGCTCGGAGATCAGAGAGTCACTCCAGGTAGAGCCGCTTCTTCTCCGAATTGAGATATCGCAGTCCCAATACTATAGGTATCTGGTTAGAATGTCTCAGTAAAGAATCGTTTTACATATTTTACGGACATAAGCAGCAACCAGCAGGAGACCCAGGGGTAGACCCCGAGCAAGATGGTTGGATATCATTCATGAGCTTGCCTGGTCACGCTTGGGGATCCAGCCGGATCAGTTGCAGGTGGTTGCTTCTGACAGGACCTGCTGGAAGGAGTGTTTGAGGACCCTGCCCCAACAAACTTCTCAGGAGTAAATGGAAGAAGAAGAAGAAGAAGAAGAAGAAGAAGAAGGTTTGAACAGATAAAGGAAAACACTCCATGTTAAGTACAGAGCCAAAATATATTATACATAAGGTTCAGCCATCCTGATTTTGCCTGAAGTCAACTATGTTACTATAGTAACAAGGAAGTTAATAGGTTCAAGTACAATGAGATATCCTTATCTTTACAGGTTGTCTTCTACCAAATCTCACTTGCTCAAGAGGCTATGCTGTGTGTCTGAATTCGATACCACAATGTTGCCATGCGAACTCCCAAACTATACGGCCATATCTGCATATCTCTCTCTTTCACTCACCCCCACCCCCTCTCTCTCTCTCTCTCCCCACACCCACACGCACACACACACATATATCCCTTTTAAGTGTTTTGAACTAACCTGATAGCAGATCCAGTAGCGGTATTACCAGGTGTGTAGTTAATATTCTGAATAGCATTTTGTAAAGACTTCTTGTTAGTATGTTTGTTTAGGTTAAATTCCAAGTAATTCCGGCTGTTGTAACGCATAACTGCAACTTGAATATGTTGTGGTCCGATTTCCATTTGGTCAACAATATCATTCAAAAAGGTCAGCATGACATGGAAATGGTTAGTCCCAACACTTCCAGAAGAATCCAAAACAAAAGCAATGTCGGCTGCTGAAGTACAGGCTGCATATGAAAAGGAGAGACATTTATTTAGCTTACGAATATATTCTGTGAAAATACCTCTGGAATGTATAACTAATTCAGACGTCGAAAACTTAGGAAGATAGACCCTAGTTAAAAAGTTATTTCTACCCACCTACCTGCTTATCTATCTATCTATCTATCTATCTATCTATCTATCTATCTATCTATCTATCTATCTATGTAGCAAAACGTGCTCCTGGTGTTGAGAGTTGTTCTATCCACCGGGTGTAAAACAACCACGCAGTAAGGTTCCACCCTATTGGGGATTTTGATTGTTATTTTATTTTATATATAGTTTATTTTTATTTAATAATGTTAAAGTTATATGATTTTTATGTAAAACCCCACCGTCATGTCTTGTAATGTGCCATTTCTTGTACGCCCTTGTGGCAAATAAAGAAAGATATCTATCTATCAATCAATCTATCTATCTGTCTATCAGGTTTATTCTATCTCTCAGACAGAATGTTCGTATACACAGAATTATTTTATGTGTAAATATATTTGGAATAATTATGGAAGTCACCCATAATAACATATATGCATACAATACAAACTCAAGTGAAGCTACTTGTGCCTAGATCAGAACGTAACTATACTTTAAATGAAGACAAAGCTAGACATTAGATCTTCTGCAGGAAGATCGAATGCCAGTCATCTAAACTATAATTTACTTAATTTGCTCTATACTAAACTTTTTACATAAAACTTCCTGCACGGTACTTACAACGGTTTGGAATTCTTTTATTTTTGTTATCACTAAACATTTGTTTGTTTTAATGAAATAAAACCGCTGGTTTTATAGTTCTGTAACATCGGAGACAATGATAAAATGAATACATCGGTAAAATGAATACAAAACGCAATCGGAAACGAAAATACGTAGTTTGCAGATGGCTTTTTTACTTCATGAGTATTATCAAATTTTTATTAAAAACATGACCTCTCTTTTTCCGATGTCTGTACCATTAAGAGATTAGTTAAATCTCCCACTGTAGAGGATGATTCTTTTTCTATTAAAGATAATTTTGCTGCAGTAGTTAAACTTAATTCAGTACTGCAACTCGATCAATTATTCATCAATAGGAGAGTTTTACTGTTACTGCTGTGGCTGTGGCTACTGTTTATGGGGAGGGAAAAGTCGATTAAATCGATCTCAGTACATTACTGGTACTTTATTTGATGAAAGGCAAAGCTAAACTCGGTGGAATTTGAACTCAAAACGTAAAGGGACGTAACTATATGCCGTAAAGCAGTAAATTAAATCGCAGTAAATTATACCACTCAGATTGTTTCTTTAGTACTAGGTACAATTCAACAAGGTAACCTATCACCTTAAAAAATACATTAGACAAGGTTTTTAATTTTTATAACTGAAATGCACTTGATTGAGTTAGCTTTGCCTTTCATCCTTACGGGGTTGATAAAATAAAGTACCAGTAACGCACTGGTCGATTTAATTGACTTTCCCCTCCTCGTAAACTTAGAATTAGTTGTCTATTGAAATTTAAGTGCTACGACCACCGACACAATATCATCTACTACTTGTCAATAAACAATAACTAACATAAAATTCAGCTACACACACACATTCACACACATACACACACATATATATATATAAGTGTATCCCGGGTTCAATCGGGGCTAACCACAGTAAGTAAGGTACTCAATACACAACAGAGTATAAATATTTAATATAGAAATGGCTTCTACAGGACTAGAACTGTTTCATTCGAAGGAAGTCATCAGGAAAGCCGACTGTCAATGTATTATGGTGTTATTTATACATTTTCTGGTGGTTATATTGACTTTACATGGTCATTTACTACTTTCCCTCAAAGACTATTTAATGTTGGAAACAGTCCAATATGTATATATGGATCCGTAACTCCCGGGGGGAGTCTTAGATGCGCCATATTGATGACATCAGCGTTTCAAGGGCATTTTAAGCCTGGCGGAGCCCATCTCCTCTCCTGGTCTGAATATAGCAGGATAGAGAGTGAGAGAAAGGATGTGAGAAAGAGATATAGAGGAAGAATCGACCCCAGTACTAGACTGGTATTTTTTTTATCGACCTTAAATGGATGAAAGGCATAGTTGACCTCCGCGGGATTTGAACTCAGAGAGCAGAAAGTCGGAACGAATACTGCAAATAATTCTACCCGACGTTCTAAAGACTTTGCCAATTCGCTGCCTATAGTCCAATATAGACTACAGTAATTGTAATGAAGCATGCTTTAGTAGAGATTAAGGCAAATGTAATGAGGGATAATCCTCATGATGCTAAGAATTCTTTAAAGATTAAAATAATCCTCTTTTTAAAGACATTACAAATAGGCAAACAGGCACTATACTGTTTAGGCTGAACTTAAATATGACGTCATATAGACATTGTTGAGCTACCTTGTTTACTCTGTTATTGCATTATTCAGAGACCAGCGTGGTGGATTGGCAGTATCGGTAGAGCGTCGGATGTCATGCTTTGCGGCATATAGTTATATGTTCTTGTACTTCCATTTTCGTCATAACATACTGGGGTCAATTTAATCGACTTTCCTTTTACCCCAAATTGTTGGCCTTGTGCCTAAATCAGAAACCATTATTTAGACTCAAAGACGGTGGATTGGCAGTATTAGTAGAGCGTCGGACAACATGCTTTACGGTATATAGTTACGTCCCTTTACATTCTGAGTTCAAATTCCACCGAGTTTAGCTTTGCCTTTCATCACTACGGGGTCGATAAAATAAAGTTCCAGTAATACACTGGGATCGATTTAATTGACTTTTCCCTCCCCACAAATTTTTGGCCTTGTGCCTACATCAGAAACCATTATTCAGAGACAACAAGATCGAAGCTGATTTAGATTTATACTTACTAACGTTCTTCTCTTGTGGAGCCACTGCAAAAAAAAAAAAAAAAATGAGGGAGAGAGACTAAAATTAGAAAATGAAAGGCGGAAATTGTTCGGAAAATCATTCTTTAAGGCATTTGATTATAGATACTAACCCATGACAGCTCACATCTATTTCATATTCACTCAATATTGATTAATTTCTCTTAATATAACACACATACATACATACATGGTGGCTGCCGACTCGTTTTCGAGTATGGCCACTACTTTATATCCATGTAGCAGAACCCTTACCGATGCGCTGAACGAGTGTGACTTTTTAGTCCAGCGACTTGAAAACTCTGGTACAAACACTACACATAGTGCTGGGCCCATGGTACCATGTGACGACAAGTGCAGAGAGATCTCCAGATATAAAGCAATGCCTGTGCCGTGAAGCTTTTATAGTGAGCAAAGGCACTGCACAAAGCCAGTCCCACTCTCTTAACCAAGATGATATTTACCAAAAAGAAGAACAAGTCAACATCATTGGATACCATCAGGGTTGCAGGTGTTATATCAGAGTTTTCCTTCTCCTAGAATTCTGCCTTGACAAAGGCTAAGGGGTCATCTCTCCTGGTGATTTTGGATGGCCATTGACTCTTAAGAGCTCCTTTGCCCTTTGGCAGGTTTTGTTTTTAGTCCTGCAGGATGTCCAAAGTCACCCTCCTCACCAAGAAACCTTGGTGGGGTTGCCAGTTTAGTCGCCAACGACCCGACCATGAGACAGGTTGTACATACATACATACATACCTACATACATACATACATACATACATACATATATATATATATCATATAGAAATGACTTCTACGAGACTAGGACTGTTTCAATCGTTTGAAATCATCATACTTAACGACATGACTGCAGCACAATATCAGTCAGGCTGAAAAAGTTTGGAATACCTCTTGTATGCATACACACACACACACACACACACACACACACACACACACACACACACACACACACACACACACACACACACACACACACGCGCACACACACACATAAATATTGCCTGTACAGGTAATCAAAGTGTGTATATAGTTTTGGGACACACACCCTGAACATGTATATATATATATATATATATATATATATATATATATACATGTTCAGGGTGTGTCCCCCAAAACTATATACACACTTTGATTACCTGTACAGGCAATATTTATTAGAATACTGTTGAAGTGTGTATACATTCTTTTGGGACACCCTGTATATAAATATATGAGTAATTCTTTTCCCTTTCTGTATTCGTCATTGTTATTACATATTAAGCCTATATACACCTGGTCTATATATTATTCATTGCGTTTCATTTCCCCCATATAACTTAATGTGTTCATTCTGATGAAGACATTTATTCATTTCTCGCATCATTGAATGCTTAGGGTCTGCCTAAAATAATTCTACTGGTGACTGCTCTATTACAGCTTCAGCTTCGATGTGATATTTGATATATATTAAAGAGTTAAACAAGATTCAATGAGTACATCAAAGAATGAGTTTTACAGTAGATTGGAAGCACTCTACAGTAGTCACTACCTTGATTAAATCTTAACCATTTAACATCTCAGGGTATGTCATGTATCATTATATTTTGCCTGATGAGGACGTACTGTTGTGTATATATATATATATATATATATATATATATATATAGGAAAAGAGTCACAACCAAGCCGTTGGTTGAGCTCAAGCCGTTTCGACAGCTATCTCTGAGTCCAGAAATAGCTGTCGAAACGGCTTGAGCTCTGCCGTCGGGGTTCTGACTATTTTCCTATTACCCACTCTACTACCCACTCTACTACCCAAAGTATCGAGTACTCTGGTGCGTTATGGTCCACCTGGTTCCTTACCACACTTCCTTCGTTATATATATATATATATATATATATATATATATATATATATATCCAGGGAGTGTAACATGAAGTTACTGTAGGTTCACCAAGGTGAGCACTCGATGCTTAGGTTCGCGTCTGTAACGATGTGTCGAACTAAACAGAGTGTAAATATAATAATAAAAGGACGATTTGTTATGTCATCATTACCTTTATTGATTGGTGACCCGCATTTCGCTATTGATCAGCTCAAGGTTCGATCTGTATCGATCTAACCTGACTCTGGAATCAAAAGCTCGTCGGACCTTGCATATTGAAGCATAGCTTAGGATCTTTTTCGATTACAGAGTCAGGTTTGATCAATAATAGGTCTTTCCTCGAGCTGATCGATAGTGAAATATATGTAATATGTTATTAAATATGTTATGATGCTACACTGAATCTTTGTTCCTTTATTCTAATACTATTCATACTCTGCTCGGCAAGAGCATCAAGTGCTCAACCGGCATACCGCCTATGCACGCACGCAATTAACTTGCACCTTTACCCCCCCCCCCCTCTCTCTCTCTCTACACACACACACACATATATAATATGGAAAACGAAGAATCAGTGATGCATCGGAACACAATTTATTACGTATTAAACTTGTAATCCTCATCGAAGTCACAAGACGTATCTGAGGAACTTGCGAATCCAGAGTTAGGTTAGATCCATAAACAGATCGCACCTCAAGCTGCTCGCCTGAGAAACAATTGTAATACGTAATAAATTGTGTTCTGATGCATCCCTGATGCTTCGTTTTCCATATTATTATACTCTGCTTTGAAGGAGCATAGAGTGCTCAACTGGCATACCGCCTCTGGGCGCATCCAAGCAACCTTACTACAAATATATATATATATATATATATATATATATATATATATATATATATATATATATATATATATATACTCACTCTCCCTATCACACACACTCACACACACACATAAATATATTACATATATACATATATATCCAACAAAATTAGAGCTTCATTATAAGACTCTTAACACCGCATACACAAATTATAATACACAAGAACGTACGAGAATGTATCTCACCTATTTACTCCGAATTAAGAGAAAGGCAGGAATTGTTAGAAGTACTTTGTAAGATATATAAAAATAATCAGCAACATTGTAACAACTAAAATAATCGTACTAGTAATATGAGACAAACCTATAGAACCAATAAACTAAAGAACTTTCATGCTTGCTATATTACTTGTCACTGACTACATTTATAACATTTCAACGGATGTTGCTATAGAAATATATCCTCTACTATAGATACATATAAATAATTTTGTTTACCGTTGCATGATTGGCGAGACAACATAGATGCTATAGACTTGAGTGAATCGAAGTTATCAGCTTTGAAGACAAATTGTTTGTTTGGCTTGCTGGAAATGACGTTAAGTTGGTTGTAATCAACATTAGGTCCAATACCAATGGCGAACAGCTTTATACCAGAATCCGTCACTTTTTTCGCTTCTTGAACAACATTCAGTCTGCCGTTGGGTCTCCCATCAGTGAGCATAATCGCTATGTGGCTAACATTTCGTCTCATTCCAGCTGCTTGAGACATGCTGGTTTCTCTAAGATGTTTTAAAGCTTCTCCCATGTGCGTCATACCGTTTCTAGTTGGCACCTTACTGATTGCCTTTAATAGGCTCTGCAAATCACGATGTTGATTCATATTGAACTCTGTTCTACTTGAACTGTCAAATGTGTCGACACCTGGCAAAATGATAAGAACATTTAAATTTTAATTTTCTGGATTACTACAATGGTCGGCTGAAAAGTTCATAGGCTGACTATAAAAACATGTGTATCGTTTTTTCTGAAATAGGGTTGGCTGAAAAAAGGCTGACTATAAAGAAGTGATGCTAATGTTGTGAAATCTTGCATGCATTAATCTCAACTCTTCTTATTAATAACTACCTTGTTTCCTTCCAGGGACTATGTTGAAAAATAAACCCCATTTCATCATTCTATAAGAGTATCTTGGTCAGCCTATAAACTTTTCAGCCTCATAAACTTGTCTTTAGAATGCATAATTACAATAAACATAACATACAAATGGATTTGCCTATACAGAGTACCTCTCCAAGGTGCAAGTCTAGGCAAGGTTTTTTGAGGAATACAGGCAGTCACCCATGATTGCAAATCCCTCGATGTTTTCCAAGGAAAAGGCAATGGTCGATGCAACTATTTTTCTCCAGATAAGTGGACGGGTGCAACGTGAAAAGAAATGTAAGGAGACAGCTCGCTGCCCGGTACGGTAGTCGAACACTCGACTGTGAGCCAACACGTTAGCCATTAATGCTGGTCACGCATTTCAAATCAATCATAAAATATCAAGTATCTTCGTAGTACATGCATGACACATCCATAGTCCCAGATGTGATTGTAACTAGGGACATTTACTTCTAAATTAAGGTCAGTAATATTCTAACCCACTAGTATAATGGTATGATTTAAAGCAGACATGTCAAACTGAGGGTCCCCCCTCGAGGGCCACATGGGTCACACATGTGTTGTTTGAGGGCCACACACGACAACTAATTACGCACATTACAGGTATTTTAAAAATTTTATACTACGAAGATAAAACATGCTCGCGCTGTAAAAACCTTTGTGTGGGCTGCAGGTGTGCTTGTAAAGGGTCGCATGTTTGAAATGCCTGATCTAGAGCACACACATTCATACAGACACAGTTACACACACAGATGTGCATATGTACGCTCCTCCCCACAGTATATATATATATATATACTTAAGGTAAATATTGATGCAATTCAATTCAAGCACTCAACGTACTTTTTCCAGATAGGAGTGACGGAGTATATATCGAATACGAAAAAGCGAAGTAGTTTCAGATGTTAAAGTCCATTAATGATAATGCTGTGATACATATTTCAATGACGACAGTGGCCACATGGTTCGGTGCGCCCAGTGCCGTGACATCATCAGACAGCTTGTTACATAATAAGGTTATGTTTCCGAGGCAATCCAAATTGAATCGACATGGGAACGGACAAAGCGTGTGTTCTTGAGTTCTTTGCCGTTCCCTTGTGAGTCCCAATTCACCCCACCTGTCTGCGCAGGCGCAAGTCCGAAGGAAGTTGACCATCAACTACCGCAGAGTTCTACGAAACACGCCTAGGCAGGTCCCCCTCTCAACCAAACAATGACCCCATCCAGGCCTGTAATAATTTACTGCTAGCCACCCTGTTAGTGTGTGTGTATATATATATATATATATATATATATATATATATATATATACACAATATATTAACAAATGGAAACTATATTTATAAAACCATATTTATTTCATTATACATATTTCAAGAACACCAAAGCAAATTATGGCGCGCTTTCATCAGATAAAATATAATATAGATCAGTTTTATAAACAGATATTGACATACCCTTAAAGAATGCGACCATGTCGGTTGGAAGCTCCCGGGTTGGTCACATTCTTTAAGGGTATGTCAATATCTGTTTATAAAACTGATCTATATTATATTTTATCTGATGAAAGCGCACCATAATTTCCTTTGGTGTTCTTGAAATATGTATAATGAAATAAATATGGTTTTATAAATATAGTTTCCATTTGTTAATATATCGTATTTTTACTCCAATAATTTGTTGAGTACTTTATATCAGTTATAAAAATATTTACTTGTTGTATCCCAACAAATTAAATATAACTTCTACACACACACACACACACACACACATATATATATATATATATATGAAGTAGAGTCTGATATATTCAATTGAAATGCAGCATGACTGCGATTTCAATGTTTCGCAGACAGCGGTACATCAATCAGTGATGAAACTAAGTGATAGGAGGAGTTAATGATATCATGGAGCTAGGAAGGGTTATAAGTAATTATGATGAGAGGTGTTCTCTACTGGAACACCTCTCATCATAGGTCTTTATGCCCGATCTGGAATAACCTGGATCTAAACAACAACAACAACAACAACAACAAAAACAACAACAACAACATTTAATTGTACAAGCAATATAAACGTGCTACTCACCAATTTGTACTTCATTGGGACCGATGTTAAAAGATTTTGACACAGCTTCAACAAATCGAAGCATTTTCTGAAAATTGGCACTACCCACACTACCAGAACTATCCAAAATGAAGACTATGTCAGCTTGTGCAGGGCATTCTGTTTAAAGAAAGGAACAAATTAATGATTAGTTAACGTAATGATATTCTGTTTAGAGAAAGGAATAAATTAATGATTAGTTAGCATAATAATTCTGTTTAGAGGAATATTAACATAATAGCATTTTTTAAGATAAATGAATAAATTACAGAAAGCAAGATAGAAACTGATGATTAGTTAAAGCAAACCTGCCAACCTCTAAAAATCCAAACGAGGCGTACCATGAAAAAAAGGGAGCCAATACGAGGAGAAATGAGGCAAAATGGGGAGATTTTACATAACGAAAGTTTTCACAAGAGAAGACATCTATCACCTACCCCAAAGTGGATGCTAGATCTCCTCGTCGGATGGGGAGAGTTGACAGGTCTGGTTAAAGTAATAATGCTTTGGGAGTGGGTGGGAGGAAGGGAAAGCCAGTTATATTGACCACAGTACTTGGAATGTACTTTATTTTATGGACCCGGAAGAATGAAAGGCAAAGTTAACTTCAGCGGGATTTGAAACGATAACATAAACGGTGGAGCTGAAATACAATCCACCGCTATTTAGTTAACAGAATAATAATAATGGTTTCTCAATTAGGCACAAGGCCAGCAATTTTTGGGGACAGGGTAGTAGATTAAGTCAACCGCAGAGCGTGACTGGTACTTTATTTTATCGACTCCGTAAGGATGAAAGGAAAAGTTAACCTTGGCGGGATTTGAAACGAGAACGTAGGCGGCCGTAATGAAATACTGCAATGCATTTCATCCGACGCATTAACGATTCTCCCAATCCACCGCCATCTTAGTTAACATAATAATAATTGTTTCTACTTTTGGCACAAGGCCAGCAATTATTCCAGTGAATTACTGGTACTCTATTTTATCGACCCTGTTAGGATAAAATAAAGTACCAGTAACGCACTGGGATAATTGCTGGCCTTGTTCCAAAAGTAGAAATAATAATCGTTTCTACTTTTGGCACAAGGCCAGCAATTATATCAGTGTATTACTGGTACTTTATTTTATCGACCCAGAAATAATAATTGTTTCTACTTTAGGCACAAGGCCAGCAATTACCTAGTGCATTACTGGTACTTTATTTTATCGACCCCGTAAGGATGAAAGGCAAAGTTAACCTCGGCGGGATTTGAACTCAGAATGGCAAGGGCCGTAACTCTATGCGTCAAAGCATGGCGTCCGACCCTCTACCGATACTGCCAATCCACTAATAATGATAATATGATAGCAAGCATATCGTTATTTTAACATAACAATAAATCATACTAGTAAAATATTTTGATATTGTCGTATCATTTTACCCTAGCATCGAGTCGACCCAAATTTTGGAAGGAAAATGAGTAGACGGCGGCTGTGGCATAACCAGTTAGAAAGGGCTAGTTTTATCACACCCAGTGCTCCACTGAGTTTGATTAAAGATTGCGTTAACCTTACAGGTCTAAGTAGAATACTGAACCATTTACATTATAATACTTACATTATAATATAACATGTAACTTATAATTATAATATAATGCATAACATACATTATAATATAACTATTACTTACATTATAAAACACAGTATAGGTAGTTTATTTAATCAAAGCATTTATAATACACATTATAGAAATCAACACAAGAGCTATCATTTAATTAATCATGTCACTGTACCTTTACTCAAGCTCAAACTCTACTATTTGATTAAAAAAATAACATTACAAATGAAATCTCTTGTGAGAATAAATTTTAATTATATTCATGTTATTAAAATTAAGAGAGAGAGAGAGAGAGAGAGAGAGAGAGAGAGAGAGAGAGAGAGAGAGAGAGAGAGAGAGAGAGAGAGAGATAGAGAGAGAGAGAAGGAGAGAGAGAAGGAGAGAGAGAAGGAGAGAGAGAGAGAGAGAGAGAGAGAGAGGGAGGAGATAAAAAATACACTCACTTCGGATTTCTGGTTCTGTTTTATTTTTGCCGACTGAATGAAAATAGAAGAAAGAAAAAATGAAATTAAGATTGGTAAGATAACGATTTATCATCGCAATGAATACTTAAACTTTAAAAAAGAAAAAAAAGGAAAAAAAAAAAGAAAAAAAAAAGAAAAAAAAAGAAAAAAAAGAAAGAAAACGTGTGAGAGATTAATTATTAATATGTATTTGAAAATCAATTTCAGAATCAATTTCCAAGGAAAATTGTCAATTAAATATGATAATTACTCTTACATTACCTAGCAGAAAGGAAAGGTAAACAAATGAAAGAATACAACATTGAATTATTAACTTGTACATCACAATTTCATTTGACTTCACTAGTTTCCTTTAAGGTTTGGAAAAAAAATGCTTAATAATACAATGTATGGTAAGATTTTTATGACATAAACAGAGAAAATGACCTTTCTTGTAGGTGTTTCCATACTGGTGAAGGAGAAAGGGAGAAAATAGTTCTGATGAGTGATTCTCAGATTGTAAACATAGAAAGATTGCTTGCAACAGAGTGAAATCCTTTAAAGACGCCCAAGAGGTCAAGCGATGGTGTTAAACTGGGCGACAGATTAAGTGTACCACTTAAGAAAGGGTGTGTTACGTTTGAAGTACGTAATGTACCACTTATGAAAGGGTATATTACGTCTCAAGGACGTCAGAATAGCTTACTCTTTACCCAATTTTACTCACAAGATTGATCAGCCCGTAGCTATAATATTAATTGTTTCTACGTTAGGCACAAGGCCAGCAATTACCCAGTGCATTACTGGTACTTTATTTTAGCGACCCCGTAAGAATGAAAGGCAAAGTCAACCTCGGCGGTATTTGAACTCAGATCGTAAAGGGACGTAACTATGCTGGAAAGCATGGCGTCCGACCTCTACCGATACTGCCAATCCTCCGTAGCTATAATATTAATGTCGTTCTTTTCAGGAAAAATCAATCAGTGAATCGAAGTGGAAATGATAGTGAAGCAATATTCTTAACAACACAGTCATGTCTAAAAAGGATACAATATTTATCTGCGGAAGTTAACTGAGCCAGCATGTTGCCTTTAGGAGGATTTGTATCAAACCTCTTAGTAATACCAAAAGCAGAAGTTAAATGAGATATAAGATATAATTTAAACAATAATTTCTAACTTCTTTTGCACGATGTTCTACATTTGAGAGGGAGTAAGGGCATAATTTTTAATCAATTATATCAACATCAAATACTTGATTAATACTAATCCCGAGATATATTTTCCCAAACTGCTTCATTTTTGTCCCTCCTTTTTCTCTCTCACGTTTTCTCTTTCTCTTATATATATATATTATATATAGAGGAGGGTCGGCTGAAAAGTTCATAAGCTGACCAGGATACTCTCATGGAATGACCAAATGAGGTTTATTTTTCAATATAATCCCCGAAAAAAACAATGCAGTTATTAATAAGAAAAGTCGAAATTAATGTCTGCAAGATTTCACAGTCAATCCGTTATAATCAGCGTATGAACTTTTCAACCACCACCTTCGGATACACACACACACACACACACACACACACACATATATATATATATATATATATATATATATATATATATATATATATATATATATACACACAATGTGACTGTTATTTAATGTAGCATTTGAATAATTTCATGAGACTCTACGCTTTTGTGTTGAAACCTCTATTATCTAAAAATATTTACGCTCAAATATAAATGCATACATACATATACGCACATAGACACACAACACACACACAATCACACCTTACAATCAGCCTTGCATTATAATAAATCAATTTATTGTTCATGTCTCTAAAAGACCGGATCATCGAGGTTGGAACGTTTTTGATTAAATGTCTGCTCAGTCACGACTGACATGGAGCTAAACTACAATAACACGAGCAATTACAAAAACAACACCGACATCTTAAAATGAATCATGTTTAGTATTTGGTAATTAAAAACAAAAGTATGCCACCTTTTAATGTGCAGCCATTTTCCATTCCAATCAGGAGAAATATTTGACTAAATATTAGTAAAAATGTTAACGAAATTTCTTTTCTACACAAAAATGGTCAATATTTGAATATGTTTAACATTAATAACATCTGAAATAAACTGTATTGCTATTTGCCGTGTACATGAAAGTATTTAATTACATGTGGGTCCAGTATTCAAATATCATGATATTCACAGATATTTGAAAAAAATATGTTATGTTTTTGTGTGTATGAACGTGGTCGGTATTCCAATATATTTTTTTATAGTCACCAATATCTCAAATATATTATATTGTTATGGCATATATGTGTGTGAATGTATTTTCTAATGCATTCCGTTTTTTGTGTTACTAACTTATTCTTTTGCTTTGTTATATATATATATATATATATATATATATATATATATATATAAAACATAGGTTATCAAGACTGCGTAGAGTTGAATTTCATACTTAATATGCCAATAACGAGCTATAACAGCTAGCTAAGGAAATCTTTGGTAAAAAATGTACTTTCTTACTTCTGTAAAAAGCGAAATGGACATTCAAATAAAGAAATGAAGCAAACAAACTGTATATAAATAGAGACATCCAATTTGTTGGCTATTTGTGATGTTGGGTGCATGTATGGTAGGAGTGCTGCACAGTAATCACCAGGAGTAAAGAAGATTTGATGTCAAAATAATTACAAAAAGAAAGTTGAACCCATTAAAAAAGCACATCTAAAAATGTTCGAAAAAAAAATGTCGAAACAACAAAGAATATCTCATGAGATTATAAATGTACTGCCCCTGAAGTATGTTAAGCAGAAAACCTTAATATTTGAAAAGATCAAAAGCAACTGCAAAATATAATGATGTAAGGACGTTATTGGATGTTAGTGGTAATCCTCAACACAAAGTAAAGATATGAAGGAAATACGAAAACACTCCAATAGTTAATTGGCTCATTGATGGAAGAAAATTGGAATGATTATGCAATTGTTATTGGATATTAACATGGAAATGTATTGAGTGGCAGCCATTAATGTCACACGATTAATAGAATGTCGATAGGGTTCTTCTTTTGTGCTCATTTTTATTCCATCACTGCCGCTTCAATGTGTTCATAGCCAACCACATATCAGAAATGATGGTCCATTGCACAAAGTCTCATAAATAGGTGCACTGAGGACAATATATACTTCTTACATTGAGTAAATAAACTGAGGCACTAAGAATTTATTAGTTTGTATTTTTATCTTGTACAAAATCTTCAAGTGACAACATCAATATATTCATATTCTTAAAGGCCTGAATAGTAAATTGATTTGTTATGATGCAAGGTTGATTATAAGGTGAGATTGTGTGTGTGTGCTGTTTGTCTATGTGCATATATGTATGTATGCATTTATATTTGAACGTAAATATTTTTGTACAGTGGTTTCAACACAAAAGGGTAAGTCTCATAAAATTATTCAAATGCAACATTAAATAACAACCACATTGTTCCCATATGTCCACCAAACTGGTTGACAAATTATTGAAAGAACTTGTGATTGAAGAGGTCAGCGAAAAAAAGTGCCTGAAATAAATTGAGTCGAAAATAGTTAGTCGGTCATCTAAACTCAGGTTTAGTAGAATAAAACTGTTGAGTGATAAACCTTCCTCAGAGTGACAGTGCATCAATTCATTGTATAATTTGGATGGTCAAATTAGAAAAGGGATAGTAGGAAGAGAAGAAATTATCTCTCTACCCGAGAAATACCTGAATCCTTGTAGCAGAGTGGACACTGCTAAAGGTATCCAAGAAACAGGTGGTGTAATCAAACAGTGAGACAGATTTTATTTGCCAACAAAGAAAACGAAGGTTTTCATCGACGAGTATCCAGTTTTCGCTTACCAAATTTCAGCCACAAGGCTTTTGTCAACTCACAAATACAGAAGGAAAACACGTATCTAAGGTGCTGCAAAGTGGGGTTGATGCAGAAACCCCGCTGTGGCATAGCGAACTTCTGAACTACACAGTAATTTCGATATGATGTGATAACTTATTACTAAGAATTTCGGGGTTTACGGTACAGCGAAACTAGATGTTCTGTCTATCAGGGTGGGCTGAAAGGTTCATAGGCTGAGTATGAAGGAGTGATGCTAGAGCTGTGAAATCTTGCAGGGCCATAACTCTATGCTGCAAAGCATGTTGTCTGACGCTCTACCGATACTGCCAATCCACCGCCCTGGCGTTGATATATTTAATGTTGTGAAAATAGGCGCTAATGATTTTTCTGATTAAGAAAATCAGCGAAGTCCACTTCAAATACATATCAATATGAATTTAAATTAATGACCTTTAATTAAAATTAGAAATAAAAATAAAAATAAATTAAAAAATAAACTAATAAAAATTAATTAAACGCTGAAAAATTAAAATAAAGAAAAAATGATTTAAAATCTAAAAATATTCGCAGATAGTGACATAAAGACTTTATGAACCCGTAGTTCAATCAAAAATGTTACTCAGTGATTTATTTCCAAAAAGCACTGAATTATACGAAAAAAATAAATGGATAATGATGATAAATGATATAATAATGGATGCTGTTTATTGTTTATTCTTATACAGAAACTGCGTAATATGTCGGTTGCAATTTCAAAAGGTTTTTCTTCTTGATACTCATATTTAGAGCCAGTGGATGGTTGAGTTTGCGGCGGATTTTGAGTCAGGAAATATGGATGATATTTGAGGTAGGAATTATGGATGATGTCTTGGATCTAGTATAGACATTTAGTTTGTAATTAGATTTGTTTTAATGAGTGTATTAGTTACGAGTTAGGCATTCGATGGTCTTATTCACCAGGATGTTTTGTTTATTATTGGCTTTGTTTTCAGAGTGTATTGTTTATGTATAGGGTGGTGGATTGGCAGTATCGGTATAGGGTCAGGCGCCATACTTTAAAGCATAGAGTTACCTCCCTTTATGATCTGAGTTCAAATCCCGCCGAGATGGTTAACTTTGCTTTTCATCCTTACGGGGTCGATAAAATAAAGTACCAGTAATGTACTGGGTAATTGCTGGCCTTGTGCCTAAAGTAGAAACAATTATTTATGCATAGGACACTCATTGGTTACTTTGCTTTTGTTCTAGGTGTGTTTAGGCATACTGATTTTGATAATATTAACAATCTAATAATACTATTCGTAATTACAATAAACAGCCTCAACTGTATATACAGGCATACACACCCATAGAGTCAGTAACACAAACCGATGAAATTTGTACTCCCTGCACACGCATACGATTTAACCCCCAACATCACCACCATACATCTATGACATCTCCGTAGCCAGCGCGTTCCTGTTTTAATCTCTGTAATGGTTTTAAGCAATACCCTAATATTAATTGTTTCTACTTTTGGCACAAGGTCAGCAATAACCCAGTGCATTACTGGTACTTTATTTTATCGACCCCGTAAGGATGAAAGGCAAAGTTGAACTTAGAATGGCAAGGGCCGTAACTCTATGCGTCAAAGCATGGCATCCGACCCTCTACCGATACTGACAATCCACCGCCCTTATTATTAATGTCTGTAAAGAGGTTTAATTGAAGTTTTTGATAACAATAATCGGAGTTTTTATTCTAATAAAAGGATCATTTTAAATTCTCTTTAAATACAGAATGTTGATAGTTATAACTATTTGATAATAATCTATGATTATAATAAACGTCTTCCCTCGTAAAAGGTATGCAGAGATTTTATGAAGACTGATGATGATAATGATGATGATGATGATGTTTATGATGATTTCATTGTTAATGATAATGATGATAATGATGTTAATGGGTGGGAGTTAAAAGTGATGCTGATGATGGGGATAATAATGATGGTGATGATAGATATGGTGGTAATATTAATGGCGATGATATTTATGATGACATTCATATTGATGATGATGATGATGATGATGATGATGATGATGATGATGATGATGATGATAGTGGTTATGATGTTATGCGGATGTTCTTGATAGGGATGTGGACGGTGATGTTGGTTGGAATGACAATGAAAATGATGTTTATGATGTTAACGATGATGGGCCTGTTGTGGTGCTGTTGTGGATCAGCCTTGATGAAACAGAAGAGGTTGATGAAGGTGGTAGTTTTAGTAGTGATGGTGCTAATCACTTCTGGAAAAGGAAAAAAAAAAGGATAAATTAATTACCTTCACATGCTCTTATAGCAAGGGAAGCTCTGATTCTCTCTAATGCCTTGAAATTGCTGACCGTGAAAACGTGTTCGGCATCTGGATCTGTTGAGATGTCTTTCAGTTCTCGATAGACTGCTTGAGTGCCAATACCTATGGAGAAAACAGTGGCCTTCTTCTTTAGTTTCATGGCTTCAGCAATTGTCGACCCTGGAACATTTGACTTGCCATCAGTGACGACTATAACAATATTAGGAACGTTGGGTCGGTCGCCATTTTGTGGCAAAAGACAAATATTTCTTATGTATCTGAAAGGAGAAAAATTAGTAATCGGTGTTTACTATTATTGTCAGAAATATATTTAATCATACTGATATATTCAATAATTAGTTAATATATCACACAAGTCTATAATTAATGTCATAATATATATATATATATATAAAATCTATACCATAAAGTAGACATAATCTTGTGAGCATTTGATTGCATTATCGATAACTAAATTTGAATATCTATACAATAAAACATTATTAGTTTAGTGTTTAGTATCGGTAGAGGGTCGGACGCCATGCTTTCCAGCATAGTTACGTCCCTTTACGATCTGAGTTCAAATCCCGCCGAGGTTGACTTTGCCTTTCATCCTTACGGGGTCGATAAAATAAAGTACCAGTAATGCACTGGGTAATTGCTGGCCTTGTGCCTAAAGTAGAAACAATTATTAGTTTAGTGTTTATACGTACTCTCTCACACACACACGTGCACACACACATATATATACACACACATATACAGACACATACACACACGCATACATACACACACATACACACACATACTTCCACATAACACTCTCTCTCACACCCACATACACACAAACATGCCTACATGGATCTCACATCGGTTTCGATAAATGAGTGTTCCTGTTATTCAATACACAGAAATACCTCCCATAGGAAATGCAGTTTATGTGGATGAGTAACTTGTGGCCATTTGGACTCATAAGAAAATATTTAGGAAGAAGCAGCACCACACGATATGCGACAAAGCTGGTTCCTCGAATTATAGATACTCGGTCCATTCGAAGAGCTTCCACATTGTTTCTATTTGCCCAATTTCAAAATTTCAGTCGACCCGAGCCAGTGATGAAGGGCACATAATATATGACTGAGTTTCATGGTTTACTGAATATTAAGCATTAAAAGAAATAAATCAAACAATCTTATATTTATCTACACACACATACACACTGGATGTAAGAGCTGTAAATTACATTAATCACAAGCATTTAACTTGTACTTTAAAGAGGCACAAAAAAAGAAAATAATGATAATTGTTTCTACTATTGGCACAAGGCCAGAAATTACCCAGTACATTACTGGTACTTTATTTTATCGACCCCGTAAGGATGAAAGGCAAAGTTAACCTCGGCGGGATTTGAACTCAGAATAGCAAGGGCCGTAACTCTATGCATCAAAGCATGGCGTCCGACCCTCTACCGATACTGCCAATCCACCGCCAGAAAATAATGATAATATAAGAAAATATTGGTTACCATTTGCCAGTCACTCTAATGGGTTTGCAAATCCATCTTTCTTATATAAACATAAATAATTGTTTCTACTTTTGGCACAAGGCCAGCAATTACCCAGTGTATTACTGGTACTTTATTTTATTGACCCCGTAAGGATGAAAGGAAAATTAACCTCGGCGGGATTTGAACTCAGATCATAAAGGGCCATAACTCTATGCTGTAAAGCATGGCATCCGACGACCCTCTACCGATACTGCCAATCCACCGCCCTGTATAACATAAATAATGGTTTCTGATTTAGGCACAAGACCAAACATTTTGGGGTAGGGGAAAGTCGATTAAATCAACCCCAGTGAATTACTGGTATTTGATTTTATCGACCCCGTAAAGATGAAAGGCAAAGCTAGCTTCGGCGGAATTTGAACTCAGAACATAAAGGGCATTAACTTTATGCTCCAAAACATGTTGTCTGATGCTCTACCTTACCTATATTGACAATCTATAAACCTTATATAAATATATATAAATATAAATGATAACCCTTTTTCCATTCTTTTTCCAATTTATTTTTCATGTATACTTTCTAAGACATGAAAAAATAAATATAGTAATGAAAATAAAATGAAATAAAAAATATAGTAATGAAAATAAAATGAAAAATAAATATAGTAATGAAAATAAAATGAAATAAAAAATATAGTAATGAAAATAAAATGAAATAAAAAATGTAGTAATGAAAATAAAATGAAATAAAAAAATATATTAATAAAAATGAAAATGAAATTAAAAAAAATATATTAATGAAAATAAAATGAAATAAAAAAATATAGTAATGAAAATGAACATGAAATTTAAAAATTATAGTAATGAAAATAAAATGAAATAAAATAAAAAAGTATTTGGATTATTTTCAAAGTTACCTGAGTGCATCTGCTGTATTTGTAGAACCAGCTTTGTACTTGACGTTCGATATAGCTTTGTTCAACAATGATGCATTGAAATATTTGTTTAAATGGAATTCAAGCATAGAATTATCAGAGAAAGTGATCAGTCCTACTCTGACATCATCTTTACCTATGTCGAACGACTTTACCATGCGATGGACAAAAGTCAACATTAACTTATAGCTGTTCTCATCCACACTTGCAGAAGTATCCAAAGCAAATATTATGTCAGCCATAGTACGATTGCAAACAACTGGAAAAAAATAAATATGTACAATTATAAATTTACAAAAAAAAAAAAAAAAAAAAATCATATTTCAAATCATAGTTGCTGTCGACTGAGTCCATTGTGCAGATAGCCCCGCCATCCTCCTTTAATGAGGAGGAAGGGCAGGCAATTTTCATTTGCCTGGTGGCCATGGCAAAAGAGATTGTATGGTAGTCTAGGCTAAAAGGATTGAAGATAGACACTTTCCTCTTCGGCGAATCCCTGATTAACTTTTTCAAATTTCACTTGAAGAGGAAATTTAGGGTGGAGAGGCAAGTGGTGTCTTCTAGTAAGTTTGTTGAACGGTGGGTGAAAGTGGCGAGTCTGGTCCGACTGAACGGGCCCACTCTGAGTATGCATCTGTAGACTGAGGAGTGGGAGAACTGAGAGAGGGCGCTTGCCCTGGTGGTCAAGGTGTCCGTGGTCTTTTGTGTGGTTTTCGCTACGAATGACCCTCGGAGGTTTCCCCCCTATTGGGGAATTTTTGTTGTTTAAATTTTTTTGATTTGGTTTTACACATTTCTATCTTGTTATAATCTTTTTACACGACCAAAACCCACTTTGTATCGTCCTGTACCGTTCTGTGCCATCTGTATTGTTTTTCTTTATGTTAGCCCTTGTGGCCAATAAAGAAACCATTATAATTATTAATATTGTCCTCCTTTCTATTGAGGAAACTCGTTTGTTTTAATTATATTGTCTACCTTTTTTTTAACATTGTTAAAATTTGTTTACACGCAAAACCTACACACACACACACACACACACACACACACACACACACACACACACACACACACACACACACACACACTATGTGTGTCGTATATATATATATATATTAATAAATGGAAACTATATTTATAAAACCATAATTATTTTATTATATATATTAGGGCGGTGGATTGGCAGTATCGGTAGAGGGTCGGACGCCATGCTTTCCAGCATAGTTACGTCCCTTTACGATCTGAGTTCAAATCCCGCCGAGGTTGACTCTGCCTTTCATCCTTACGGGGTCGATAAAATAAAGTACCAGTAATTGCTGGCCTTGTGCCTAAAGTAGAAACAATTATATATATTTCAAGGGCAACCAAGGCAGGCTTGGTACGCTTTCATCAGATAAAATACAAAAATTTGTTTTATAAATAGTGACACAACCGTGGAAAACAACCGTGACGGTTGAGCATCCGCTGGATAGTGAATTCTCAACCGTCACGGTTGTTTTCCACGGTTATGTCACTATTTATAAAACAAATTTTTGTATTTTATCTGATGAAAGCGCACCAAGACTGTCTTGGTTGCCCTTGAAATATATATAATAAAAAAATTATGGTTTTATAAATATAGTTTCCATTTATTAATATATTGAATATTTACTCCAGTAAACTGTTGAGTGCTCTATATCAGTTATAAACTTTTAAGTTTGTTGGAATCCCAACAAATTAAATATAACTTCTGCATATATATATATATATATATATATATATATATATATATATATATATATTATCAGAACCATATTTCGCTGTTGTTAAATATATTTCACTTACCGGGTGATGGAGTTGGTGGCATAGGAGTATATTTTTGTGCTGGAATAAACAAAACAAAACAAAAAAATATATTCATAATTTTGTAAACTCTGTAGTTTTTACAGTTAATTCTTCAACGAAGGATTAAATTATTTATGACTTAAATAAGCCGTTATCATTCGGGAAGTAATACATAATTTATAAAAAGAAAAGTAATGGAGATTAGGTCGTCGTATAGTTTTACTTAATAACAACGATTCCGAAGATAAAACATGATCTATTTAAGACAACAGAATAAGAATATGATTATGATGTCTAACTCACTGTCAGGTTAGGATGGAGAAACGACATTTCATTTCTTTTTTGTACCAGGCTTAGAGAACGTCGTCTCAGATGCATACATATACATCGTCACATTCATACACACACACACACACACACACATACACACACACATAAATCATGGACATAGAGGGGTGGGCTGAAAAGGTCACAGGCTGACTTTGAAGCAGTGATGCTAGAGCTGTGAAATATTGCATGCATTCATTTCAACTTTTCTTATTAATAACTGCATTGTTACATACACTTGGTCACATGCGCGCACACACACACACACACACACACACACACACACACACACACACACACACACACAAATCATAGACATAGAGGGTGGGCTGAAAAGTTCACTGGCTGACTTTGAAGCAGTGATGCTAGAGCTGTGAAATCTTGCATACATTAATTTCAACTTTTCTTATTAATAACTGCATTGTTTCATACACTTGGTCACACACACACACACACACACACACACACACACACACACACACACACACACACACACACACACACACACACACACACACACACACACACACACACAAATCATGGACATAGAGGGTGGGCTGAAAAGTTCACTGGCTGACTTTGAAGCAGTGATGCTAGAGCTGTGAAATCTTGCATACATTAATTTCAACTTTTCTTATTAATAACTGCATTGTTTCATACACTTGGTCACATGCACACACACACACACACACACACACACACACACACACACACACACACACACACAAATCATGGACATAGAGGGTGGGCTGAAAAGTTCACTGGCTGACTTTGAAGCAGTGATGCTAGAGCTATGAAATCTTGCATACATTAATTTCAACTTTTCTTATTAATAACTGCATTGTTTCTTTCCAGGTGAACTGACATCTGACTGTTCAAAGAAGACTTTAAAAGTAACTAGTAGCGACATCCCTTGAAAATGGATAAAATTTGGTATTGTAGTGTTATCAAGTACCTGCAGAAAAAGGGTTTAGTTCCCAAGGACATTCATGCTGGTATGGTTGCTACATTAGGGGATGACTCTCCAGTTTTATCAACAGTGAAAAAGTGGGCAGCCGAATTTAGGAGGGAAAGGGGAGTATCTTGGTTAGCCTATGAACTTTTCAGCCGACTTTCGTACATATAGCCGCGCATGCGCATTCACATATATTTAGTAGCCACACCTCAATTGAAACCATGTATTAAAGGCGACTGCGGCCTGATGACATTCGTTGTCTTCGCACCGGTATAGCGGGCTGGTTAGTTTATTTAACTGTATTTTGTTATGTGTTTTAGGCTATTTAGGTTTGTTGTATCAAGTTGTTTTTCTTTCATTTCTTCATTATATTGACGAAGCTTGGGAAGGTGAAAACCCCTGGAGCTCGCGATCGGACATCTGCCACATTAATACACATATATCTATATACAGTGTAACCCAGGCATTCGCAGCTCCGGTTATTCGCGGAATTTTCCTTAGAACCTAACTAATAATTGTTCGTAGAAACCACTGCATATTCGCGGAATCGTAAATATCTTCGAATTTTTAAATGCATTTTTTCGTGGCAATATATATTTTTTAAACGCTAAATTATTAATAACAATATACCGTATTTGCTGGCCTATTGGACGCCCCTTCACATAAGAAGCTCCCTCTTTTTTCTATTATATTTTACATAATATTTTGACGTTTATAAGCATTTTTATGGACCACGTCCAATATTCGCGGTTTCTCACTCTTCGTGGGTGCTCTAGAACGTAACCCCACCGAATACCGGGGGGCAACCTGTATTCCTTAATACTAATATCACCACCACATGGCTCGGACATATACCACATTAATATACATGTACCACCACATGGCTCGGACACCTCCCACATTAATATACATGTATCTATATATTCCTTAATACTAATATCACCACCACATGGCTCGGACACCTCCCACATTAATATACATGTATCTATATATTCCTTAATATTAATATCACCACCACAAAGCTATGCGGAAAGTGTTTCATAACTAAAGTCCATTCAAAGAGATTCATAATAAATGACGATTTTGAATTTAATATACTATTATAGATTAAATATAAATTAAACCAAAATATTTATTATATACAAAGCGTTAACAAAGCTTTACTGACCTTCGCATGCTTTCTTCGCAAGCTTTTTTTGGATGCTACCAAACGCTGAAAAATCTGAGATAGTGAAAACATGTTCTTTGTCAGGGTCGCTAGCCATATTATTAAGTTCCTTTACTTGGACTCCCGATCCAACACCGATTGAAAACACGACAGTTCCACTCTTCTTAAGAGCCTTTGCTTGAGCCAATGTTGATAAGGGATCATTTGATTGACCGTCAGTAATTACAATGGCAATGTTCGGTGCTGTTGGACGGTCCCCTGAGGCTGGTGTAAAAACAGTGCTTCTGAGCAGGTTGAGAGCGGATGCTGTGTTTGTACTCCCTTGGTAATAAGGAAGTTTGCTGATCGCAGTTAAAATTTCGCTCTTTTTGAAGTATGTATTCAATGAAAAGTGTTGGACTGGCTGGTTTGAAAAAGATGCTACGCCAATCCTAACGGTATCATTGCCGATATCAAATCCATTTACCATATTCTTCACAAACTTAAGCATCTTCTGAAAATTAGAGGATCCAACACTTCCCGACGAATCAAGAAGGAAAACAATATCTGCCATTGACTGGTTGCAAGCTGTAAATGAAATATATAAAATGAGAGTCCAAGTAAGAGCATTGAGTACTCACGTTGATGCAACATCCAGTAGGCAACACAATTACTACATACCCCCCTCCCACACACATACTCACACTCACACTCACATACACACACATACACACACATACACGCATACATACTCACACACACACGCGCATCCATACACTAGGGCCCACATATGCATATATATATATACATATATATATATTATATGTATATATATATGTATATATATATTATATGTATATATATATATTTAACATATATTAAATATATATATATATATATCAAGGACTTGGACAGCTGCTTCCTGATGATTTCTACCGAATAAAACAATTCTAGTCCTGTAGAAGCCTTTCTATATCAAATATTTATACTCTGCTTTGTATTGAGTACCTTACTTACTGTGGTTACCCCCGACTGGACTTATATATATATATAAACTTATATATATATATATATATATATATATATATATATGAAAAAGTATGACCCCGACGGCAGAGCTCAAGCCATTTCGACGACTATTTCTGCACAGAAATAGCCGTCGAAATGGCTTGAGCTCTGCCGTCGGGGTCATACTTTTTCCTATTTCCCACTCTACTACCCTAAGTATTGAGTACTCTGGTGCGTTATGGTCCATCTGGTTCCTTACCACAATTCCTTTGTTATATATATATATAATTTATATATATATATATATATATATATATATATACATATAATGAAATATATGGAGAATAGAAATGGCTGTGTAGTTGCTATTTAAGGTAACTTAAAATGCAGTGGGAATACGAAGACAGCAATAACAGGGGAGAGTTTTCCTCATCAGTTGTCTACTGGGGGTCTAGGATATGTCTACGCTTTAAAGACAAGATACCACTTCACCCCAGGGCGTCAATAACTGGATAAGTTATTGGGAAAACGAAGGAAGAAGGGAAGGAAAGCAAAGGGGAAGAAAAGAGAAACAGTCACAAAACAGCGAAAAAAACACAAACCGAGCAACGTGCGAGCAACTATAGGTAGGAAATCCAAGACCACTCGACAATAGAACTTAAGTTCGAGACCGAGTAATCGAGAGAAAGAAGACACACGTCCGATCGCCGCAGTTGTAAGTGAGAAGAGAACTGCTAAACGGTCAGACGAGGGGGTGAAAGTGAGAGGGAGAAAGGGAGAGGAAGAAAGCGGGGTAAGAGTAGATAGGGAGAAAAGGAGGGGAAGAAAGAGGGGTGAGAGTAGAAAGTGGCGAAATATGTAGGTAGAAGGGGGAGAGAAGAATGGTCACAGCGAAAAACATGATGAAATATTTGGAGAATAGAAATGGCTGTGTATTTGCTATTTAAGGTAACTTAAAATGCAGTGGGAATACGAAGAAAGCAAGAACAGGGGTGGGGTTGGGGGTGGGGGTGGGGTGGGGAGTTTTCCTCATCAGTTGTCTACTGGGGGTCTAGGATATTTCTACGCTTTAAAGACAAGATACCACTTCACCTATATATTCGAAAGTAAGGTTGTTTTTTTAGACGGGTAAAACTATAAGGAAAAGAAGTTGAATATGCAATTGTAGTTAAGAGAGTTTGAGAGATGAGTGGCTGTGCTCTCCATATCTTTATCTCTCTTAACTTAAAGACTCCAATTGTATTTTCAACTTCTTTTTCTTATATGTATGTTGTATTTATATATGATTTTTCAAGTAGTTGGATTCGATTTAATTTGATTGAAAGAGTCAAATACTAGCAATCGTAGACTGATATGTACCACATACAAAGAAACACGTGTCAGAGTTATGCAATACATGTTATTCTCACTCTTTTGAAATGTGATGTTTTAAATAATAAATTTGTAAATTTCTATATATGCTCCGTAAATTGTTATATTTGGAACATATAGTGGAACTACCACAGGATTTACTAAACGAAATAATTTGACCATTGAGTAAGTGGCTTCAGTTTCTTGTTACATAATAAAAAACTGAATAATACTATAATTCTCTCTCTGTCTCTCTTTACACACACACACACACACACACACACACACACACACACACACACACACACACACACACACACACACACACACACACACACACATATACATATATATATATATATACATATATTTATATATATATATATATATATATATATATATATATATATATATATATAAATTAATAAAAAAATAAAGCAATGAAATAAAAACAAAGAACAAGTTCCTTATATTAAAATTACATTGAGTTCTTCATACGGTTTGGACACTACCGTATATTTTGGTAGATTTATCTACATATATATATATATATATATATATGAAAGACGTAAAATAAGAAAATTTTAAAAATTAAAAATTAACTTACTTACTAAAATTTTCACTCCAACTAAATTTTAGTAAGTAAGTTAATTTTTAATTTTTAAAATTTTCTTATTTTACGTCTTTCATATAATTGTTCTGCATCCCCCTGCATTGAACCACCTAGGTACTTTGACATAACTTATATATTTACTAGCATTAGTGTACATCTGTACGCATATGTTGGTAGATGTATTAATTCTCTATATTTATCTCCAAATTATTTGTTGAGCAAACTTGCCAAATCTACTGCTAATTCATAGTAGTAATAGTAGGCTCTTGTCATAATACCACCCCACTCCTACTGACTAACCTCAGTGTCACGTGATTGATTCTTTAGAATACACCACTGACCAGAGGCAGTGAACTTTTTCAGTGCTATGGAATTTAGTCCCCGCTAGCTTATTGCATCCACTGATTTATTATTTTTATATGGGTTCCTAGTGTCCGCGCATTGCCTGGGAACTTAGCTGAGAATAGACTCCCTGATGACGTAATGAATTCTCGATAGTTACATTGTGTAACTATATTTATCCCATTACAGAAACTAATTAGTTGGAGTGAAAATTTTAGTAAGTTAATTTTTAATTTTTAAAATTTTGTTATTTTAGGTCTTTCATATAATTGTTCTGCATC
>OZ024740.1:271045951-271098451 GCA_964016885.1 Eledone cirrhosa | reverse complement strand
GCTCCTGTTTATTTTAACATGTCTATCGAGCACTCTGATTCGATATGTGTTTTCCACATTACCGATAATTTTTCGCGAATATAGAGGTTATCTCCCTTGCTGGACTCCATGTGCGTTTTAGCTAAAGGTAACTTCTTTATCCGTTGGACGTAACCCGTTGATAAAGTGTTCCGGTCCATTCGCTCCCTAGAAGTCTTATATATATTTATGTGGGCTGATAGAGAGCGGATTAAGGAATTGCAGAAACCCAAGAAGCTAGATTTACCACCTTTCTAGTGGGTCCGGGTAAGTTTTTTACATTCATATAAACTATTGATTTATTGATATTTTATTTGAGTGACCCGAATCTTCCTGGTCGTTCTTTTTCGGCTGCATGGGTGATTTTAGGCTTAATCTTTGTGTGTTGGTATTTTAATGATAGTTATAGCTCTGATTTATCTGAATTATTGAGCCCTCTGCCACTCATGTCGGATTTGTTTATCGTAAATTCGTGAGCTGATTTTCCGATACTCGATTATTCTATTCTATTATATATATATATGTATAATATATTATATTATATATTATATAATATATATATATAGAGAGAATAGAAAACGAAAAAGCAGTGATGCATCTGGACTCGCAGGTTCGATCGAGATCTCTAATGATTTCGGAGCATATTCTCTCACTGGGGTATCAGAATCAGATAGATCCACAGAATGATCGCGTCTCGAGCTGTCCGCCGGCGAAACAATTGTAACACACAATTGAGTTCAGATGCATCACTGATTTTCCGTTTTCTATTCTATCATACTCTGCTCTGTAAGAGCATAGAGTGCTCAACCGCCTATGGAAGCATCTTAGCTACCATCAGACACACACACGCACACACACACACACACACACACACACACACACACACACACACACACACACACACACACACACACACACACACACACACACACACACACACACATATATATATTTATATATATATAAATGTATATGTATATGTATGTGTGTTCTTCTAGTTTTATAATTTCATAAATTTTTTCCCAATAGAGAGAGAGTCGGTTTCTAACATAGACACAAGACTCTCTCATTGGAATTTACACAACATCAACTAGGTAGAATATGTATGCATGCATGTATGTGTAGATATGGATGTTATTATATGTGTGGATGTGTATGTTTTGAGTTGTATGTGTGCTTTGTATCTGTACATGTGTATATCCAGTTATTAGATGGAACATTTTTTGAATGTTTTATATATTTTTACTGTTCCATTAATGGATTGTACTTGTAATTTCCTAACTAGTTGTGTTCTTTCTGTTCCTGTGAAGCCTAGCTTCTCAAGATTTGTATTGAGGCAGTTACTAACATACCCCAGTGCCCCAATAATCACAGGCATTAATCTGAAGGTGTAATCAGAGTGGAGTATCTGCAGATTTCTCATCAGTTCTGCATAAATATTCTCCTTTTCGCTAATTGTACGTATCGCTCAACTAACACTCGTATACACCATATTAAGCACTCGGCGTAGTATACATTCAAAATTGTGATGTAATAATGTAGGCTCATGAACTATAAAGTTTTGGCATGATAATGAAGACTAAGGCAGTATTTTAGAACCCTACATCATATTAGTAATAACGCCATTGCTGTTATACTCATTTCGATGGTATCAATTATGCAATACGTACGACTTCATCAGACATCTATTATGCATTGTTTTTATTTATACTGTGATATGTCCTGCCATCCAGCGCCCGGTTAACATTACATATTTGTATTTGTTTAAGCACATATAATTGTATGCAGATATTCTGTTCAATTTTAAACATGCACGGGGGTTGCCTGATGCCCTAATAGATTTCTTCCTGTCTATACATCTATGTTTCTGTCTTTTTTTTTTATTTGTCTGCCTATCTTTATCTCTTCATACACCTACTTATAGTTAAATCTATTCAGCATTTGGTTACATTAATTTTTCTGTAGATAAATGTTCTTATCAGTTTAGCCTATTGGCTGGTGTCGCAGGAAAGTACATACCTGATGATTTAGTGATCTTTAACATATATTTTATATATTTTCATACTTAAAATTAGCACTATATGTACTGTACGTATATACGCATATGTAAGATATAACATGTGTCTGCATGTGTGTTTCAATTTATATAGTTAGGTTTTCTAAAATGAAAAGAAATTGCAGCTGAACCAACCAAATTTGATTACATTACGATGGTGTCTCTATGCACTTTCTTAAAAATAGCAACCAAATTCCTTTAAATATTAGATCACCGGCTTAAAACAGAACGGACACAGACAATGTCGTTCTAAAGATACAAAATGAGTGAATCGACATGGAATACCTTTCATCATGTCTACTCGATAAGGGTTAACTCTGGACAATATAACCACAGAAAACATATTAAGCCCCCAATATATTGTACATACATTTATTTTAATTAAAAAAAAATGATTATAAATAAACATCACTTACCTTCACAGGTTTTTACGGCCAGACTTTTCTTGATATTTTCTAAAGCTTTGAAGTTAGTTACTGTGAAGACGTGAGAATTATCAGTGGCCATAGTTTGAAGTTCTGAGTGACGTACATTTGACCCAACTCCAATTGAGAACACTGCTGTACCTGTGTTCTTTAACTGAGATGCAGCCTTTGTTGTTTGAATTGGATTATCGGAATTGCCGTCAGTGATTACAATCGCAATGTTAGGAGCATCAACTCGATCACCATGTGGGGCTTGAAAGTTAACTGTTCTAGCCCGAGTTAGAGCATTTGCCGTGTTTGTGGATCCAGAGGTTCTTGAAATGTGTCCTATAGCTTTTAATAAGGCGGTTTTGTCATAATATTTATTGAGGTGGAATTGTTCAAGTGTACCGCCAGCAAATAGACTAACTGCAACACGGACTGTATTGTTGCTGATATCAAAGCCCTTTACCATTTCTTTGACGAAAGTAATCATTCTAGAAAAGTCAGGATTTGCTACACTTCCAGATGAATCAAGAATGAAGAGTATGTCAGCCATTGATACATTACATTCTGAAACAAAGGAACAAACAAACATGCAACAAAATATAGAGAAATACTTTTGTTTTACCATGGCAAAAGGAAGGGATATGGCATGTTGTGACATTCATGCCGTTTCCAAGAATCTTAGTGATTGTAAATAAAGTGAAATCATTTCAAAGGTTATTGAATCAACGTTTTAGGTCCTTGAGGTAACTAGACAGCCTCTACATGGTTGTTGTGAAGGCACATAGCTTAGTGGCAACGGTGTCGAACTAACGATCATAATGTCGTGGGTTCGAATTAGGACTGGGTTGTGTTCTTACACTCAGCTGAAAGTTAGTATCATCAGTAACTGGGGGTTTAACCTTGCGATGGACTGGCGTCTTGTCAAAGGGGTGTCTTGTTCTCTCAATCACTTCACGCCCCGGAAACCGGGATAAGCACCGGCTTGATGAGCTTTCAGGCTCAAGACAGACTTTGGACATCGTTGTTGGATCTGTTGGGAGTGGCCGCCAAATCTAAGTTAAATATCACATTACAAGTTAAATAAAAGAAAGGACATATGAGATGCTCCACATTTGATAGGAAGGTTGTAGCTGGAGCACTTTTGATTGTTAATCTGCTAGTCCTAAGTCTAAACAACAATATCAGCGCTATAGCAGATTTTACGAGATACCGCTGTGACGGAAGTGCGGTGGTGGTGGTGGTGGTGGTGGTGGTGGTGGTGGGGGGGGGGGGGGGCATTAGGGGAGAAAAAACAACAACAAAACAAACTTATTTAAGTAATATGAAAGAACAAAGATAGAATAAAGAATGGAATTAATGTTTTCGTAAAAACAAAAGTATTGGTACTTACCCGGTCCTTCTGTTGGCATAACTGTTGGAATAAATTTCTGAGCTGCAGAAGAATAAAATATGAAAACTGAGTCTCAAGACAATTATTATCAACAAGAGAATTATTCAATTCCAACAAACAATTAAAACTAGTCATGTATATATAATATTTTAGAAGTGAATTAAGTAAATATCTACACAGCGTAGTTCGATATACAGTAAGTAATTTTGTAAACAATTGTATGCCACGCAAAGACATTTGCACTATTATTATAACACTATATAAGGTGGTGGATTGGCAGTATCGGTAGAGGGTCTGACGCCATGCTTTGACGCATAGAGTTACGGCCCTTGCCATTCTGAGTTCAAATCCCGCCGAGGTTAACTTTGCCTTTCATCCTTACGGGGTCGATAAAATAAAGTACCAGTAATGCACTGGGTAATTGCTGGCCTTGTGCCAAATGTAGAAACAATTATTGACTTGTAGAGTTATATCGAACTTATGTTGTTGTACGTCCGATTTGGCTGTGAAGAACAACATATCACCTTCGTTTACTGGGAAGGGAAGAAACTTTTCCTATGTTGTTTGGTGTCTATGGTGAACGAGTCGTTATAGAGAACGTTTCCGAAAGAACTGAGTACACACATTTTCCCCTTCGACACAATCCCCATTCCACTTTCAGAAGTAGTTGAACAGTTGAGGGGAATACTGTATTCGAGTAATTTTGATAAAATGTTGAGAGGTTTGAGATTAGCGAAGGTAAATAGGCCTACTCTCAGCGTACTACTTAAGGCTAGCGATCAAGTTTGGAGACGGCACTTTGGAGATGGCATTTTTGGGATGGCACAATTTTGGACTTGTGAGGCTCCTTGATTATCCCAATGTGGCTATCCAATGCTATTGGATATATTTTCCTACTTTATAATATATTGTAATCTCTTGTTGTTACTCCCATTTGGTACTGGATATAACCTCAACCCACCCATTCTATTGTCTTCAATGTCTTGTGATATTGCTACCAATAACAGAAAAACATTATTATATATAATATTATGATGGTTTACATTTATAAAGTCTTATAATAATATGAATTTGTTTTGCTAAACGTTTCTGAAAATATATAGAAAATAGAAATTAGATAAAGCGGTGAGAAGAAAACGATGTTTAAAAGCAATACTAGCAGCACAACCACAAACAATAACAAATATATCCATAACCCAGTTACGTGAAATGGAAAATGTGTAAACGTACTCACTAGAACATGTATATTATTTTTCTATTAACACGGATTGTTTTGCATTGCATACAGTGCAACAAAATTTACTCGTGCTAGCCATCGACATCGTTTTGTATATATATATATATAATATATATATATACATACACACACACTCACTCACACATATATATATATGTGTGTGTGTATGTGTGTGTGTGTATGTGTGCACACACACACACACATACTCATATATAAATATATATGTAAATATAAATATATATATATATATATATATGTATAAATGTATATACATACATATATATATAATATAAACATACATATATATATATATAAATACAGAATATATATATATATCTTTATATATATATATATATATATATATATATATATATATATATATATATATACATATATATATATATATATATATATATATACATATATATATATATATATATATATATATATATATATATATATATATACATATATATATACATATATATATATATACATACATATATATTTATACATATATATATATATTATATATGTATATTAGCTATAATCAAATATTTCTTTTCAATAGGTTTTTGGCAGATTGCCCTTTGTTGCTGATTGTTTTCCGTTTGTTTACATTCTATCCTCACTCTCCCCTCTTTCCTATCACTCTTCTTACGTCACTTTTCTTCTTTACCTCCTTCCACCCAACCATACGTCCTTTCTTTTCATTCCTTCCTTTTTTTCTTCCTTTATTAATTACTTTTGGTGCTTCTCTGAGTGATATGTTTCTTCTCGGGATTAAGAAGTAGATTGTTTTGATGAAAACAATTATATCGTCACATTTAGCAGGTACTAAATCGACTCTATCTATCTATCTATCTATCTATCTATCTATCTATCTATCTATCTATCTATCTATCTATCTATCTATCTATCTATCTATCTATCTATCTATCAGACTATAGGTGAGGAAGATGAAAGACCAAGGGAGCACCCCTTCTCTGTGCTCCTGAGGTTGCACACTTTTTTCGGGGGTGTGTGCGACCCCCCAAGGCGCCTCCTCTCTATTGAGGACTTTGTTATAAATTTTATTTTTTGTTATATTTTATTTTATTTTTATATATTGTTATTGCCTCCTCCTTATTGAGGACGCCTTGTTTTGTAAACTCCCCCCATTGTACTTGTCCCACTTTTGATGCCCTGGTGGCAAATAAAAGAAACATATCTATCTATCTATCTATCTATCTATCTATCTATCTATCTATCTATCTATCTATCTATCTATCTATCTATCTATCTATCTATCTATCTATCTATCTATTAATCTAGCTGTCGTCTGTTCTACAGTGTGGATGTCATTCACTTCGCACAGAAGTTTTGTTCAAATTTATTGAGGAAATTTTGTGAGTTCAAACTTAATTTTGATACAATTGTGTAGCTTGACCCTCCGTCTGAACTGTCAGGCGGTGGGTCAGCTCAACTTTACCCCTCCTAGAGGTGAAAAACCTGTTTTAAAAAAAATTTTGTGTAAAAAATTTCAATCGTCTAACAGAAATGTTAAACGCAGCGAACGAAAATAGTGGTGGGGGGACAGCGGTAAGAGTTGTAAGCTCGCACGCTTTAGTCCTCCCTTCCTTCCCAACTAACGTCATAGAGAAGGAAGGAAAAATGAAAATAAAAACGGACGAATCTGCGGAGGAAAAATTAAATGTCGAAAACAACGAAGAAAAAAAATTTGAAAAATTGCATGACAATACTAATAACACAAACAAAGACACAACAAACAAAAAAATAACAGTTGAAAATAACATAACATCAGAAAACAAAGCAGACGACAAGATTTCATTTGCACAGAAAACAAAGAAATCTTTGACTTATATAGCGGAAAACATTTCAGATGTGGTACGAAGGATCACGGACGCAAAACAATACATAAGTGAAGGTGAGAATGGTATTTTATTGGTAAAAATGCCTCAAGAATTCACGAAAGACATTGAAAGCCGAACGGTCAAGTTTCGGACCATCAACAACAGTACAAAAAAACCTGAACAGCCTTCTCAAGCAGATATCAAAACAGTACTCGCAGAAGTACTGAATGAAACAACTTTCATAAGAAAAGACAGACTGTATGGAAGCCTAGCAATTATCATGAAGAACGAATCGGCGGCAAAAAAATGTGCTTTGTCACCGATTCGTTCGAAAAATTTCACCTTTTATCCATCTTATATGGGAAAAAAAACTCAACGCATATGGCTGGATGCAATGATGCCAGATGTGGACTACTGCTGGCTCATAGCTGGCTTCATCGATCCAGTGAATGACAACGTGATTTCCATTGGGAAAACCACAGGCGATGCGTTCAGTGGAACAGGTATAGAGCTGGTAGTACAAATGAAGCCTGAACGCATCGCCCAAATACCCGACAGAATCCTATTAGAGGACCACGGGTATATAAACATTAGCGTGGAGGGGAGAAGGCCGTCCTGCCATATCTGTGCAGGCAGAGGGCACCTGAAGGCCGCTTGTCCCCAACTCAACAAAAAGAAAACCCTGCTACCAACACCAGCTCCACCACCACCACCACAACAGATAAACAAACAACAAAACTCAGTCCCACCCAACCCGTCCCTCAGTAACACCACAACACCACCACAACACAAACAGTCACAACACATTACCCCAAAACAAAATACAGGCCCACCCAACCTCTCACTCAATAAAACAACACAACCACCGCAGACACAACACACAACACAGTCTAACATAGTGACATCCATCTCCCCCACAAAGAAAACCAACACGGAAACATTACCAGCAAACATACCTCTTCCCTCCAACACTGAAGATAACCCAACGAATTCGGAGGAAGAAACGGAGTCCTTCAGACAGATTAAAAGGAAAAAAAGAAAACATGTGCAAAACACACAAGGACAAACAACCCCCACCCAAATCGCAACACAATCTAACAAAACAGAAAACACCCCTCCAGCAACAAACAAAACCAAACCTGCCCCTCCCCTCTTCGAAACACTCACACCATCGGAAAAAAAGACATTACACTATACTTACATCAACAGAAACAATAATAAATTAAATGAACTCATATACAATAATCCTTCGGTACAAACCGAAGGTGTAAACTTTGTTTCATCAGAAAACCACCCACATTTAAAACTAATAAAAATCCCAATGAACCTCTACCAAAAACTAAAAAAGGATTTTAAGGAGGACGTAGGACCACCCTCTGTCAAACCCATAAACCGCGTCCTACTAAAAAGCTTTCCCCCTCCCCTTCCCCTCCCCAACACAACTCCAAACACCCCAACCCCACCACACACCGACGACCCCACACCACCACAAGACACCCCTTCACCCAACACCCCCGACCCCATGGAAGTCGTGCAACCCGAACCCCGGGAAGCGGAAAGGTAGGTCTCTACACTCTCCTTTGGCTCTGCCGCCCACATGGATGTGTTAAGAGTAGGATGTTTGAATGCACGTGGCCTGGGCTCAACTTGGAAGCAAGCAAAGCTTCTAAATGACCTCAGGTCATGTAGTATAAATGTAATGGTTATCTGTGAGACTCGAATCAGCGTCATGCGGCAGCTGGCCCCCACCTTCGATGACTTTGAGGTGCATGCATCTCTCTGTCAACCTGGAGGTGGGGGTGGGGTTGTCGTGCTGATGCAAAAACACCTGGGTCTTGCCGTACAGGTTGTGCACTCGGACCCGGAGGGTCGTTTGTTGGTGCTAGACGTTGGCAGTAGTGAAAGTGCGGCCTTGAGACTGGTCGCCGTCTACTCCCCTTTCGGAGCTGAACGGCCCGACTTCTTCCAGCGTTTGGAGACTTTTCTGGGAACGTCGCGTTCCCTGCTTCTAGCGGGGGATTGGAATGACATCCTGGATGCACGTTGGGACTATGCAGGAGCATGTCCTAATAGAGGGGGGTGTAACAGCCTCAAGGGGTTACTCGACCGTTTTAACTTGGTCGATAGATATCGACTAGATTTTCCAACTGTGCCTACCTGGACTTGGAGAAACCACAGTGGTCAATCTAGATCGTACTTAGATAGATTCTTAGTTAGAAGTAAGGATAGGGACATATTAAGCTGTCCAGAAATGCGCACGGTTGGCTACACGGATCACAAATTAGTGACCTGCGTGGTCAATCTCGAGAAAACACATAGACAGGGTCCCGGTTACTGGAAACTTAATTTGTCTTTACCGGCAAAAGAGACTTACAGAAACCGGATTAGCAGATTAGTTAAGGAGAGGTTGACGGGTGCAATCGTCAACAACCGATGGTGGGCATCTCTCAAAAGAGAGATTAGAACAGAATCAATAAGTTATAGCAAGATGTTAGCTGCCAATAGGAATAGAAACGAGAAAGAATTAACAGGTAAATTAGAAGAGGCAATCAAGAGCGAAGATGTGGCCAGAGTGCTGGCATCGAGGACGGCCTTGAACCAGTTTTTCGATGCAAAGCATGAAGGCTGCGTCATTCGAAGTAAAATACGTGCTCTAGGTAATGAGGGGGCCAAAGCCGTTGGATGGGCCCGCGTGACAGAAGCTAAAAGTGGAAATCGATCCACCATCCGGTCGTTGCAAGACGAAGATGGACGAGTGATCCGGGAGCCTAAGCAGATGTGCGAGGCCTTTCAAAAGCACTTTGCCCGATTGTTCGGGGGAGGCGAGGGTCCGGGCCGGGGCGTGGATTTCGGTCCATACCTCGACGGCCTGCCGCGTCTCTCGAACAAAGAGGCGGAGTCCTGCGAGGGACCAATCTCGGCTGATGAGATCGGAGATGCGCTGAGCCAATGCAGCAGACGCAAATCTCCAGGTCTCGATGGTATACCTTACGAACTTTATTTAGCAATGCCGGTCTTCTTCTCCGAACTCCTCGAAGCGGTCTACTGCAATTGGCAGCAGAACGGGAGAATTCCTTGTTCTGTAGCCAAGGGCGTAGTCACGCTGGTGAGGAAGGACGAGAACAAGGGGGATAGTATAAATAATTTTCGGCCCATAACCCTGCTAAACACAGAGTTAAAGATTTTGGCCAAGGTGTTAGCAAAGAGGTTGGCGCTTGTCGTGGGTGGCCTGGTGGGAGATGCGCAGACATGTGCTATCCCATCCAGGTCCATTCACGATAACCTCCACCTCATGCGATACATCATAGAGAGGGTTGGCAACAAACCCGGCTTCGGTGGGGCCCTGATCAACTTGGATCAGTCTAAGGCCTTCGATAGGGTCGACCATGGTTACCTGGATGCGGTGCTAGCGGCGGCTGGGTTCGGTCCTGTTTTCAGAGGCTGGATCACTGCCCTACATAGCAACCACATCTGTTCTAGGATCAAGGTGAACGGCTACCTTTCGAAGCCGTTCGAAATCACACGATCCATTCGACAGGGGTGCCCTCTCTCCTCCCTTCTGTACGTATTGACTCTCGAGCCTTTACTGAGGAAGTTGGAGTTGTTGCAGGGTATCCCCCTGGAACCAGGATTGAGCAAAGCGGTGTCGGCCTACGCTGATGACGTAACAGTAATGGTATCAACCGACTCGGAGATCGAGGCGATCGGTACCTTACTGGAGGAGTACGAAAGGTTGTCAGGAGCGAAACTGAACCGGGAAAAATCCATCGGGCTGCAACTCGGAACGTGGAGAGGCAGACCGATGCCTCCCGATGGTGTCGTCGGACACTGGACGGAGGGCCCGGTAAAGTTGCTTGGGGTCTGGTTTGGACCGGACCTCCAGGTGGAAAAGAACTGGAACGAGGTTACGAACAAGGTGTTTGCACTAACCCAGAAATGGGCCAAGTGTAAGCTGTCCCTAAAAGGCCGGGCGGAGGTGGCGAACATTTACATAGCGTCCGTCACTTACTACCGCCTGACTGTCGTGCCTTGCCCTAAGGAAACACTCACCACCATGGAACGCATGCTCTTCCAATTTCTTTGGAAGAAGCGTCCTCCTATGGTGAGAAGATCCATCTGCTGCCAACAACCTTCGAAAGGAGGGCTGGGGATGCCGTGGTTGATGATGCGTAGGCACGCATTAAGGCTACGGCACCTACAGGTATTCCTCACTGGTCAACCGGTGTGGGCTCCGTTCGTGAAACGAGCCTTTCCGAGACTCGTCTCACTCACCGAGCTACAGTCCTGGGTCAAGCAAAGATCCGGAAAACTGGGAGACTGGCACACTGAGTGTGCTCAGGCGCTCAGGGCTCTCTGGCAAGCGGGCCGGGCCATCGGTGGAGAATCCACCTCATCATTCTATAGAGGGCTGGTGGCTAGCAGGGGCGATGACACCCTTGGAGAGTCGCTGGACATGGAAGAAGACGAACTGGCCAGCCTGTTCGGTAGGACTTTCGGCCCAGGACCAATGGACAACTTCCAGAAGTCACTGGCCTGGCAGTGCTACCGAGGGGCTCTACCCGTTCGAGAGAGGCTCTACAGACACGGGCGCCCGGGCAGGGATCCCTCAAAAAAGATTTGCCCTAGATGCGTGCGTCACGAAGAAACCGTGGCGCACGCATTGGTGCAATGTCCGGGCGTGGCTGATCTGTGGGGCTACGCCGAACAACTGCTGTCGCGGGTGGCGCCGATTAAATTGACAGCCGAGTCCGTGATGACAATCAAACCGCCTCCCCTCTTCACAAAGGAAGCAAAGGCGGTTTTTCTGTGCGTAATAGCCATGTTGAAAGAGATTGTTTGGTGGACACGATTGAAAGGTCTGAGGTCAGGCAACTTCCTCTCTGGCCATAGTCTGGTCTACTTCTTCCGATATCACTTCGGAAGAAGGATAAGAATGGAGAGAGAGGTGCTTGGCCACAGGCAGTTTTATGAAAGGTGGGTGATAGTGGCGAGAATGGCTCGTGTAAATGGGCCTTCTCTGTATACCATCCTGTAGGTAAAGAAGTAAAGGAGAGGGGGGCACCTTCTCCATGTGCTCCCCGGGCAAAGGATTGCACACTTTTTCGGGGGTGTGTGCAACCCCCATCACGTCCCCTCCCTTTTGAGGTTATTTTCGATTATTTTCATGTTACACCCTTTTTACTCGATTATATGTAAACTCCCCCTTTGTATTTGTCCCTTCTTTTTATGCCTTTATGGTAAATAAAGAAATCTATCTATCTATCTATCTATCTATCTATCTATCTATCTATCTATCTATCTATCTATCTATCTATCTATCAGACTATAGGTGAGGAAGATGAAAGACCAAGGGAGCACCCCTTCTCTGTGCTCCTGAGGTTGCACACTTTTTTCGGGGGTGTGTGCGACCCCCCAAGGCGCCTCCTCTCTATTGAGGACTTTGTTATAAATTTTATTTTTTGTTATATTTTATTTTATTTTTATATATTGTTATTGCCTCCTCCTTATTGAGGACGCCTTGTTTTGTAAACTCCCCCCATTGTACTTGTCCCACTTTTGATGCCCTGGTGGCAAATAAAAGAAACATATCTATCTATCTATCTATCTATCTATCTATCTATCTATCTATCTATCTATCTATCTATCTATCTATCTATCTATCTATCTATCTATCTATCTATTAATCTAGCTGTCGTCTGTTCTACAGTGTGGATGTCATTCACTTCGCACAGAAGTTTTGTTCAAATTTATTGAGGAAATTTTGTGAGTTCAAACTTAATTTTGATACAATTGTGTAGCTTGACCCTCCGTCTGAACTGTCAGGCGGTGGGTCAGCTCAACTTTACCCCTCCTAGAGGTGAAAAACCTGTTTTAAAAAAAATTTTGTGTAAAAAATTTCAATCGTCTAACAGAAATGTTAAACGCAGCGAACGAAAATAGTGGTGGGGGGACAGCGGTAAGAGTTGTAAGCTCGCACGCTTTAGTCCTCCCTTCCTTCCCAACTAACGTCATAGAGAAGGAAGGAAAAATGAAAATAAAAACGGACGAATCTGCGGAGGAAAAATTAAATGTCGAAAACAACGAAGAAAAAAAATTTGAAAAATTGCATGACAATACTAATAACACAAACAAAGACACAACAAACAAAAAAATAACAGTTGAAAATAACATAACATCAGAAAACAAAGCAGACGACAAGATTTCATTTGCACAGAAAACAAAGAAATCTTTGACTTATATAGCGGAAAACATTTCAGATGTGGTACGAAGGATCACGGACGCAAAACAATACATAAGTGAAGGTGAGAATGGTATTTTATTGGTAAAAATGCCTCAAGAATTCACGAAAGACATTGAAAGCCGAACGGTCAAGTTTCGGACCATCAACAACAGTACAAAAAAACCTGAACAGCCTTCTCAAGCAGATATCAAAACAGTACTCGCAGAAGTACTGAATGAAACAACTTTCATAAGAAAAGACAGACTGTATGGAAGCCTAGCAATTATCATGAAGAACGAATCGGCGGCAAAAAAATGTGCTTTGTCACCGATTCGTTCGAAAAATTTCACCTTTTATCCATCTTATATGGGAAAAAAAACTCAACGCATATGGCTGGATGCAATGATGCCAGATGTGGACTACTGCTGGCTCATAGCTGGCTTCATCGATCCAGTGAATGACAACGTGATTTCCATTGGGAAAACCACAGGCGATGCGTTCAGTGGAACAGGTATAGAGCTGGTAGTACAAATGAAGCCTGAACGCATCGCCCAAATACCCGACAGAATCCTATTAGAGGACCACGGGTATATAAACATTAGCGTGGAGGGGAGAAGGCCGTCCTGCCATATCTGTGCAGGCAGAGGGCACCTGAAGGCCGCTTGTCCCCAACTCAACAAAAAGAAAACCCTGCTACCAACACCAGCTCCACCACCACCACCACAACAGATAAACAAACAACAAAACTCAGTCCCACCCAACCCGTCCCTCAGTAACACCACAACACCACCACAACACAAACAGTCACAACACATTACCCCAAAACAAAATACAGGCCCACCCAACCTCTCACTCAATAAAACAACACAACCACCGCAGACACAACACACAACACAGTCTAACATAGTGACATCCATCTCCCCCACAAAGAAAACCAACACGGAAACATTACCAGCAAACATACCTCTTCCCTCCAACACTGAAGATAACCCAACGAATTCGGAGGAAGAAACGGAGTCCTTCAGACAGATTAAAAGGAAAAAAAGAAAACATGTGCAAAACACACAAGGACAAACAACCCCCACCCAAATCGCAACACAATCTAACAAAACAGAAAACACCCCTCCAGCAACAAACAAAACCAAACCTGCCCCTCCCCTCTTCGAAACACTCACACCATCGGAAAAAAAGACATTACACTATACTTACATCAACAGAAACAATAATAAATTAAATGAACTCATATACAATAATCCTTCGGTACAAACCGAAGGTGTAAACTTTGTTTCATCAGAAAACCACCCACATTTAAAACTAATAAAAATCCCAATGAACCTCTACCAAAAACTAAAAAAGGATTTTAAGGAGGACGTAGGACCACCCTCTGTCAAACCCATAAACCGCGTCCTACTAAAAAGCTTTCCCCCTCCCCTTCCCCTCCCCAACACAACTCCAAACACCCCAACCCCACCACACACCGACGACCCCACACCACCACAAGACACCCCTTCACCCAACACCCCCGACCCCATGGAAGTCGTGCAACCCGAACCCCGGGAAGCGGAAAGGTAGGTCTCTACACTCTCCTTTGGCTCTGCCGCCCACATGGATGTGTTAAGAGTAGGATGTTTGAATGCACGTGGCCTGGGCTCAACTTGGAAGCAAGCAAAGCTTCTAAATGACCTCAGGTCATGTAGTATAAATGTAATGGTTATCTGTGAGACTCGAATCAGCGTCATGCGGCAGCTGGCCCCCACCTTCGATGACTTTGAGGTGCATGCATCTCTCTGTCAACCTGGAGGTGGGGGTGGGGTTGTCGTGCTGATGCAAAAACACCTGGGTCTTGCCGTACAGGTTGTGCACTCGGACCCGGAGGGTCGTTTGTTGGTGCTAGACGTTGGCAGTAGTGAAAGTGCGGCCTTGAGACTGGTCGCCGTCTACTCCCCTTTCGGAGCTGAACGGCCCGACTTCTTCCAGCGTTTGGAGACTTTTCTGGGAACGTCGCGTTCCCTGCTTCTAGCGGGGGATTGGAATGACATCCTGGATGCACGTTGGGACTATGCAGGAGCATGTCCTAATAGAGGGGGGTGTAACAGCCTCAAGGGGTTACTCGACCGTTTTAACTTGGTCGATAGATATCGACTAGATTTTCCAACTGTGCCTACCTGGACTTGGAGAAACCACAGTGGTCAATCTAGATCGTACTTAGATAGATTCTTAGTTAGAAGTAAGGATAGGGACATATTAAGCTGTCCAGAAATGCGCACGGTTGGCTACACGGATCACAAATTAGTGACCTGCGTGGTCAATCTCGAGAAAACACATAGACAGGGTCCCGGTTACTGGAAACTTAATTTGTCTTTACCGGCAAAAGAGACTTACAGAAACCGGATTAGCAGATTAGTTAAGGAGAGGTTGACGGGTGCAATCGTCAACAACCGATGGTGGGCATCTCTCAAAAGAGAGATTAGAACAGAATCAATAAGTTATAGCAAGATGTTAGCTGCCAATAGGAATAGAAACGAGAAAGAATTAACAGGTAAATTAGAAGAGGCAATCAAGAGCGAAGATGTGGCCAGAGTGCTGGCATCGAGGACGGCCTTGAACCAGTTTTTCGATGCAAAGCATGAAGGCTGCGTCATTCGAAGTAAAATACGTGCTCTAGGTAATGAGGGGGCCAAAGCCGTTGGATGGGCCCGCGTGACAGAAGCTAAAAGTGGAAATCGATCCACCATCCGGTCGTTGCAAGACGAAGATGGACGAGTGATCCGGGAGCCTAAGCAGATGTGCGAGGCCTTTCAAAAGCACTTTGCCCGATTGTTCGGGGGAGGCGAGGGTCCGGGCCGGGGCGTGGATTTCGGTCCATACCTCGACGGCCTGCCGCGTCTCTCGAACAAAGAGGCGGAGTCCTGCGAGGGACCAATCTCGGCTGATGAGATCGGAGATGCGCTGAGCCAATGCAGCAGACGCAAATCTCCAGGTCTCGATGGTATACCTTACGAACTTTATTTAGCAATGCCGGTCTTCTTCTCCGAACTCCTCGAAGCGGTCTACTGCAATTGGCAGCAGAACGGGAGAATTCCTTGTTCTGTAGCCAAGGGCGTAGTCACGCTGGTGAGGAAGGACGAGAACAAGGGGGATAGTATAAATAATTTTCGGCCCATAACCCTGCTAAACACAGAGTTAAAGATTTTGGCCAAGGTGTTAGCAAAGAGGTTGGCGCTTGTCGTGGGTGGCCTGGTGGGAGATGCGCAGACATGTGCTATCCCATCCAGGTCCATTCACGATAACCTCCACCTCATGCGATACATCATAGAGAGGGTTGGCAACAAACCCGGCTTCGGTGGGGCCCTGATCAACTTGGATCAGTCTAAGGCCTTCGATAGGGTCGACCATGGTTACCTGGATGCGGTGCTAGCGGCGGCTGGGTTCGGTCCTGTTTTCAGAGGCTGGATCACTGCCCTACATAGCAACCACATCTGTTCTAGGATCAAGGTGAACGGCTACCTTTCGAAGCCGTTCGAAATCACACGATCCATTCGACAGGGGTGCCCTCTCTCCTCCCTTCTGTACGTATTGACTCTCGAGCCTTTACTGAGGAAGTTGGAGTTGTTGCAGGGTATCCCCCTGGAACCAGGATTGAGCAAAGCGGTGTCGGCCTACGCTGATGACGTAACAGTAATGGTATCAACCGACTCGGAGATCGAGGCGATCGGTACCTTACTGGAGGAGTACGAAAGGTTGTCAGGAGCGAAACTGAACCGGGAAAAATCCATCGGGCTGCAACTCGGAACGTGGAGAGGCAGACCGATGCCTCCCGATGGTGTCGTCGGACACTGGACGGAGGGCCCGGTAAAGTTGCTTGGGGTCTGGTTTGGACCGGACCTCCAGGTGGAAAAGAACTGGAACGAGGTTACGAACAAGGTGTTTGCACTAACCCAGAAATGGGCCAAGTGTAAGCTGTCCCTAAAAGGCCGGGCGGAGGTGGCGAACATTTACATAGCGTCCGTCACTTACTACCGCCTGACTGTCGTGCCTTGCCCTAAGGAAACACTCACCACCATGGAACGCATGCTCTTCCAATTTCTTTGGAAGAAGCGTCCTCCTATGGTGAGAAGATCCATCTGCTGCCAACAACCTTCGAAAGGAGGGCTGGGGATGCCGTGGTTGATGATGCGTAGGCACGCATTAAGGCTACGGCACCTACAGGTATTCCTCACTGGTCAACCGGTGTGGGCTCCGTTCGTGAAACGAGCCTTTCCGAGACTCGTCTCACTCACCGAGCTACAGTCCTGGGTCAAGCAAAGATCCGGAAAACTGGGAGACTGGCACACTGAGTGTGCTCAGGCGCTCAGGGCTCTCTGGCAAGCGGGCCGGGCCATCGGTGGAGAATCCACCTCATCATTCTATAGAGGGCTGGTGGCTAGCAGGGGCGATGACACCCTTGGAGAGTCGCTGGACATGGAAGAAGACGAACTGGCCAGCCTGTTCGGTAGGACTTTCGGCCCAGGACCAATGGACAACTTCCAGAAGTCACTGGCCTGGCAGTGCTACCGAGGGGCTCTACCCGTTCGAGAGAGGCTCTACAGACACGGGCGCCCGGGCAGGGATCCCTCAAAAAAGATTTGCCCTAGATGCGTGCGTCACGAAGAAACCGTGGCGCACGCATTGGTGCAATGTCCGGGCGTGGCTGATCTGTGGGGCTACGCCGAACAACTGCTGTCGCGGGTGGCGCCGATTAAATTGACAGCCGAGTCCGTGATGACAATCAAACCGCCTCCCCTCTTCACAAAGGAAGCAAAGGCGGTTTTTCTGTGCGTAATAGCCATGTTGAAAGAGGTTGTTTGGTGGACACGATTGAAAGGTCTGAGGTCAGGCAACTTCCTCTCTGGCCATAGTCTGGTCTACTTCTTCCGATATCACTTCGGAAGAAGGATAAGAATGGAGAGAGAGGTGCTTGGCCACAGGCAGTTTTATGAAAGGTGGGTGATAGTGGCGAGAATGGCTCGTGTAAATGGGCCTTCTCTGTATACCATCCTGTAGGTAAAGAAGTAAAGGAGAGGGGGGCACCTTCTCCATGTGCTCCCCGGGCAAAGGATTGCACACTTTTTCGGGGGTGTGTGCAACCCCCATCACGTCCCCTCCCTTTTGAGGTTATTTTCGATTATTTTCATGTTACACCCTTTTTACTCGATTATATGTAAACTCCCCCTTTGTATTTGTCCCTTCTTTTTATGCCTTTATGGTAAATAAAGAAATCTATCTATCTATCTATCTATCTATCTATCTATCTATCTATCTATCTATCTATCTATCTATCTATCTATCTATCAGACTATAGGTGAGGAAGATGAAAGACCAAGGGAGCACCCCTTCTCTGTGCTCCTGAGGTTGCACACTTTTTTCGGGGGTGTGTGCGACCCCCCAAGGCGCCTCCTCTCTATTGAGGACTTTGTTATAAATTTTATTTTTTGTTATATTTTATTTTATTTTTATATATTGTTATTGCCTCCTCCTTATTGAGGACGCCTTGTTTTGTAAACTCCCCCCATTGTACTTGTCCCACTTTTGATGCCCTGGTGGCAAATAAAAGAAACATATCTATCTATCTATCTATCTATCTATCTATCTATCTATCTATCTATCTATCTATCTATCTATCTATCTATCTATCTATCTATTAATCTAGCTGTCGTCTGTTCTACAGTGTGGATGTCATTCACTTCGCACAGAAGTTTTGTTCAAATTTATTGAGGAAATTTTGTGAGTTCAAACTTAATTTTGATACAATTGTGTAGCTTGACCCTCCGTCTGAACTGTCAGGCGGTGGGTCAGCTCATCTTTACCCCTCCTAGAGGTGAAAAACCTGTTTTAAAAAATTTTGTGTAAAAAAATTTCAATCGTCTAACAGAAATGTTAAACGCAGCGAACGAAAATAGTGGTGGGGGGACAGCGGTAAGAGTTGTAAGCTCGCACGCTTTAGTCCTCCCTTCCTTCCCAACTAACGTCATAGAGAAGGAAGGAAAAATTAAAATAAAAACAGACGAATCTGCGGAGAAAAAATTAAATGACGAAAACACAAATCTGGACTTGGATTCCAACAACGAAAAAAAAAAATTTGAAAAATTGCATGACAATACTAATAACACAAACAAAGACACAACAAACACAAAAATAACAGTTGAAAATAACACCATATCAGAAAACAAAGCAGACGACAAGATTTCATTTGCACAGAAAACAAAGAAATCTTTGACTTATATAGCGGAAAACATTTCAGATGTGGTACGAAGGATCACGGACGCCAAACAATACATAAGTGAAGGAGAGAATGGTATTTTATCGGTAAAAATGCCTCAAGAATTCACGAAAGACATTGAAAGCCGAACGGTCAAGTTTCGGACCATCAACAACAGTACAAAAAAACCTGAACAGCCTTCTCAAGCAGATATCAAAACAGTACTCACAGAAGTACTTAATGAAACCACTTTCACAAGAAAAGACAGACTGTATGGAAGCCTAGCAATTATCATGAAGAACGAATCGGCGGCAAAAAAATGTGCTTTGTCACCGATTCGTTCGAAAAATTTCACCTTTTATCCATCTTATATGGGGAAAAGAACTCAACGCATATGGCTGGATGTAATGATGCCAGATGTGGACTACTGCTGGCTCATAGCTGGCTTCATCGATCCAGTGAATGACAACGTGATTTCCATTGGGAAAACCACAGGCAATGCGTTCAGTGGAACAGGTATAGAGCTGGTAGTACAAATGAAGCCTGAACGCATCGCCCAAATACCCGACAGAATCCTATTAGAGGACCACGGGTATATAAACATTAGCGTGGAGGGGAGAAGGCCGTCCTGCCATATCTGTGCAGGCAGAGGGCACCTGAAGGCCGCTTGTCCCCAACTCAACAAAAAGAAAACCCTGCTACCAACACCAGCTCCACCACCACCACCACAACAGATAAACAAACAACAAAACTCAGTCCCACCCAACCCGCCCCTCAGTAAAACCACAACACCACCACAACACAAACAGTCACAACACATTACCCCAAAACAAAATACAGGCCCACCCAACCTCTCACTCAATAAAACAACACAACCACCGCAGACACAACACACAACACAGTCTAACATAGTGACATCCATCTCCCCCACAAAGAAAACCAACACGGAAACATTACCAGCAAACATACCTCTTCCCTCCAACACTGAAGATAACCCAACGAATTCGGAGGAAGAAACGGAGTCCTTCAGACAGATTAAAAGGAAAAAAAGAAAACATGTGCAAAACACACAAGGACAAACAACCCACACCCAAATCTCAACACAATCCAACAAAACAGAAAACACCCCTCCAGCAACAAACAAAACCAAACCTGCCCCTCCCCTCTTCGAAACACTCACACCATCGGAAAAAAAGACATTACACTATACTTACATCAACAGAAACAATAATAAATTAAATGAGCTCATATACAATAATCCTTCGGTACAAACCGAAGGTGTAAACTTTGTTTCGTCAGAAAACTACCCACATTTAAAACTAATAAAGATCCCAATGAACCTCTACCAAAAACTAAAAAAGGATTTTAAGGAGGACGTAGGACCACCCTCTGTCAAACCCATAAACCGCGTCCTACTAAAAAGCTTCCCCCCTCCCCTTCCCCTCCCCAACACAACTCCAAACACCCCAACCCCACCACACACTGACGACCCCACACCACCACAAGACACCCCTTCACCCAACACCCCCGACCCCATGGAAGTCGTGCAACCCGAACCCCGGGAAGCGGAAAGGTAGGTCTCTACACTCTCCTTTGGCTCTGCCGCCCACATGGATGTGTTAAGAGTAGGATGTTTGAATGCACGTGGCCTGGGCTCAACTTGGAAGCAAGCAAAGCTTCTAAATGACCTCAGGTCATGTAGTATAAATGTAATGGTTATCTGTGAGACTCGAATCAGCGTCGTGCGGCAGCTGGCCCCCACCTTCGATGACTTTGAGGTGCATGCATCTCTCTGTCAACCTGGAGGTGGGGGTGGGGTTGTCGTACTGCTGCAAAAACACCTGGGTTTTGCCGTACAGGTTGTGCACTCGGACCCGGAGGGTCGTTTGTTGGTGCTAGACGTTGGCAGTAGTGAAAGTGCGGCCTTGAGACTGGTCGCCGTCTACTCCCCTTTCGGAGCTGAACGGCCCGACTTCTTCCAGCGTTTGGAGACTTTTCTGGGAACGTCGCGTTCCCTGCTTCTAGCGGGGGATTGGAATGACATCCTGGATGCACGTTGGGACTATGCAGGAGCATGTCCTAATAGAGGGGGGTGTAACAGCCTCAAGGGGTTACTCGACCGTTTTAACTTGGTCGATAGATATCGACTAGATTTTCCAACTGTGCCTACCTGGACTTGGAGAAACCACAGTGGTCAATCTAGATCGTACTTAGATAGATTCTTAGTTAGAAGTAAGGATAGGGACATATTAAGCTGTCCAGAAATGCGCACGGTTGGCTACACGGATCACAAATTAGTGACCTGCGTGGTCAATCTCGAGAAAACACATAGACAGGGTCCCGGTTACTGGAAACTTAATTTGTCTTTACCGGCAAAAGAGACTTACAGAAACCGGATTAGCAGATTAGTTAAGGAGAGGTTGACGGGTGCAATCGTCAACAACCGATGGTGGGCATCTCTCAAAAGAGAGATTAGAACAGAATCAATAAGTTATAGCAAGATGTTAGCTGCCGATAGGAATAGAAACGAGAAAGAATTAACAGGTAAATTAGAAGAGGCAATCAAGAGCGAAGATGTGGCCAGAGTGCTGGCATCGAGGACGGCCTTGAACCAGTTTTTCGATGCAAAGCACGAATGCTGCGTCATCCGAAGTAAAATACGTGCTCTAGGTAATGAGGGGGCCAAAGCCGTTGGATGGGCCCGCGTGACAGAAGCTAAGAGTGGAAATCGATCCACCATCCGGTCGTTGCAAGACGAAGATGGACGGGTGATCCGGGAGCCTAAGCAGATGTGCGAGGCCTATCAAAAGCACTTTGCCCGATTGTTCGGGGGAGGCGAGGGTCCGGGCGGGGGCGTGGATTTCGGTCCATACCTCGTAGTCACACTGGTGAGGAAGGACGAGAACAAGGGGGATAATATAAATAATTTTCGGCCCATAACCCTGCTAAACACAGAGTTAAAGATTTTGGCCAAGGTGTTAGCAAAGAGGTTGGCGCTTGTCGTGGGTGGCCTGGTGGGAGATGCGCAGACATGTGCTATCCCATCCAGGTCCATTCACGATAACCTCCACCTCATGCGATACATCATAGAGAGGGTTGGCAACAAACCCGGCTTCGGTGGGGCCCTGATCAACTTAGATCAGTCTAAGGCCTTCGATAGGGTCGACCATGGTTACCTGGATGCGGTGCTAGCGGCGGCTGGGTTCGGTCCTGTTTTCAGAGGCTGGATCACTGCCCTACATAGCAACCACATCTGTTCTAAGATCAAGGTGAACGGCTACCTTTCGAAGCCGTTCGAAATCACACGATCCATTCGACAGGGGTGCCCTCTCTCCTCCCTTCTGTACGTATTGACTCTCGAGCCTTTACTGAGGAAGTTGGAGTTGTTGCAGGGTATCCCCCTGGAACCAGGATTGAGCAAAGCGGTGTCGGCCTACGCCGATGACGTAACAGTAATGGTATCAACCGACTCGGAGATCGAGGCGATCGGTACCTTACTGGAGGAGTACGAAAGGTTGTCAGGAGCGAAACTGAACCGGGAAAAATCCATCGGGCTGCAACTCGGAACGTGGAGAGGCAGACCGATGCCTCCTGACGGTGTCGTCGGACACTGGACGGAGGGCCCGGTAAAGTTGCTTGGGGTCTGGTTTGGACCGGACCTCCAGGTGGAAAAGAACTGGAACGAGGTTACGAACAAGGTGTTTGCACTAACCCAGAAATGGGCCAAGTGTAAGCTGTCCCTAAAAGGCCGGGCGGAGGTGGCGAACATTTACATAGCGTCCGTCACTTACTACCGCCTGACTGTCGTGCCTTGCCCTAAGGAAACACTCACCACCATGGAACGCATGCTCTTCCAATTTCTTTGGAAGAAGCGTCCTCCTATGGTGAGAAGATCCATCTGCTGCCAACAACCTTCGAAAGGAGGGCTGGGGATGCCGTGGTTGATGATGCGTAGGCACGCATTAAGGCTACGGCACCTACAGGTATTCCTCACTGGTCAACCGGTGTGGGCTCCGTTCGTGAAACGAGCCTTTCCGAGACTCGTCTCGCTCACCGAGCTACAGTCCTGGGTCAAGCAAAGATCCGGAAAACTGGGAGACTGGCACACTGAGTGTGCTCAGGCGCTCAGGGCTCTCTGGCAAGCGGGCCAGGCCATCGGTGGAGAATCCACCTCATCATTCTATAGAGGGCTGGTGGCTAGCAGGGGCGATGACACCCTTGGAGAGTCGCTGGACATGGAAGAAGACGAACTGGCCAGCCTGTTCGGTAGGAATTTCGGCCCAGGACCAATGGACAACTTCCAGAAGTCACTGGCCTGGCAGTGCTACCGGGGGGCTCTACCCGTTCGAGAGAGGCTCTACAGACACGGGCGCCCGGGCAGGGATCCCTCAAAAAAGATTTGCCCTAGATGCGTGCGTCATGAAGAAACCATTGCGCACGCATTGGTGCAATGTCCGGGCGTGGCTGATCTGTGGGGCTACGCCGAACGACTGCTGTCGCGGGTGGCGCCGATTAAATTGACCGCCGAGTCCGTGATGACAATCAAACCGCCTCCCCTCTTCACAAAGGAAGCAAAGGCGGTTTTTCTGTGCGTAATAGCCATGTTGAAAGAGGTTGTTTGGTGGACACGATTGAAAGGTCTGAGGTCAGGCAACTTCCTCTCTGGCCATAGTCTGGTCTACTTCTTCCGATATCACTTCGGAAGAAGGATAAGAATGGAGAGAGAGGTGCTTGGCCACAGGCAGTTTTATGAAAGGTGGGTGATAGTGGCGAGAATGGCTCGTGTAAATGGGCCTTCTCTGTATACCATCCTGTAGGTAAAGAAGTAAAGGAGAGGGGAGCACCTTCTCCATGTGCTCCCCGGGCAAAGGATTGCACACTTTTTCGGGGGTGTGTGCAACCCCCATCACGTCCCCTCCCTTTTGAGGTTATTTTCGATTATTTTCATGTTACACCCTTTTTATTCGATTATATGTAAACTCCCCATTTGTATTTGTCCCTTCTTTTTATGGTAAATAAAGAAATCTATCTATCTATCTATCTATCTATCAATCTATCTATCTATACATACATACATATATATATATATATATGTATATGTTTGTGTATGCACGTGTATATATATATATATATATATATATATGTATATATATATATATATATATATATATATATATATATATATATATATACATATATATATATATACTGCATATATATATACTGTATATATATATACTGTATATATATATATATATATATATATATATACTGTATATATATATATATATATATATATATATATATATATATATATATATATATATATATATATATGTATATATATATATATATATATATATATGTATATATATATATGTGTGTGCATACACACACAAACACACATATATATATATATATATATATGTAAGGAAAACGATTTGAAAAAGAGGGTTTGAAAAGCGCAGCTGGCATATGTTTAAAGGATCTTTGTAACATGCATAAAAAATTGATGTTTAGCAAAGCTTGCTTCTTCTATATTAGATTTAAAAAAACATTTATTATTAGGTTAAATTGTCTTTTCTCTACATGCTGATTCTCGACCGCGATTAGGTTAAAAACAATTTAACCTAATAACAAATGTTTCGATAATCCAATACGGAAAAAGCAAGCTTTGATAAACATCAATTTTTGTACATGTTATACATATCCTTTATATACATATCAGGTGCGCTTTTCAAACCTTTATCCTATTATTTTCCTTATATACTGCGAACTGTATAGAACGTTTTCTAACGTCCACATCTCTCTCTCTCTCTCTCTCTCTCTCTCTCTCTCTCTCTCTCTCTCTCTCTCTCTCTCTCTCTCTCACTCTCTCTCTCTCTCTATATATATATATATATATATAGAGAGAGAGAGAGGGAGAGAGAGTGAGAGAGATAAATAGATAGATAGATATAGATATGTGAGTCGCGGGTTCAATCGGGGGTAACCACTGTAAGTATGGTACTCAATACGATAGTAGAGTATACACAATATTTAATATAGAAATGGCATCTATTCGAATGAAACAGTTCTAGTCCTGTAGAAGCCATTTATATACATATATATATAATAAAATGTAGTTTGCTTGAAGCATTGTATATAATATATAACGTGGAAAGAGGTAGGAGGCTAAACAATGCAAAATGGACTGTAAGATTGTAAGATGAGGTAACGAAAAGTAAGCTACCTGGTAATCTTTGTTTTTTTTAGTTGTTCTTTTTTCTGTCCAATATTTCGGGGCCTAAAAGTCCCTTAAAAACGACTTAAGAAATTTAAATCAAAATGTAATCCCAATGAGTGGAAATTGGAACATTATCTTCTTAAAGTTCCTTAAACCCTGAAGAAGGGACTCTTAGGTCCCGAAATATTGGACAGAAAAAAGAACAACAAAAAACAAAACAAAAAAAACAAAGCAAAGACTACCAGGTAACTTACTTTTCGTTACCTCATCTTACAATCCATTTTGCATTGATTAGCCTTCTATCTCTTTCCCCATTATATATATATATATATATATATATATATATATATATATATATATATATATATATATATTTATATACATATAACGTGGAAAGAGATAGACGTCTAATCAATGCAAAATGGATTGTAAGACCAGGTAACGAAAAGTTAGCAGACTGGCTGATCACTCAGATCTGCATATTCCTTTGTCAGTGTTGAACAAACGAGCAACGATGGTTGCTGGACACTGCGGCTTAATACGGGATGTTTGTTTGCAGACACACCGAGCATTATAATAAATGTTTGGTGAATCCATACGTACATATATATATGTGTGCATGTATGTATATATATATACATACTACTGTACGTGTACATACTTATATTTAAGTAACAGCCGTACTAAGAGTGGGAAATGAAATTTCGTTTCATTTTTTCCGTTTATCGTTTTCGGTGCACCCGGCCGATTAACCCACTCGATATGCAAATTAGGCTGCTCAGCCGTTAATATGCATAAGGTAAGTATATACGTTCAACAATTTGGCAGGAAGGTATACGCTGCTGACGATAGCTAATAAGCTTGAAACTAGTACAGCGTTCCTTTGTCAGTGTTGAACAAACGAACAACGATGGTTACTGGACACTGCGGCTTAATACGGGATGTTTGCAGACACACCGAGCATTATAATAAATGTTTGGTGAATCCATACGTACATATATATATGTGTGCATGTATGTATATATATATACATACTACTGTACGTGTACATACTTATATTTAAGTAACAGCCGTACTAAAAGTGGGAAATGAAATTTCGTTTCATTTTTTCCGTTTCTCTCTCTCTCTCTCTCTATATATATATATACACATATACATATGTATAATGAATGAAAAATAACAGAAAACAATATGGCATAGGAATATACACAGACAAACACACACACACACACGCGCGTACACATATGTGGCTGTTTAAGTAATTTTACTTTAAATGTTTTAAATCAAATAGACATCCGCTCTAATCGCTTTTGATGTTTCATTTTCTAAATTTTCCTATTCCTTTTTCTATGCCAGTTCCTCCCGCCCATTCAAAGAAATTGGAGATATTCATTGACTGGCTATCCGTCAGAAACCAGTTAATGTACTTAGTGATTTCTGCTCATTCTTGAACCCGTACATGGCTTGTCATTCATCAGACGTCAACTATTTTGACAATATAACACGCGTGCATTACCCAATTGAAATATTGATAGAGAATGTAGAGAATTTTCAACTAATTTGAACAAAAAGCAAAGATTTTCAGTCTCTTTAATTCACTAAGTATATGTCGATATGTGTTGTAATGAAAAAAAACAACAACAAGACAAGGGAGGGCGAGAGAGATGGAGGCGATGTCAGTGGGAGTTCGGCTCTTCCACGTTCGGACCATATCCTCGTGGTTGTGTTTATCATTTATATAGAAATCATACAATCATATAATTATACAACTCTACTATATAAATGACTTATTCTATAGTTAGGAACACAGATATACAGTGGTAGACTACATAGAAATAGCTGCTAATAACCACTGAATGACAATTCTGCCATTTTCTTCTTCTTCTTCTCCTTCTTTCGAAGGGGAAGCCTTCATTTTGCTTTTTATAATAGCTAGAATAAATGCGGTTCGCCATACATGCATAAATATCTACGCCTCTGATGTTGTCCAAGGGAAAAGCAATGACCGATGCAGCTTGGCACTAGTGACATCGCAACTTATTTCTACAGCTGAATAAACTGGAGCAAGGCGAAATAAAGTGTCTTGCTCAAGGACACAACGCATTACCCGGTCCGAGAATCGAACTCGCAACCTCCTGATTGCAAGCTCCACCCTCTAACTACTAAGCCATGCGCCTTCACTGACATATTAAAAGGACACAATAATCCAGTCTTTGATATAGAAAAAGAAAGACCAGAATAATCATGGCTTAAATGGCTTTTATCATAGATCTGTTTCATTAAAATTGGTCGAGGTTTTAACAATCACAACAACAACAACAATTTGTATATCAACTGTTTAACTATTGATGTTACATTAGATTTGACGCTGAATCAAATTTTCCCAATTGTTTGAAATCATTTCTAATTTCAGCTTATTGAAAAGTCAAAATAGGTTTTAGTTCAATTCTTACTAATCGAATTTGGATATTTTTATCCAGTTTAGTATTTCGTAAATTACTTTAATTTGTTATCAACATTTCTTTTGTCTTATTTTGTCTTATTTGGCGTGAGTTTCTCATGGGTTAATTGAATATTCTAACATAGTTTCTTGTTCATGTCAATATATAATAAAACTATTTTCAAAGGTGACTGGAAAAGAGCACAAAATACTAATTCGCTGATAAACCTCTAACAGCATCATTGAAATTGTTTTTCACGTGAACCCTGAAGAAGTGAAACAATTAACATTTAGGCTTTGACGATGCACGCTATAGTTATACTTATATTTTCAAGAGTTTTGGTCATTGAACCCTAATCACGTTGCAGCACAATATTCAATTATATCGACCGTTATACTTTATCTATTTTATAACCAAACGGCGGTGCATGATCCAACGTAGCATCTGTTTCGTCGAATAGCATCCTTCTCGATAGCGTGTGTACGTATTGGAGAGAAAAGGGATAAAAAGAATAAGAGAGAGAGAGAGAGAGAGTGAAAGAGAGAGCGAGAGAGAGAGAGAGAGAGAGCTTCGGTTACAGCTAATTAAAATATAGATATATCCTGAATCAACGAACATCGCTGCGAAAAGGTACATGACGTACGAGAGAAGCAGAATGTTATTTAAAACGAAATATCCAGAATAACTGCAGAGTCTGCAGTGACCAAATCAATTAATATTCAGAGTATCCTGCTTCCAAACCAAAGTAGGAAACATTTGCTAGTTCAATTCCCACGTTTGATTTAGTTAAATATTACAGGAAGGCACATATTAAGGTTGCAAAGGTGTGGTAAACTGTATAATTACTGCGTGATTTCTGTCCTGGCGTCAATAGGTGTGCCGCAGTTATGATAGAAAAATCAACTCTATTCAACTCGGATTCAATGTTACTATGCCTGTCAGTGTAGTGGACGCTCAGATTTGGTAAAGCATCGGTTAAAATGTCATAACGGGATTTATTCTGGCTCATTACATTCTCAGTTCAACCCTCACCGAGGTCAACGTTGCCTTTCATCCTTCCAGGCTCGATAAAATAAAGTATCATTCAAGTACTGGAATTGATTTAATCAATTTTTCTCTACCCCGAATTAGCTAGCCTTGTATCTAAATTAGAAATCTATATTAATATGCTCGACAGAACTTTTCAAATAAAATCAAATTGGATCTTAATAATTTCATACGGCGGTGGATTGGCAGTATCGGTAGAGGGTCGGACGCCATGCTTTCCAGCATAGTTACGTCCCTTTACGATCTGAGTTCAAATCCCGCCGAGGTTGACTTTGCTTTTCATCCTTACGGGGTCGATAAAATAAAGTACCAGTAATGAACTGGGTAATTGCTGGCCTTGTGCCTAAAGTAGAAACAAATAATTTCGTACCCTATTCCTTTTCTTCATTAGAACGAAATATGTTTGAAATTGGATTATGTTTAATAAGCTAATATATGTCCAGGTGAGAAAGTAGAGTTGAAGGATGTAACCCATATGTCAGCGGTTCAAATCACATTGCAAAAATACAAGTCAAACAGAAAGTTATCTAAAACATTATATTAACGCCACCTGATTTAATTGTCACTAATTCAGTTCATCTAGCTGTTAAAATGATCTTATGGCTTTAATTAATGAATGTTTTGTTTTAGCTTTGCAATATGAAGTTCAATTACTTCTTGGAGTCTAGAGAAGGCAAAATTGACACGCACATGTAGAGAAGAGCTTCCAATTGCGTTGGTCTACTTTACCGTTGAATCCTGGTTTACACTCTGATTAAATACACTAGCAGAAAAACCACCCTTCGGGTGGATTTCTGCTGGCATGTGTAGTGTATATATTGATATTATATGCAAGTATATGCATGTCAAATAAAATCGTAATTGACAATATACACAGAAATTAAACGAAGACTGCATTACACTGTCTTATGTAATCAGTAACGTAATCCATGATACATTAAAAAAAGACGATATTATATATAAACTGCATTAGGAAAAAATTAGTGACGGAAATATATGAGTACTTATTTAAGCGATCACCACCTGAAGTGTTGACATTTGAAAATTTTAAAGAAGTGAATCTTTAAATAAATAATAAAATATATTTAATGAACAGCCACGAAATTTAGAAGATAAATTATGTAATATTCATTCATTATTTATAGAGTCGGACGCCATGCTTTGACGCATAGAGTTACGGCCCTTGCCATTCTGTGTTCAAATCCCGCCGAGGTTAACTTTGCCTTTCATCCTTACGGGGTCGATAAAATAAAGTTCCAGTAATGCACTGGATAATTGCTGGCCTTGTGCCAATAGTAGAAACAATTATTTATTCAAAGTAATCCAACTCATTTTACTAATGGGATAAAAAATTATAAACCGTACGCAGTCCCGCGCTTCTTACTTTATTATAGTTTAGATCGAACACAAACATCCATATAGCTCCTGGTGGCTATTTGATTCGAGTATGAGAAATAATAAGACAATATGTAGCCTAGCTTTTTAAAAAAAAAGCAGTATAAGAAGCTAAACAACAGTAATACTTGTTTTACCTTCGCATGTTTTGGTGGCCAGTTCCTTTTTGATGTTTTTGAGGGCTGCAAAATTGGTAACTGTAAACACATGTGAAGTGGCCGGACCTGTAGCAATCGCTTGTAACTCACTTTGGCGTATATTAGTGCCAACACCGATGGAGAACACAACAGCCGGAGTTAATTTTAGCTGAGAGGCTGCGGTAGCTGTCATCTGGGCATTATTAGAATTACCATCAGTAATGACAATTACGATATTAGGAACGCGAGGTCTATCACCGTTACCAACGGTAAATGTTACAGTGCGTGCTCTGGTAAGTGCATCAGCTGTATTGGTGTTGCCTGAAATTCTTGCAATGCTTCCTATGGCAGTGAGCAGGGCATTTTTGTCGAAGAATCGATTGAGATTGAATTGTTCAACGGTGCTCCCAGCAAATAAACTAACTGCTACACGGACTTTATCTTTGCCCACGTCGAAGCCTTTTACCATTTCTTCGACAAAAGTAGTCATTTTAATGAAGTCGGCATTTGATACACTTCCAGATGAATCAAGAATGAAGAGGATGTCAGCCGTTGTTGAATTGCATTCTGAAAATAAAATAAACAAAGAGTGAATCTAAAAGCTTCAATACAATTAATTCTTAGATGTAGAAGTGAACTAAACATATCATTTGGATTGGCAGTATCGGTAGAGCGTCGGACAACATACTTTGTGGCATATAGTTATGGTTCTTTACGTCCTGAGTTCAAATCCCACAGCTTTACATTTCATCCTTACGGGGTCGATAAGATAAAGTACCAGTAACCCACTAGGGTCGATTTAATCGACTTTTCACCCCAAACCACCAAAAAAAAAAAAAAAAATTGTTGGCCTTGTGCCTAAATAAGAAATAATTATTATTATAATCATCTCTTGACCTCTGACAGATCTTCAACCGAATACAGTGGTACCTTGACTTACGAGTGTCCCGACTAACGAGTTTTTCGAGATACGAGCCAGCTTCAGATACTCCACCCTTAGTTGGCGTAGCGAACGCCACAGTGAACGCCGTAACATCCACCCTCAGCATCCCATGGGGCCGAAGAAAGTGAGCGCGAAGGACAGTGCTGAGAAGAAAAATCGTATGATGTGCATTGAATTAAAGAAAGAAATTATCGAAAAACACGACGAAGGTGTGCGTGTAAGTCGTCTTGGCGAAGCAGTACGGACGTAGCACTTCTACGACCTGCACCATACTGAAGCAGAAGGAGTCGATAAAGGTTATAACGCCAGTCAATGGCGTTAAAATAATTTCTAAACAGCGGACATCTATCCGTGAAAATATGGAAAAGCTACTAATGGAGTGGTTGATGGAGAAGCAGCTCGCAGGAGATACCGTGACGGAGGCTATAATCTGCGAGAGGGCACGAGGTATTTACGCTGATTTGCTGCAGCAGACCCAAGGCACTTCGATGGCCGAGGCGTCGGGTGAGCTGTTTAAAGCTAGTCGGGGCTGGTTCGAGAATGTTTAAAAGAGGATCGGCATTCACTCCGTTGTCAGACATGGTGAGGCAGCGAGCGCGGATATGAAGGTAGCTGAGGATTACTTCAAAATTTTTGCCGGAATTATAGCAGCCGAAGGATACATCCCTCAGCAAGTTTTCAACTGTGACAAGACTGGGCTTTTTTGGAAGAAGATGCCAAGGAGGACTTATATAACGGCAGAGCAGAAGAGGATGCCAGGCTAACCCTCGCACTGTGTGCCAATGAGAGCGGCGACTGCAAGATTAAGCTGCTGCTCGTTTATCATTTCGAAAATCCCAGAGCCTTTAAGTCACATAAGTTTCCAAAGGAAAAACTGCAGGTTATGTGGCAGGCAAACCCGAGGGCATGGGTCACCAAGCAGTTCTTTGTGGAGTGGGTGAATTTGGTCCTGACGTTAAGAAATATCTCCAGGAAAACTTATCCCTGCAAACCCTTCTCGTCCTGGGCAATGCATCTAATCACCCACCTAATCTCGAAGATGACATACTCGAAGAGTTCAAGTTTATAAAGGTTCTCTACCTTCCACCAACACCACCCCTATTCTACAGCCCACTGACCAGCGGGTGATTTCTAATTTCATCCTTACGGGGTGGATAAAATAAAGCACCAATAATGAACTGGGATCGATTTAATCAATTTTCCCTTCCTCGAAAATTGCTGGCCTTGTCCCTAAATAGAAACAATTATTATTATTATTGTTGGCAGTATCAGTTGAGCATCGGATAACATGCTTCGCGGCATAAAGTTACGGCCCATTGCGTTCTGAGTTCAAATCCACCTTATGGGGTCGTCAAAATAACGCACCAGTAACATACTGGTTTCGATTTAATCGAGTTTCCACTCCCCCCCGCCTAAAAAAAAAAAAAAAAAATTGTAGCCTTGTGCCTATAGTAGAAACAATCATTATTTGGGGATTGGCAATATCGGTAGGGGGTCGGACGCTATGCTTTGCAGCATAGAGTTACGGCCTTTTATGAACAGCCACGAAATTTAGAAGATAAATTATGTAATATTCATTCATTATTTATAGGGTCGGATGCCATGCTTTGACGCATAGAGTTACGGCCCTTGCCATTCTGAGTTCAAATCCCACCGTGGTTAACTTTGCCTTTCATCCTTACGGGGTCGATAAAATAAAGTACCAGTAATACCCTGAAATAATTGCTGGCCTTGTGCCAAAAGTGGAAACAATTATTATCGGAGTGATGTTTCGTTTCGTTCCTATACATTTATACTTGTTTCAGTCAACTAACATACTGGGAAACCGCCCTGAAAGGATTTAGTCGAACATATCAACCCTCATACTTTTCTTCCAAGTCCTAGGAGCTTCCTGCTCACCTTGACAAATTGCCATCAGAGTTCTGTATTATCTCTCGCTATTCACTCATATTTCTCTCGAGTATGTCTCCACTTGTGGTGGCGTGGGAAATTCTAATTCTCGACTTTTGTGAATACATTTATAATCTACAAGTATTTTTTCTATCGATCACTTGTTTGTAAAACGGCTGAGTTACGAAACATAAACCAACAGTAAATATAAGCAGAGGGATTAACAAGTTCACACATAGACACATACCGACAATACACACACACACACACAAACACATATACACAGAAACGCCCACTCATAGCCACTCACTTGCGCTTAATATTTCTGTCACGAAAATGAGCCTTCAGTACTATCTTTTGATAAATCATAATAGTCCTGGTATTTAGTAGCAAGAATCATATATCGTTATTTTTTTCCTATCTTGTCCTTAATGTTTGGAGTTTTCTTCTTCCATTTTAGTCTCCGCAATAAGATTTTCTAAATATAGACTATAGAATATATGATGTTTAAACAAATAAAAATAGCCTCCGTGATAAAATTTGTTAAATATAGACTATAGAATATATGATATCGGACATATGGTATAAAACATATGATGTTTAAACAAATAAAGTAGCCTCCGTGATAAAATTTGTTAAATATAGACTATAGAATATATGATATCGGACATATGCTATAACAGATATGATGTTTAAGCAAATAAAAGTAGTCATGGGGAAATTATAACCGGATAATAAAAATTGACATAACAAACATTTGATCAAACATCAGATCTATAAGAATCTTATATAAAACAATAAATATACGAGAAACAATTTATATAAGAAACTTTAGTCGATACTCTAGTATATATTTCTATATACACACATATCTTGAAACATAAATATATATATACACTATACCTGCTGGTTGATCTTCGAAAGCATCACCTGATGGTATAGTAGATACACATGTTATAAAAAACGAACAAATTATCGCCGAAGCAAACCAGACCAGCTTCATCTTAGTGAGTCTACTTGCTGTCTGTAACATCTGTCTATATCAACTTAGTTAAATACATGCTAAAATCACAATAATTGTTATCAGCCCGGGTGGCCAGTAAATAAATCATTTGATTTAAGTATCTCCCTTATCAGTTGGTTTAATCTCGTATGGGTACGTTGATTATATTATATTACCACTCATCTTGCAACAATGCAGGGATAATATGCTTTTAAGTGTTGCAAAAGTCAAGGCTGTGAACGTTTAAATGCATGAAAACAGTTATGCATGAAAGCAGTTATACTATCTAATATTTATATAATAAATCTGTGTAGATTGAAATCCGCATAGCTACTAACCAAAAACATTTTACACTACCACATTTCCCAATATTACTTACTATGATAACACAAGAAATCAATGTTATATGTAAGTATACTCAGACCATAATGTCCCCCCCCCCCGAAACAATGCCTTGACGCTTTTACGGTCTCTGAGACCTAAAGTGATCTCAATAATATCATTGAATGGTTATGTTCACAAGCTGCCTTTAAAGAACTCATGGATGTTATCCAACGATCTTGGTCGGGGTCTACCACTGGGTCTCCTGTCGGTTGGTTTTGCCGTAAAATCTGTCCAGCAATTCTTGTGGATCCAATCTGTTATATTCCTTCCATAAATTTGGGATAAAAGTCTTGATTATTAAATCTGCTATTTTACACAGCCAAGCTTACTTAGAATTATCTGTTAGTGCATTAAACATTATTTTTCGTTATGTAATTTATATTAATAAATAATAATATAATAATGGAAATATTGTGTACAGTGCTCAGATGCACTACAACTCATCAAAAGTGTATGTATAGTACATAGGGTAATGTACAAACGTCAGGAAAATGAACAGTGCATGAGTCATGATATACACATGTGTGCATGTGTATGGAAGGGGGACATCAGGTGTAGTTTTGGCGAATTTCGGGAAGCATGAGGGTTTTAAAGGATGCAGTGTCTCGGCAGCTATCAACTGATGCAGGTAGTTTGTTCCATGCTTCAGCAACTCTAAGCGTGAAAAAATGTTTCCGAAAGTCATGGGAGCTGTGCTGTTTTCTGACTTTGTAGGCATGTCCACGTGTGTTAGACACATGGAGATCTAAAAGGTGCTCAGGGTTGTTGTTGGCGAGATGGTTAATAACTTTGTGGGTGTTTACCAAGTCCATTGCCAGACGTTGGAGCTTCAATGAATCCATGCACAGGGAAGCTACTATAGAATATAGTGGTTTTATAAATATCTATTTAAAGTATTTAAAGTAGTTACACCAAGAAAATAAAGTACATGTTGATGGCAATGAGCAAATTTCTACCAACGCAAGCACTTGAAAAACCTTAAGGTTTTTATGAATTTCAGTGGCTCTTATTCATGTAAGCTGTCAGATTATTAAGCAAAAATCATTTGTTTTAATAATGAAAACCAAGATTGTTTTTATAATTTTAAAAATCTATTTATACCAATTGGTATAAATAGATTAACACATTTGGTAATTATTTCACTGTAATTTATCCCATTTTCAAAATAGATTCATTACTTTAGTTTAATTTATCATTAGTACTGTCACAAAATCATCATGCTAATCTTGTTTGAATTCTGCCTTAATTTTCTCTTGTCTCCAACCAGGCTAATGAATTATGCAGTATCGTTGAAAATACATTAACAAATGAATGTTCCGACGTTCTAGGTACCCCGGACCGTATTCCTGCTCACTGCTATCGTAACGGAGTTGGCTGCCTGTAGGTGCGAACACCGCGAAGTAGAGTGGCTGTTCCAGCGCGTCTCCTTCACCATCCCCCGGGGCAATGTCTTCTCCATCCTGTCGGCCTGAACCACGAGATGGACAACATATTACGGTAGGATTAATGGTGCTAAACTGAACCAACGAAGGAATGAATTGATACGAGTTTAGTAAGTTAACAATATCTCAGCAACAGTTGATGTTGTGGGCTTTCTTTTCAGCGAGTATCTTATAAAAAATTATCATATATCATAAAAACTGTATTGATATTCCTTTACATTAGGCAATATCTTTATCTCACCACTTAGTTGATCATAAAGCAATGCCAATTATATAGTTATATTCACAGTGCAGTAATTAGGCTTGTCTTTTAAAAAAACCTAGACATACAGACATATCAAATGCTACTGCTTCTGGGTTTCAAATTAAATTTCTTCTTCTTCTTCTTCTTCTTCTTCTTCTTCTTCTTCTTCTTCTTCTTCTTCTTCTTCTTCTTCTTCTTCTTCTTCTTCTTCTTCTTCTTCTTCTTCTTCTTCTTCTTCTTCTTCTTCTTCTTCTTCTTCTTCTTCTTCTTCTTCTTCTTCTTCTTCTTCTTCTTCTTCTTCTTCTTCTTCGCCCACTCATGTCAAGAGCAACCATCTCTAACTGATCTGGATGGATCCCCAAGTGAGACTAGCCAAGCTCATGGATGTTATCCAACCATCATGCTCCGGGTCTACCCCTGGGTTACATGCCGGTTGATTTTGCCCGTAAAATCTGTTGTCCAGCGATTCTTTCTTGACACATTCTAACCACATGCCTATAGTATCGGAGCTGCGATCTCTCAATTCGAAGAAGTAACGGCTTTACCTGGAATGACTCTCTGATCTCCGAGCTCTATCGAGTAACGTTACTCCAAAGACTTCGGAGGAACCCCATTTTAGTGGCTTGTATTCTCGATCGTTTTCTTTCGCTCATTACCCAAGATTCATGACCATAGGTAAGGGCTGGCTCAATAGTGAGTTTGGCTTTTACACACACACACACACACACACACACACACACACACACACACACACACACACACACACACACACACACACACACACACACACACACACACACACACACACACACACACACACACACACACACACACACACACACACACACACGCACATATATATGTATATATATACACAGTTCAAGAGTAACCAATCTTAAAGAGAGAGATGGAGATAGTAGAGGAGATATGAGAGGAGAGATTGGTGAGTTAGTTAGAAGCCAAAGCGTAAAGGCATGTGCTCAATGTGCAATATGCAGTAGAAAGCAGCTAGGTGGCTGGGTTCATGCAGAAGTTAGGTGCGCAGAGCTGGAAATATTCATTAGTTAAGCAAAACAAGACCACAAGGAAGACATTAAAAGATTGTCAACATATTTTACATCAAACATTCCTTACATCAAACTAAAATATGTTGACAATCTTTTAATAATGTCTTCCTTGTGAAGTTTGTGGTTTTGTTTTGCTTAACTAATGAATATGTAAATATATATATATATATATATATATATATATATATATATATATATATATATATATATATATATATGTCTGTGTGTGTGTGAGTGAGTGTATGTATATATATATGTATGTATATATATATATATATACACACATATATTTATTAAAATAACAGATTAAAGTTTAAGCAAAGAATCGCTGCTTTCACCTTGATATATATTTAGCCTTATCGAGCCCTCTGGGATCGATAAGGATAAATATATATCAAGGTGAATTTTATACAAGAATGAATATTACACACATACGTATATATATATATATATATATATATATATATATATATATATATATATGTATGTGTGTGTGTGTGTATATATATATATATATGTATATATATGTATATATGTGTATATATGTGTATATATATATGTGTATATATATGTATGTATATGTGTGTGTATGTGTGTGTCTGTGTATGTATATATTTATATATATGTATGTGTATGTGTAAATGTGTGTATTGCTTACCACGTGTGTTTGTTCATTCATTTGTGTCCTTTCCGGTATCGCTGTCAACTTTATAATTATTTTAATTTTAATTTTCTTAAGCCGTATAATTTTTATTTTTATTTTTATGTGACGGCCTATAGCATTATATGGTCATCCATCGTTTTTTAATTTTATTTTTATTTTTTATTATTATTTTTTCTTATAATTAATTGTGTGTGTGCGTATGTAGGTGTGTGTACATATGTCTATATTTGTGTGTGCGTATGTATGTCTGTGTATATATGTGTGTATGTATGTGTGTGTATGTACGTGTGTATATATGTATGATTATGTGTGTGTATATATATATATATATATATATGTATATGCATGTGTGTGTTTGTGTATTTGTGTGTATGTGTATGTATGGATATGTATATATATATGTATGTGTATGTATGTATATGTATATATATATATGTGTATGTGTATATATGTGTGTATGTATATATATATATGTATATATGTGTGTATGTATACATGTGTGCGCGTGTGTGTGTGTGTGCGCGTGTGTGTGCATGTCTGTTTATCTACTTTTATACTTATTCTTTTTCCTTTCCTTCTTCCTTTTCCAGCCTCACTTTCATATAGATTATATATTTGTTTTTAAAATCCACTGTCAATAAATACACCAGGATTTTTTCATTCTGATGATTGAAAGCAAATTTTGTTTGCTTTCAAGAAACCACTGGTAAATGAAATAATTATCTTATGTTGTTTATTACATAACTATTAAACTCTGTAACCTACATAGAGCACTCTTTTTTCCTGGACCTTTCCGACGAAATTACTTCATTCTCACATATATATATATATACATATATATATATGGGTCTGATCAGTCCCAGCTGGGTCACCTGGAGAAGTGAGTATGATGTTGAAAGACCCGAAACACCCGATGATACCAGGCACATCACTGAAGATGTGTCTAGATGCATCAGTCATAGATGTATGCACACAACGAACACTCTGAGTTATCAGTGACAGCCAGGAAAGACTGGAAGACAACCATGAAGAGCGTGGTGACTACTGGAGAGTCAGTGACAGCCCGGAGAGACGGCAACCGGGGCAGAACGGGCTGGCAACCCAATCTGTGTCCTCTGAGAGGAGGACTCCCAGAATAAGCTACGATGAATGTAATGAAGAAATACCACTACGGGTGCCAGAGAGAGGGGGGGGGGATAATGACCACTCCAGTCGGACGGACAGATCGTTAACAGACCCAAGCAAATGGACAACGGACTATGAGCAAGAAGTGTACATGCGGTAAAGTCTGCAAGAACATCCACGGCCTAAAGATACACCGAGCGAGGATGAAGTGCCCGTTGGGAGCAGAAACATCACATCGCACAGGTGTCCAACCTGGTGAGACGCAGGAGGAGCCAGGCCCGGAGTCACCCCATAGAGCCCGGAACCTCCAAGTGGTGGAAACTAATCCCTTGAGCATCAAATCTGACAGGAGGCGGATCAAATAGCCAACAGCTAGCCTGACCTCCCTGTGGAAGCAGTTCGATGATGATGTCGACCAAATTCTGGAGGCAACGGTAAAGGGAGGGGCTGACAGGAGGCTACAAGCTATGACAACAATCATTGTGAGTTCCGCAGCTGGACGATTGGGCGAGGAGGAGAAGAAAAGCTCTGGAACAACTTACTCAAAGAATCAAAGAGCTGTTAGGATCCATAAAATCAGGCAGGATATGAAGGCACTGAAGTCCCAATACAAGAAGGCCGGAGATGAGGAACTCATTGGCCTGGCCCAGCTAATGTGCAGCCTACGGAAAAACATCAGGGTTCTCCGTCTGGCTGAATGGCACCGAAGGCGGTGCCGTGAGAGGGCGCGCAAGCGTGCTGCCTTTATCTCCAACCCCTTCAAGTTCACTAAGGATTTGTTGGGGCAGAAGCGCAGTGGTAAACTTGCCTCCTCGCAGAAAGACATAAACCGGCATCTGAAGAAGACGTACAGCGACCCCGCAAGAGAGCAGGAATTGGGAGAGTGTAACATCCTCATAGACTCTCCTGATGCAGTTTGACATGACAGAGCTGCAGCTAAAGGAAGTCGGGGAGGTTGTCTACAGAGCAAGAGCAAGCTCTGCTCCAGGACCAAGTGACACTTCATACAAAGTGTATAAGAACTGTCCCAAACTTCTGCTACGTCTGTGGAAAATCCTGCGAGTCTTCTGGAGAAGCGGGAGGATCCCAGAACAATGGAGAGTAGCTGAGGGGGTGTGGATCCCGAAGGAGGAAAACTCCACCCAGATAGACCGATTCCGCATCATCTCCCTGCTGTGTGTGGAGGCAAAGATCTTCTTCAGCATTGTTTCCAAACGGTTGTGTGCCTACCTGGGACAGAACTCCTATATCGATACATCTGTACAGAAGGGTGGCATTTCGGGAATACCAGGTAGTCTGGAGCATACCGGTGTGGTAACACAGCTGATTCGAGAGGCAAGAGAGAACAGGGGTAACCTATCTGTGCTGTGGCTTGACCTGGCAAATGCATTCGGCTCCATTCCACACAAGCTGGTACAGCTCACGTTGACAAAACATCATGTCCCAAGCAGGTGTAGAGACCTTATCGCTGATTACTACACCAATTTCAGGATGAGGGTCTCTTCGGGAGCAATAACATCACGCTGGCACAAGGTGGAAATTGGCATCATCACGGGGTGCACTATTTCTGTGACACTAACTCCCTAGCCATGAACATGATTACCAAGTCTGCTGAGCCAGAGTGCAGAGAGCCCCTATCGAAATCCGGACAAAGGCAACTACCCATTAGGGCGTTCATGGATGACCTCACAGTCATGACAGAATCAGCCCCAGGCTGCCAGTGGATACTGCAGGGACTCGAAAAGGTGATGGAGTGGGCCCGGATGCGTTTCAAACCAACCAAATCAAGATCTATGGTGCTGAGGAAAGGGAAGGTGGAGGACAAGTTCCGGTTTAATATCTCAGAAACAGCCATTCCAACAATCACGGAGAAGCCAGTCAAGAGCTTGGGCAAGGTTTTCGACAGCTCATTGAGAGATACTACATCTATTCAGTCGGCCTGCACTGAGTTGGATGGCTGGCTGAAATCCGTGGACAAATCAGGCCTACCTGGGAAGTTCAAAGCCTGGGTCTACCAATACGGCATTCTTCCCAGGATCCTGTGGCCCCTCCTTGTCTATGCAGTCCCCATCTCAACAGTGGAGACCTTAGAGAGGAGGGTCAGCAGCCACCCCCGGAGATGGCTTGGATTGCCAAGGAACCTGAGCAGCATTGCGCTCTACGGTAACAACACCAAACTGCAATTGCCCTTTCAAATCATTGGAGGAGGAGTTCAAGGTGGCAAGAGCCAGAGAAGTGGTCCAGTACAGGGACTCTTGTGATCCGAAGGTAGGGATCCAAGTGAGGATTGGCAGGAAGTGGAGGGCAGAGGACACAGTTCAAGAGGCAGAGGAAAGGCTGCGCCAAAGGAGACTTGTGGGAGTGGTTACACGAGGCAGAGCTGGGCTAGGCTCCTTTCCGACTCCCTAAACGAACATCAGCCTTGTTCAAGAGGAGGTGAGAGCTGGAGTGGAGGAAATGAGAACTTGCAAGGCAGTAGGAATGAAGCAACATGTCACCAGAATATCTTCAACACTGCCAAAGCAAACCTACCGATCATTGCTCAAAGTAATAAATTAAAAGGCTTAATCACAGATCGATCTTTGACTCTTAGTAAAAGACAGCCGAAAAATTTGAAGCAATTACTAACACAAGCAAAGTTTGACCTTAACAACAAAGACCAATCATTCACTGTATCTAAATGCAATGATAGTCGAATTCGGCACATGTCAATCCATACACGCCGGTCAATATATAAAAACAAAAACTGGAAAAATATTCCCAAATGCAAATATGAACTGCAAAAGCAGAAATCTAATTTACTGCATTAAATCCCCGAATTGTGAAGAACTATATGTCGGTCAAACTGGAAATGCACTATCGGAACGTGCACGGGTACACCGACAACAAATCAGAGACCCAAATGTCCGTCAGATACCCCTAAGTAACCATCTAGCAACATGTGGTCAGGGAATATTTATAATATTCCCATTATACAAATTACACAGCCCAAGTGAAATCAAGAAAAAAAATCAAAGAAAAGAATTTTATTGATAAATTCAAACCCAAGCTAAATGAACAATAATAATGGGAGATTACTCCTACTAAGATTATAACTACGACCATGTCGACTACGACCACTAACAACAACAACAATAATAATAATAATAAAAGTGATGTTGATAGTGATGATTACTAGAAAATGCTATTTTCATCATTTCTAAAAATAGCAAAACAATTGATGCTTTCGATAGGATCAATTAGTGGTCGTTAGACATGCTCAACCAACCGTGACGCCTAAACCAATCAGCTTTAGTAATTCAGTGAAACATATATGTGCGTGTGTGTGTGCGTGTATACAAATAATTAAATAAACGTATATAAATAAATAAATACGTATATAACAAGCGCACACACATACCTACATGTAAATACACGTATGTTCGGAGACGCACAAGCATACGCGAAAACACTCGCCATAATATACAAATACACGCACATATAAATATGTGTGTGTGTGTGTGTGTGCGTGTATACAAATAATTAAATAAACGTATATAAATAAATAAGTACGTATATAACAAACGCACACACATACCTACATGTAAATACACATATGTTCGGAGACGTACAAGCATACGCGAAAATACTCGCCATAGGTATACAAATACACGCACATATAAATATGTGTGTGTGCGTGTATACAAATAATTAAATATACGTATATAAATAAATAAGTACGTATATAACAAGCGCACACACAAACCTACATGTAAATACATATATGTTCGGAGACGTACGTCAACCAAAACACGAAGTACACATATACACACACCCTACATACGTACGAACCCGCATACTCACATAGACGCAAAACTCACGTATACACATAACCCAAAGCATATGTACCAGAATATATAAAATATACGCCATAACATATACAATCAAATATACGTACGAGAAAGTATACGTACCTTCACAAAACATACAGGTAATATATACTTACCTATACAAATAAGTAATGGTATAAACATAACATATACTTAGCTACCACATCAAGACGTAAAATATCCGCGTATAGATCGTACTATCCGTTAGGGTATAATGTGGGGCTGTAATACAGGAAAGTTTTGTGCAATTTATGTTTACAAGCCTCAGATTTTTTGTTTAAGATGTGGTCTGTGGCGTAGAGTATTTCCAGGGCCTCAGCGGCGCAGAGGTCGTATACACACACACACACCACACACACACACACACACACACACACACACACACACACACACACACACACACACACACACATATTTATATGTGCATGTATTTGTATACCTATGGCGAGTGTTTTCGCGTATGCTTGTGTATGTACGTATATGGATGCGTGTATGTATTTATTTAATTTCAATTGCCTCTGTATTTTATTTACTTTATTCTTAACTCTGAAGCCGAGAATCATTCGGTTTCCTAGTTAGAATTTTAGTCTACGACTTCAGTTATACCATTTACGTGGTTTTGTCTTTGCGTGCAATTGTTCTCCACGCTCCACATATGACGTATTATTTTCGTTTTTTCCGTTCATTGCCAGAGAACGTCTCTATGAACCACCTCAGAGAATATTAGTCTACGACTTCTTTTATACCATAACGTGGTTCTGTCTTTTCGTGTACTTGTTTTTCCCCGCTCCTATTAATGACGTATTATATTCGTTTTTCCCGTTCTTTGCCAGGGAACGTTTCCACGAACCAAAGTATCGTCTTCCTGTCTTCCTCCAGTTGCAACGTTTTTTGAAATATCCACTTCTGCGTTCACAGATTGGCGTTGTTAGTTTCAGAAGATCCTGTTAAGGGTGAAAGCAGCGATTCTTTGCTTAAACTTTAATCTGTTATTTTAATAAATAATTGCTCTACGGTTCTTATATATTTGATATATATTTATCCTAATCGAGCCCTCTTTGGATTTTAGTCTTCAAATTTACACGCACACACAAATATACGCGCACACACTCACACACACACACGCACACACACACACATACATATATATATATATATATAATTGAAAAAGTGAAGAATGACATGGTCAACAGTACAAAAAAGGGATTTATTTACAATTGTTTCACTGATTAAGTTGTCTAAAAATTGCTGCACACTTGAAGCAGTGCCACTCAATTTCAAATACGATGTTAGCTTAACCATATCATCGGAGATAACTGTTATATGTTCGGTAATTTATGAATTCAAATTACAGCATCATTAATAATATTAATAATAAAGATAGAGAGAGAAAAAAGAAAGAGAGATAGAGAAAAGAAAGAAAGAAAAAAGAAAACGAAGGAAAACAGTGAAAATATATAGAGAAAAAAGACAGAGAGAAAGGAGGATAGAATGAGGAGAGAAAAGGAGAAAGGAGAAATAAAAATAAAAATAAAAATAAAAATAAAAATAAAAATAAAAATAAAAATAAAAATAAAAATAAAAATAAAAATAAAAATAAAAATAAAAATAAAAATAAAAATAAAAATAAAAATAAAAATAAAAATAAAAATAAAAATAAAAATAAAAATAAAAATAAAAATAAAAATAAAAATAAAAATAAAAATAAAAATAAAAATAAAAATAAAAATAAAAATAAAAATAAAAATAAAAATAAAAATAAAAATAAAAATAAAAATAAAAATAAAAATAAAAATAAAAATAAAATAAAAATAAAAATAAAAATAAAATTAATAAAAATAAAAATAAAAATAAAAATAAAAATAAAAATAAAAATAAAAATAAAAATAAAAATAAAAATAAAAATAAAAATAAAAATTAAAATAAAAATAAAGGGAAATAATGATATAAACAATAAATGAATAAATGGTAATACATGAATAAATGCAAATAAATAGATAAGTCTTAATAAACAAGTTACATCGAGGATGATATAAAACTACAAAATCTGAAAATAAATATGTAAAAAATGTGCGAAGAAAAGTAAACTTAGTAAGATTATTGAGAGTGGTTATAGTGTTGGGTGTTAAAATATAGAGATACGGAGGTATAAACATGATAATGTTAAATATATTTATGTGTGTATTGGTTATTTTAATAAATTAATTATATAATTAATTAATTATTTGATTAATTAGTTGTAACATCGTATTTGAAATTGAGTGGCACTGCTTCAAGTGTTCAGCAATTTTTAGACAACTTAATCAGTGAAACAATTGTCAGACTGTAAATAAATCCCTTTTTTGTACTGTTGACCATGTTATTCTTCACTTTTTCAATTTTATTACTCCAAGATAAACTTACATAGGAATACAAGTGAAATCATAAACCTCTTGTTGAGTCAAACAACGCCGTACGCTAAAACTAACCATATATCCATAATACGAAGTATTCACAACCTCTAACTGGATTACCTAAAACGATATGTTGTTATCCCTTATATATATATATATATATATATGTAAATATCTTTAAGTCGTTTGGAAGCCTCGACAATGCAAATGGGTAAATCTCCGGGTAACAAGGTCCGGTGGTGGAGAGAGTGATGTAAGTGGGTGCACGTTGAGATGCGTGGTGTGTATAAGATGTGTGAGATGTGTAGAATGAAGAGTATAAAGGATAGAATAAAAATAACAACACAAGAGAGAGTTACCTTGGGAGAGATTTAATAGTCCCTATATATTTCGGATTCACATCCATCAACTGGGGTTTTTTTCCGGGGTGGGGGAAAAGGTTGTCTGTCGGACAGGTCCGGAATGCGTCCTTCGCTGTTTGTTGTTTTGAATATATATGTATATGTATATATATATATATATATACATATATATATATATATATATATATATATATATATATATATATATATATATATATATATATATATATATATATATTTCGTTTCTGAATTTGTTTAGCAAGATTCTTTATCTGAAATCGTGTGTTGAAACCGATATTGTTATACTTTGGGAGGGTCATGTTGCCAATAAGAAACACACGCACCAGTTGCTTTCACTTCAATTTATTATTATAATAAATTTATAATAAATTTATAAATTTATAAATTTCTGGTTGGTTGGTTCCACAACCAGATAGTTGTTTATATATTGTCATAGTTCTTTCGTCACACACTCTGTGACCTCTTCAGTGACTGGGGATGCCTTTCTTTGTTTCTGTGCCTCTCCTTTGTTCTGTCCTACGCCATTTTGTTTCTGTGTGTGTGTTGTGTGCTCAGTCTGCGCATGCACCACATCCGGGTGTCTCTGTGTGTTTATTTATTTATTTATTTATTTGTTTATTTACATGTTACTGGTTGGTTGTTTGTTCTATGTGTGTGTGTATTTTCATTTTGTCCTTAATTGTAAGTTGTGATGTTGCTGTTCCACTCATATTTTCTATTTAATTTTGGTTGTAATTCTTTTATGTTTATTGCCTCTGTAATCTGTCTAAACATTGCGTCTTTTCTGTGTGTAGATTCTATTTTTATTTCTATGTTCTCTAATTTACCCTTGTGTTCTATTTTAGCATGTTGGTAGAGTACAGATGATTCTTTACTATCTTGAAGGTCTCGCCAGTGTTCATTTATCCGTTCCCCTACACTACGAGCTGTCTCACCTATGTACACTATATTTTTGTCTCTACATTGTCCTTCAGTACATCTTATGCTATACACTACATTTCTAGTTTTATAGTTAATATGGGGGCTTATTTTACAGGTTATACATTTCTTATCTATACATGGGGGTCTTTGAAAAGGGTATGTCTTGCTAATAAGTGTTTTTACGGAGGTACCTGGTCTTTCTACTATCTTAATATTGAGTTTATGTTTATTTAGGGCCCTTCTAAATTTGTAAGCTAATTCACCTCTAGGGGTTGTATCGATGAACATTACACTCTGGTATTTATTGCTATCATACCATGAGTTTATTCTATTAGCCTTGTTCCTAGTTCTTTCTATTCTATTCCAAAATTTGCTCCTATACAAGGGGCAGGTCCCATTTATGTCATTATTTACCATTTTTTCCCATTTGGTTCTGGCTCTTCTATACACTCTGATTTTATCTCTCTGATTGTAGCCAGAGAACTGCATACGGTGGATGAAGTGTAGTATGTGTCTCTCTAGTTCTTCGGGGTTGCACATGCGGGACACGTTTCTCATCACCCGTACCAAATCCGCAATCAGTATGTTGATTTTGGTATGGTCCGAAACGGCCGAGTTTCGGTGGATCAGATGTTTGGAAGTCATGGGTTTGGCATAATGGGAATGGAGGATTTGTTTTTTGTTATTAATGGTATCTAACCAGAGCTCTGTGTCTAGTACAGGTAATCGATGGTTGGGGTGTTTACTTGGGTAGTCTATAGTAACTCTAATGCTCTGGTGGATGGAGTTAGTTATTTGCTGGATGCTTTCCATTGTGTTTTTCTCTAGTTCCTGATTGTTCTCTAGTGGGGGTGTCTTAACTACGATGTTTATATCATCAACGTAGCGGGAGTACATTATCAGGGTTAAGGGGTCTTCTAATTGTTCTTTAAGCTTAAGTTTAAGTCTACTGTCCCACCATACCATGAATAAGTTAGCTATGTCGCCTGCAATGCTAACACCAATGGCTGCTCCTTCCTCTTGGGCATATGTTTTTCCATTAAATTTGAACATATGTTCCTTAAGGGTTAGTTTTATGCTGGCCCCTACCGCATGTGCAATCATTTTCTTCAGTTCATTGTGGTTTTCGGGTGTCCGTATGGCTCTGGTCCACCCGTTCCATCTATCTGTGTGGGTTTTCTTGGCCATTGAGGTAATGGTAGGTGGTCTGCCTCTTGCTGGTCTTGTAGGGCACAGGTTGCTAAGGTCATATGTGTCTAGGTAATTATTACTATAGGTAAGTTTAAGTAGGAGTCCCAGCTCACTGGTATCAATCCCACGGAACTCAACATTGCTCTCAATGATCATTTCTACGCATTTCTCCACAGCAAAATCCACGTCAATAGATGGATACAGGGACACAACATCCATACTACCTATTATGCAGTTTGTTAGGTCCCTAGATCGGTTGCACACGCCGATTCTGCTGAGGAGGTCCTCCGTGCCACAAACAACAATAACAACAACACACACACCAACAACAACAACAATAATAACATACCCAGAAACAACAACAACAGACACGCAGACACAAACAACAATAACAACACACACAACAATAATAACACACACGGAGACAACAACAACACACATCAGCAACAGCACACATCAACAACAACAACACACACACATTCAATGCCTCTCACCACCACCGCCGCCGCCATCTTAACAAACACACAGACACAGAGAACAAGTAATGACAGTAGCACAGAATTCACAGAAATAAGAGAAAGTAATAGGATTAAAAGGAGAAGAGAGACTAAGGACAAAGAAAATAACCAAGACCAACACACAGACACACAAAATAGGGTAGATAACAACAATGAGCCAGTGGAAAGAGACAGGAGTAATTATGAGAGACATAGAAACAACCATGAGGCTGTTGGTAGAAATAGAAATAGAAACAACACTACTAACAATAACAATAGCACTAGTACACATAAAGCAGCAGCCTGGAACTCTAGTTTTTATAATCCCTCCGATAAATCGTTCGACCTGCGACGAGTCCACGCCACGACTTTACCATTTAACAAACGCACGCAATTGCCATCGCAGGTCGATGAACAAACAGAAGCACAATTTAGTATAGCTAGATCCGAACTTAGAAATATTATAGAACAGTATAGCAAGAAGCATAATAGAATGGAGGCCCAGCAACTGGGAGAAAAATCTGCAAATGGCTTGCCTAAGCTCATGCAGCGCTCGCGTAATGGAGAGATAGCATGCTTTCCAACAGACAAGTATGGCAGAATGTCGGTTGACAGCCTGCCAAACTACATCCAGGCAATGCAACCCCACATCACTAACACAAGAGAGGTAACACCACAGGAGCATGAGGATAGAGAAAAAGCCCTCAATGCCCATATGGTGATGTGGACGAATATAATGCAGCCCAACAAAAGGACTGCCAACAACTTCCAGGCCTGGAACAATGACGTGCCGGCGTTGTATGGGCTTCGAAAAGACCATAAAACGGGCTGTGACCCTGTCGCGGGACCACCAACACGGCCAGTCTGTTGAGCTAACATTGCTAGTAACTACAGACTGTCCTACTTCCTCTCCCTGATCATACGCCCCATCATCGAAATATCCCCAGATGTATGTGACAGCACGGAGGACCTCCTCAGCAGAATCGGCGTCTGCAACCGATCTAGGGACCTAACAAACTGCATAATAGGTAGTATGGATATTGTGTCCCTGTATCCATCTATTGACGTGGATTTTGCTGTGGAGAAATGCGTAGAAATGATCAGTGAGAGCAATGTTGAGTTCCGTGGGATTGATACCAGTGAGCTGGGACTCCTTCTTAAACTTATCTATAGTAATAATTACCTAGACACATATGACCTTAGCAACCTGTGCCCTACAAGACCAGCAAGAGACAGACCACCTACCATTACCTCAATGGCCAAGAAAACCCACACAGGTAGATGGAACGGGTGGACCAGAGCCATACGGACACCCGAAAACCACGATGAACTGAAGAAAATGCGGTAGGGGCCAGCATAAAACTAACCCTTAAGGAACATATGTTCAAATTTAATGGAAAAACATATGCCCAAGAGGAAGGAGCAGCCATTGGTGTTAGCATTGCAGGCGACATAGCTAACTTATTCATGGTATGGTGGGACAGTAGACTTAAACTTAAGCTTAAAGAACAATTAGAAGACCCCTTAACCCTGATAATGTACTCCCGCTACGTTGATGATATAAACATCGTAGTTAAGACACCCTCACTAGAGAACAGTCAGGAACTAGAGAAAAACACAATGGAAAGCATCCAGCAAATAGCTAACTCCATCCACCAGAGCATTAGAGTTACTATAGACTACCCAAGTAAACACCCCAACCATCGATTACCTGTACTAGACACAGAGCTCTGGTTAGATACCATTAATAACAAAAAACAAATCCTCCATTCCCATTATGCCAAACCCATGACTTCCAAACATCTGATCCACCGAAACTCGGCCGTTTCGGACCATCCCAAAATCAACATACTGATTGCGGATTTGGTACGGGTGATGAGAAACGTGTCCCGCATGTGCAACCCCGAAGAACTAGAGAGACACATACTACACTTCATCCACCGTATGCAGTTCTCTGGCTACAATCAGAGAGATAAAATCAGAGTGTATAGAAGAGCCAGAACCAAATGGGAAAAAATGGTAAATAATGACATAAATGGGACCTGCCCCTTGTATAGGAGCAAATTTTGGAATAGAATAGAAAGAACTAGGAACAAGGCTAATAGAATAAACTCATGGTATGATAGCAATAAATACCAGAGTGTAATGTTCATCGATACAACCCCTAGAGGTGAATTAGCTTACAAATTTAGAAGGGCCCTAAATAAACATAAACTCAATATTAAGATAGTAGAAAGACCAGGTACCTCCGTAAAAACACTTATTAGCAAGACATACCCTTTTCAAAGACCCCCATGTATAGATAAGAAATGTATAACCTGTAAAATAAGCCCCGATATTAACTGTAAAACTAGAAATGTAGTGTATAGCATAAGATGTACAGAAGGACAATGTAGAGACAAAAATATAGTGTACATAGGTGAGACAGCTCGTAGTGTAGGGGAACGGATAAATGAACACTGGCGAGACCTTCAAGATAGTAAAGAATCATCTGTACTCTACCAACATGCTAAAATAGAACACAAGGGTAAATTAGAGAACATAGAAATAAAAATAGAATCTACACACAGAAAAGACGCAATGTTTAGACAAATTACAGAGGCAATAAACATAAAAGAATTACAACCAAAATTAAATAGAAAATATGAGTGCAACAGCAACATCACAACTTACAATTAAGGACAAAATGAAAACACATACACACATAGAACAAACAACCAACCAGTAACATGTAAATAAACAAATAAATAAATGAACATAAACACACACAGACACCCGGATGTGGCGCATGCGCAGACTGAGCACACAACACACACACAGAAACAAAATGGCGTAGGACAGAACAAAGGAGAGGCACAGAAACAAAGAAAGGAATCCCCAGTCACTGAAGAGGTCACAGAGTGTGTGACGAAAGAACTATGACAATATATAAACAACTATCTGGCTGTGGAACCAACCAACCAACCAGAAATTTATAAATTTATAAATTTATTATAAATTTATTATAATAATAAATTGAAGTGAAAGCAACTGGTGCGTGTGTTTCTTATTGGCAACATGACCCTCCCAAAGTATAACATATATATATATATATATATATATATATATATATATATATATATATATATATATAATATTAAATAAATGGAAACTATATTTATAAAACCATATTTATTTCATTATATATATTTCGGGGATATCATATTAACAATATGCTATGCCTTCCTCAGACAAAATACAATATAAACAGTTTTATAGATAAATAGATTCGACATACCGTAATAACACCGACTTGCATTTGAAGAGGTTAAACTGGCAGTGAATGCACGCCACCTGATTCTCCTTATAAAAGAGTCAGATTTATCTATTAATTGTTTTATAAAGTCTTTGTTTCTAGGTAGAGGTATGTCTTTTAGAGAGGAAGTAATCTTAAAGAATTCCATTTTTCCAGTTATAATATAAAGCGCTCAACAGTATTGGAGCAAGATACATGGAAAGTTATATTTAAAATTGTTGGGTTACAACTAGTAAATATTTATAACTGATATAAAAGCACTCGACAAATATTTGGAGTATATTTACAATATTAAATAAATGGAAACTATTTTAATATTGTAAATATACTCCAAATATTTGTCGAGTGCTTTTATATCAGTTATAAATATTTACTAGTTGTAACCCAACAATTTTAAATATAACTTTCCATGTATATATATATATATATATATACACATATATATATATATCATAGACTGAGTTATAAACTCAAAATAGTCTTTTACAATTAAGTAGCTCAAAGAAGGGAATCTTTCC
>OZ024740.1:270990951-271040951 GCA_964016885.1 Eledone cirrhosa | reverse complement strand
ATATATATATATATATATACATATATATATATGTATATACAAATATATATATATAAATATATTATATATATATATATATTTATAGAAATATATTTTATATATATGTATATATATATATATATATATATATATATATATATATATATATATATATATATATATATATATATATATATATATATATATATTTATTCATATATTTATTCATTCGGATTTTGGCTACTCAGTGTTTTTGCCTACCCCCCACCTGGCCCATTGCTACTTTCCTCTCAGAATATTCAGACTTCGACGAAATTCTACGGATTATACCATAACGTGTATTGTACTGCACTGTATTGACTAAATTCGCTACCCTATACTTCAGGGCATGTATAACTCACACTCGAACACATACGGATTCCATTTCCACATCTATATGCATTATCTGACTGCAACTTGAACTATATTGTATTTCTCCTGTGTCCTGATCTCTCCATTTACTCCACCACCACTCTTGTTTGTTTATTTATATCTTTATATCTCTCTACCTTTGCGTTTTCCACGTATTCTACTTCTATACATCCATGTACCTTTTACTACTCTTATTCGGACTTTTACTCGCGTGTACCCTTTAGCACACGACACTGGAATGTCTCCTCCTGGGAACATAAATACTGCAACCTGAACTATATTGTATTTCTCCTATGTCTTGATTTCTCCATCTTACTTCACCACCACTCTTGTTGGTTTATTTATATATTTATATATCTATACCTTTGCTTTATTAATGTGCCTTTCCACGTATTCCACTTCTATGTATCCATGTATTTCTACTCCTCCTATTGAGACTTTTGCTCACTGGTACCCATTAGCACACGACACTAGATTGTCTCCCCCCGAGAACAAAAATAAATATTACCCGACTATATCCCTTACTATACATCCCACTAGGATAACTTATAGAAGATCTACATAATACAATTAACGTTTCTTCATAAAAGACTCTCTTTAACTAAACCCCGCAACCCCAAACCTTAAAAAAGTTTTTTAAATGTTTAATTTTCAATTTTCTGTTTGTTCAATTCTCAATCTTCTTACTCTTTAATTTTATAATGTTATTCTGAATTCTTTCAACTTCATCCTATAAATTTAAACAATATTTTAACGTTCCAACTTTCTGTCGGACTGTTGGGTTGGTTTTCCTGGCGGCGGGACCGGCCCCCTGGCGCATAGGCCTACCTTGAGTGCTTGGAAAAATAAATTTCCCCTTCTTTCGGTAAATGAAACTACTCGGAGTGGCTTGATTCGCCCTAGGGGCCCGGCGCGCAGCCGGTTTTTTAACCGCCATATAGTACCTTTAAATTACAGATCAAATCAGAACTATTAGATATATCATGCCTCCCTCTACTTAAGCAAACCCCCCTCCTGGGTAAAGGAATAGTACTGGTTTTTGTACAAGAATGGCATAACGATGACGGCTGACTTCCTGCTGGCGCACCTGAAGCCTGTTATACATTCCTAGAGTGTTCAGAAAAATCGATTTCCATATCTTTCGCTAGGAGATATCACTCGGACTGATGGGATGCCCAAGCTTGTGGTCGCCGCATGCTGTTTGACGGCTAAACAAAGACATAATCTTTACTCTATAATAAAATTTAAGTGTCTTCATAAAAGATTCTTTCTCTGCTTAAACCTCGCAACCTTAAAAATGTTAAACAGTTTAACTTTAAATTTTCTAATTTCTTTAATTTTATAATGTTAATATTAAATATTAATTTTTTAATTTCATATAAGTCTAAACAAAAATGTAACGTTCCAATCTTCTGCTCACACATTATAACACACTGACCCCCACTATATTTACCTCTGCTAAGATACGGGTCTCTTTGAAAATTTTTTTCGCGCCATTCCTGGCCTGACTGTAGCCTGACATTAATATCGACCTTTCTTCCTATTTCTTTCTATCTTTCTTCTTGTAGCCATCAACCCTGACTTTTCTTCTTCTTCCTTTTCTTCCTCCTCTTCTCCCTTCTTTCTGTCTTCTTCCCGCTGCCTTATCTTCCTTCCCCTTTTTGTTTGCCTATATTTGACCGGTAGTAGTTGTTAAGATACGGGTCCCTTAGAATAAAAAAAAATTCGCGACACTCCTGGCGTGACTGTAATACCGACCTTTCCTCCTCTTTCTTTCTGTCTTTCTTCTTATAGCTGACATTAATCCTGGCTTCTCTTCTTCTTCCTTCCCCCTTCTTCTCTCTTCTTTCTTTCTTTCTTTCTTTCTTTTTTCTTGTGGCATGATATTAACGCTAACTTATGTTCCTATCCCTTTCTATTTTCCTTTATTTGACAGGTAGTAGCACACTGTAAGCTTTAGCCACGTCACTCGAGGGCGACCGGCAAAGGTAGAAGATGCTGGTTGGCGGTCGCCCTCGGGTCTTTGATTTTCAGCCCCATGGATTTTATCTATTACATTCACTTATTATATTTCGAATACCTGATGATATCACCGGATTCATACGGAACCCGGTCATTGAAATGATCATAGTATAATAAACCTTTCAAGGATTTACACAAATCCAGCCTCCTGTCATTTCATTATTATATATATATATATATATATATATATATATATATATATATATATATATATATATATATATATATATATATATATATATATATATATATAGTAATAATAATAAATTATCTTCGTTTTTTTTCGTTCTTTGCCAGGGAACGTTTCCACGAACCAAAGTATCGTCTTCCTGTCTTCCTTCGGCTGCAACGTTTTTCGAAATATTTACTTCTGCGTTCACAGATTAATTTTCTTAGTTTCAGAAGATCCCGATAAGGGTGAAAGCACCGATTCTTTGCTTAAACTTTGATCTGTTATTTTAATAAATAAATAAATAAATATATATATATATATATAAATATATATTTTATATATATGTATTTATATGCAGATATAATATATATATATATATATATATATATATATATATATATATATATATATATATATATATATATATATATATATATATATATATATATATATATATAATACATATATATATAATATATATATATGAATATATTTATATATATATAAATATGAATATGAATATATATATATATATATAACGCTCATCTACACATATATATATAAATATCCATATGAATATATATATACATATATATATATATATAGTGTGTATTTTGCAATACACTGTATGCTTAATTAAAAGCATTTCGAATACCTTACGCTATTATTTTAGAGTAGTGACAGTCTCACTTTAATTCTCAGCAAACACGGGAGATAAAGCCGACAGAGCTCTATTTCGCACTGTTTGCTGAAAATCATGAATGTTTGATTCTTATAGAATTCTAGTAATAATCAGGAACTGATTATACAGAGCGGTTGCCGGTCAAACAGAAATTGAAAATTAGAATTGGTGCTCTGAAAGTGCGAAACACGGATAGAGAGAGAAAGAAAGAGGAGAGAAAGAAAGAAAGAAAGAAAGAAAGAAAGAAAGAAAGAAAGAAAGAAAGAAAGAAAGAAAGAAAAAGAGATTGGTTGGGAAAGTGATAGAGAGAGAATGAGAGAGAGAGAGAGAGAGAGAGAGAGAGAGAGAGAGAGAGAGAGAGATAGAGTGAGAAAGAAAGAGGAGTGAGAGAGAGAATGAGAAAGAGAAGGACTGAGAGAGAGAAAGAAAATAAGAGGGAGAGAATGGTTGGGAAAGTGATAGAGAGGGAATGAGAGAGAGAGAGAGAGAGAGAGAGAGAGAGAGAGAGAGAGAGAGAGAGAGAGAGAGAGAGAGAGAGACAAAGAGGAGTGAGAGAGAGAGAGAATGAGAAAGAGAAGGAGTGAGAGAGAGAAAGAAAAAGAGAGAGAGAGAATGAGAAAGAGAAGGAGTGAGAGAGAAAGAATGAAAGATAGAGATAGAGATAGAGAGAGAGAGAGAGAGAGAGAGAGAGAGAAGGAGTGAGAGAGAGAAAGAAAAAAGAGGGAGAGGGAGTGGTTGGCAAAGCGATAGAGAGAGGATGAGATAGAGATAGAGATAGAGAAGGAGTGAGAGAGACAGATAGAGAGAGAATGAGAAAGAAAAGGAGTGAGAAAGAGAGAGAATGAAAGAAAGAGGAACGATCGACTTTCGTCAAATCGGACCGAGGGAACAATGTTTCCGTTGGTCTTTCCAATTGCTAATACTATCTATCGGTCGCAACTCCAGGTAGAAGGAGCAACGTGAAATAAAGTGTCTTGCTCAAGGACATAACGCATCGCCTGATCCAGGAATCGAACTCACAACCTTACGATTGCGAATCCAATTCTCTAACCACTCAGTCACACACCTTCACTAATGAAAGAAAGATAGACATTAAAAAAAAGAGAAAGAGGTAGGAGAGCCGACAGAGTGAAACTATTTTTTTTGCTGGTTTCTTTCATGTCCAGTGAGATAATAAAGAATTTAAAGAAACGTAAATTTGATTCCTGTTTAGATTTAAGCTACACACGCACAGGTTAATAGGATGTGTAGTTTGAATCTCTACTTTTGGCACAAAGCCAGCGATTACCCCTGTGCGCCACTGGTACTTTATTTTATCGATCCCTTAAGGATAAAAGGCAAAATTAACCTCGGCGGATTTGAACTCAGAACATAAAGGGCCGTAACACTATGCTGCAAAGCATGGTGTCTGACGCTCTACCGATACTGCCAATCCACCGCCTGTGTAGTTTCATGAATGAATGCATGCCTATACATAAACTTATTTATGCATAGAATTATGTGTGTGGATTTGCTTCAGTTATGCAAGAGTTTGTATAAATGCGTGTGTGTGAAAAGGAGTGGGAGAGAGAGAGAGAGGAGGGGGAGGGAAAGAAAGAGAGAGAGGGGGAGAGGAGGGGTAAGAGAGAGAGAGGCGTGGGAAGAGAAAGAAAGAGAGAGAGAGAGGAAAGGAGTGAGAGAGAGAGAGAGAGAGAAAGAGGCGTGGGAAGAGAAAGAAAGAGAGTGAGAGAGAAGAGTGGGGAAAGAGAAAGAAAGAGAGAGAGGGGGGGAGAAAGAAAGAGAGAGATAGAGAGGTGGGGGAAAGAGAAAGAAAGGGAGAAAGGCGGAGGAAGAGATAAAGATAGAGAGGGAGGGAGAGAGAGAGGCGTGGAAAGGGAAAGAGAGAGAGAAAGAGGGAAAGTGAGAGAGGCATGGGAAGAGAAAGAGAGAGAGAGAGAGAGAGACGCAAGGGAAGGGAAAGATAAACAGAAGCGAGGGAAGAGAGAGAGAGAGTAGCGGGGGAAGAGAAAGATAGAGAGAGAGTGGCGGGGGAAGAGAAATATAGAGAGAGAGTGAGGGGGAAGGGAAATGAGAGAGAGAGAGAGGTGGGGGAAGAGAAAGAAAGAAAGAGAGAGGGGGGGGGAGAATACCATGCAAATCTCTCAATTTTCTTGGCAGCTTATTAAAGAGTTGAGAGCCTTTGAACCCCAGGCTATTGCAATAACCTTTCCTTAGAGAGAGAGAGAGAGAGAGAGAGAGAGAGAGAGAGAGAGAGAGAGAGAGAGAGAGAGGAGGGGTATGAGAGAGATAGAAAGCTGGATTCCATTCCTGGATCTGGATTCCGTACGGTCACTTCACTTGACTGTACAGGCCAGCGGACCGGAGACAGGTATATAGAATGACATTTAAATGTATAAGTGCTGGAACCGTTATAACTATTATCAACCGTTTGTTCATTCTCTGGCAGTTTTGAAATTATTTCCTTTTAAAGATATTTAAGATTGAGATACAGCTGCAAATGATATTTGTATTTTAAATGATATTTGTATTTTACCTAACATAGACTACATGATGCCAATGGTCACTCCTATCTTTTATTAGATTTATAACCACTAACTAATTCAGGCTAAATATATCTTTCAACATTTATACTTTTTTGACAAAATAATTTCACACTAACGAATAAATAAACAAAACTGGAGTTTTTTCTGTATCTTCTCATTTTAAAACATATAAATATAAATATTCTTATTAACTCAGTTAACTTAATTTAATTTAACTTAATATTTACTTACATTAAATATAAAACAAATATCCCTCATAACTCATTAAAACAATTATCTATAACACGATATACACATCTATCCATTTATTTATCTATTTATCTATTTATCTATTTATTGATTTATTTTCCTATTTATTTTTCTATCTATTTATTTTTCTATCTATTTTTCTATTATTTATTTTTCTATCTATTTTTCTATCTATTTTTCTATCTATTTATTTTTGTATCTATTTTTGTATCTATTTTTCTATTATTTATTTTTTTATTTATTTTTCTATCTATTTATTTTTCTATCTATTTTTCTATCTATTTTTCTATCTACTTATAACAGTAAATATTATATTAGAAAAGAATTTTAACAACTAATTAATCGTAAATACACGTACCATTAGTAGATATATACTTAGAATACATTCCCCCAAATTAACGTTACATGAGTTCTATTAATCCTCTTGTTAATTTCTTCTCTCTATCTATCTCGTAATATTTTTTATTTTTTCTCTCTCCCTTTTTTTCTCTTTCTTTCTCCTGTATCATTTAAATAAACGGTTGTTTATCAATAATTTACATATTCATTTGCATATTCACACATAAGTTTGAATAATCCCTAATATATTTCCACTATCCAGTGAATTTCCAACCGATAAGGTATGATTTTCAGGGGTATGTCTCTATTTATAAAACAAACTTTGTATTTTATCCGATGAAAGCGTACCATGTTGTCTTGGTTGCCCTTGAAATATATATAATAAAATAAATATGGTTTTATAAATATAGTTTCCATTTATTTAATATCATTGTATATATATATATATATATATATATATATATATATAAACGATTATATATGTATAATAAAGCCAAAACAATGCAGGTATGGACATAGAATAAAGAATGCAAATGCAAAAGATATTGTTGACAATTAGTCTTTTACTTTAGATTTATTTAAATGTCTTTAATTTTCGAGATAATATCTCTTCTTCGGAGGGAAGTAAAGCGGTTAAACCAGTGTTCTAAATAGCTTGGCAAGGTTTAACCGCTTTACTTCCCTCCGAAGAAGAGATATTATCTAGAAAATTAAGGACATTTAAATAAATCTAAGGTAAAAGACTAATTATCAACAATATCTTTTGCATTTGCATTCTTTATTCTATGTCCATACCTGCATTGTTTTGGCTTTATTATACATATACAAACGTTTATACCTCATTACACAATGCTTCAAGTGAACTATAACTTCCTCCATATATATATATATATATATATATATATATATATATATATATATATATATATATATATATATATATATATTTCGTTTCTGAATTTGTTTAGCAAGATTCTTTATCTGAAAACGTGTGTTGAAACCGATATTGTTATACTTTGGGAGGGTCATGTTGCCAATAAGAAACACACGCACCAGTTGTTTTCACTTCGATTTATTATAAATTAAATTTATAAATTTAGGAATTTATAAATTTCCGGTTGGTTGGTTGGTTCCACAACCAGACGATTGTTCATATATTGTCAAAGTTATTTCGTCACACATTCTGTGACCTCTTCAGTGACTGGGGATTCTTTTCTTTGTTTTTATGCCTCTCCTTTGTTCTGTCCTACGCCATCTTGTTTTTGTGTGTGTTGTGTGCTTAGTTTGCGCATGTGTTACATCCGAGTGTCTGTGTGTGTTTATATTTGTTTATTTATTTGTTTATTTACATGTTACTGGTTGGTTGTTTGTTCTATGTGTGTGTGTGTTTTCATTTTGTCCTTAACCATTCTCAGAGATACTGTATAAGAATTTGGAATGAGAAACATCAAGTAGCGACACAGATATATTTAGCTTTGAATAAATGACATCATTCCACTCTACCTACCAATTCATGCATGCTTGCTTGCATGTGTGTATGTATGTATGTATGTATGTATGTATGTATGTATGTATGTATGTATGTATGTATGTATGTATGTATGTATGTATGAATGTATGTTTTCTCTTTCTCTTAATTTTGAGTATATTTTTTTGACCGGCCACCTTCCTGGTGGCAAGGTTGTAAAAGAAAAGAAATTGTCATCCCTTGAATCGCAAGAATGTTTTGCAAATTTTGAAGGTGCCAGCTATCGCAGCCATTTGTAGACTATGAATTAGGGAGCTGCGCTTTTTGTCCGCAAATCCAAGTTCAGTCATACTTTGGTCCAAGCGGGTTGGTATATAACCCGTAGCACCAATAATGATGGGTATGAAGCTAAAGGTGTATCTTGGATACTGGATTTGTAAACTCCTCATCAATGGTCCGTAGATGTCCTCCTTCTCCTGTCTTTTTCTGACAACGTTTACATCAAGTGGGCAGCTGATCTCCACAACAGAACACGTTTTCAATGTGTGGTCCCAAACTACAATATCAGGCCGGTTGTGCTTTAATCTGGTGGCAGTTTTTATTTTCAGGTTCCACCAGTATTCCTTAGTGCCATCTGTCTCAATATATTCTTCCTCGTTTGTTGTTAATTTTGTTTTCCGAAGTGCGTTCCAGATGGTTCTAGCTATCCCATCGTGTCTCATGGGGAGGTAGTAGCGAGATGACATTCTTTCGCAGCTGGCAACAATGTGGCTTACATCCTCGATCTTTGTTTTACATAGCCTACATTTATTGTCAGCTGCTGGCCCTCCTCTTTTGTGCAGCAGATATTTGGTAGGGAGTTCTTGTTCCTGTATTGCATAGAGATATCCCTCAAGGTGTGATGTCATAAACTTGTCGGAACTCCATGCCAGGCTTTTTGAGTGGTTTATCCCCTCTATGGTCTGTGTTTTACGCCTCAAGTATCCATGCACAACTTTTTCTGTAAATTGGTCAATTTTTTTTTCTTGTTTGAACATTGAATAGGATCTTCCGATTTCTCTGGGTGAGAGATTTATATCGGGCTTTATTCCATATCTCTCCTCCAGATCAGTCGCTATTCTAATGATATTTCTTTTTTCATGGTCATAAACCTGGGCAAGATGGTTGCCAACCTTTTTCCTCTGTTGAAGGTGTTGCTTCAGTGTCACTATCCGGGTCTCATATGTTGTTAATATTGATTTTAGACCCCGGCCACCTTCCTTGCGTGAGAAGTATAGCCTATCCACATCACCATTGATGTTAAAGTTCCCAGTAACACTGAGAAGTTTTCGAGTTCTAACATCCATCTCACTTAGTTCTTGCAATGACCAGTTCAGTAGGCCAAATGTTGGCGTTAGAATTGGCACAGCATAAGTATTGTGGGCAATGTATTTGTTGTAAGCTGACAGTTCTGATGACCATATTTTCTTTACTCTTCTGAGGTATTCAGTTCTGGTTTTCTCCTTATTTATGGGTCCATCATATCTGACATTCTCATCCTGTCCAAGATATCTGTAGTTGTCACCTGACTGCAGAGGTTGTATTGTCAGGCCGTTCATCTCTAGATTTCTAGAGGAGGGCACAGCTCTTCCACGTTTTACTGCCAAATATGCACACTTGGACTCACCAAATTTCATTTTGATGTCGGTTGAAAATTGTGTAATGAGGTCCAATTGTTTCTTGATGTCATTGATATTTGGCCCATACAACTTCAGGTCATCAACAAAGAAAAGATGGGAGATACTTCTGGTCCCACTTCTTTGTCGTATGTATTTATGTATGTATGTACATACGTATGTATGTATGTATGTATGTATGTATGTATGTATGTATGTATGTATGTATGTATGTATGTATGTATGTATTGTGTCAGGTCACCAGTTGGTGCTACTGGTAACATGTATCCCAGTACAACCTGTCCCATGGTCGGGTCGTTGGCGACAAAACTGGCAACCCCACCAAGGTTTCTTGGTGAGGAGGGTGACTTTGGACATCCTGCAGGACTAAAAACAAAACCTGTCAAAGGGCAAAGGAGCTCTTTAGAGTCAATGGCCATCCCAAATCACTGGGAGAGATGACCCCTTAGCCTTTGTCAAGGCAGAATTCTAGGAGAAGGAAAACTCTGATATAACACCTGCAACCCTGATGGTATCCAATGATGTTGACTTGTTCTTCATTTTGGTAAATATTATCTTGGTTAAGAGAGTGGGACTGGCTTTGTGCAGTGCCTTTGCTCACTATAAAAGCTTCACGGCACAGGCATTGCTTTATATCTGGAGATCTCCCTGCACTTGTCGTCACATGGTACCATGGGCCCAGCACTATGTGTGTCAATAATTGTCACAAGTGTAGTGTTTGTACCAGAGTTTTCAAGTCACTGGCTGGACTAAAAAGTCACACTTGTTTAGCGCATCGGTAGGGGTTCTCCTACATGGATATAAAGTGGTGGCCGTACTCGAAAACGAGTTGGCAGCCACCATGTATGTATGTATGTATGTATGTATGTATGTATGTATGTATGTATGTATGTATGTATGTATGTATGTATGTATGTATGTATGTATGCATGCATGTATGTATGTTCTGGCTTTATAATTTCATAAATTGTTGCCAATGGAGAGGGTGTCGGTTTCTAACATAGATACAAGTCTCTCTCATTGGAATTTACACAACATCAACTAGTAGATATCTATGTATGTTATCTCTTTCTCTTAATTTCGAGGATATTTTTTTTATGGTGGCAAGGTTGTAAAAGAAAAGAAATTGTCATCCCTTGAATCGCAAGAATGTTTTGCAAATGTTGAAGGTGCCAGCTATCGCAGCCATTTGTAGACTATGAATTAGGGAGCTGCGCTCTTTGTCCGCAAATCCAAGTTCAGTCATACTTTGGTCCAAGCGTGTTGGTATATAACCCGTAGCTCCAATAATGATGGGTATGAAGCTAAAGGTGTATCTTGGATAATGGATTTGTAAACTCCTCATCAATGGTATGTAGATGTCCTCCTTCTTCTGTATTTTTCTGACAGCGTTTACATCAAGTGGGCAGCTGATCTCCACAACAGAACACGTTTTCAATGTGTGGTCCCAAACAACAATATCAGGCCGGTTGTGCTTTAATTTGGTGGCAGTTTTTATTTTCAGGTTCTACCAGTATTACTTAGTGCCATCTGTCTCAATATATTCTTCCTCGTTTGTTGTTAATTTTGTTTTCCGAAGTGCGTTCCAGATAGTTCTAGCTATCCCATCGTGTCTCATGGAGAGGTAGTAGCGAGATGACATTCTTTCGCAGCTGGCAACAATGTGGCTTACATCCTCGATCTTTGTTTTACATAGCCTACATTTATTGTCAGCTGCTGGCCCTCCTCTTTTGTGCAGCAGATATTTGGTAGAGAGTTCTTGTTCCTGTATTGCATAGAGATATCCCTCAAGGTGTGATGTCATAAACTTGTCGGAACTCCATGCCAGGCTTTTTGAGTGGTTTATCCCCTCTATGGTCTGTGTTTTACGTCTCAAGTATCCATGCACAACATTTTATCTAAATTGGTCAATTTTTTCATCTTGTTTGAACATTGAATAGGATCTTCCGATTTCTCTGGGTGAGAGATTTATATCAGGCTTTATTCCATATCTCTCCTCCAGATCAGTCGCTATTCTAATGATAATTTTTTTTCATGGTCATAAACCTGGGCAAGATGGTTGCCAACCTTTTTTCTCTGTTGAAGATGTTGCTTCAGTGTTACTATCGGGGTCTCATATGATGTTAATATGGATTTTAGACCCCGGCCACCTTCCTTGCGTGAGAAGTATAGCCTATCCACATCACCATTGATGTTAAAGTTCCCAGTAACACTGAAAAGTTTGCGAGTTCTATCATCCATCTCACTTAGTTCTTGCAATGACCAGTTCAGCAGGCCAAATGTTGGCGTTATAATTGGCACAGCATAAGTATTGTGGGCAATGTATTTGTTGTACGCTGACAGTTCTGATGACCATCTTTTCTTTACTCTTCTTAGGTATTCAGTTCTGGTTCTCTCCTTATTTATGGGTCCATCATATCTGACATTCTCATCCTGTCCAAGACATCTGTAGTTGTCACTTGACTGTAGAGGTTGTATTGTCAGGCCGTTCATCTCTAGATTTCTAGAGGAGGGCACAGCTCTTCCACGTTTTACTGCCAAATATGCACACTAGGACTCACCAAATTTCATTTTGATGTCTGTTGAAAATTGTGTAATGAGGTCCAATTGTTTCTTGATGCCATTGATATTTGGCCCATACAACTTCAGGTCATCAACAAAGAAAAGATGGGAGATACTTCTGGACCCACTTCTTTGTCCACCTTGTTTTCTGAGTAGGTAAGATAGTGGATTTAGTGAGAGAACGAAGAGTAGCACTGACAAGCTATCACCCTGAAAGATGCCCTTCTGGTAATGTATCTTATCAGTCTTAACTTGCTCCTTCTCACCTCTAAGGATCAAATTGGTGTACCAGTTCTTGATCAGATGTTCAACAGCAGCTACCAATGGTTGTGGGACTTTGGCTAACTGTAAAGCCTTAACAAACCACCCATGAGGTACACTATCAAATGCCTTTTGATAGTCCAGCCACACCACAGTCATGTTTCTGCGATTCTTTGTTGTTTTTTCTTGAATCATTTTATTAGTTAGTAGGTGATCAATGCAACCCCGCACCTCCCTCTTTCCACCAGCTTGCTCAGGTGTTATGATGTTGTTGGTAGCACAGTGATCCTGTAAGAACAGGTTAAGGCACCCAGTATATAATTTATACATGATGTTTTAGCAGGCTATTGGGCGGTAAATTTTAGCAAGGGTGGTTTGGCTGTTTTGGGGAATGAGGAGAGTAGTGGCAGTTGATAACCACCTGGGCAGTTCTTGTGTGCCTTTAATGGTTTCTATAAACAGCCGTATGAGATCTTGCCGATAGAAAGTGAAATTCTTCAACCAGTATCCTGTAATGAGGTCTGGGCCTGGTGATTTCCTATTCGACATTTTCTGTAGAGCTGTTTTCAGTATTGACCCATCTATGTCATATTGTTTTGTCTGGACATGTTCCAGTTCTTTTTACCAATTAGTTTGTCTGTTGAATCCGTTTTCCGTTTCCCATACAGATCTCCAGTAGCTCTCAATCTGTTCTTTTGCCACCGAAGCTGCGATAAACTGATTTAGGATCTCTGGCAAACAATCTATTTAGCACTTGTCGTTTATGTGCTGTTGACTTATAATTCAGTCTTTCTGTTGTAGCTGTGAGTTGTTGTTTCAACTGGTGTAATTTGGAGTTTAAAGTTTTAAATTTTGTATCTCCAAATCGTCTCTCTAACCTCTTTTTTAGGTCTTCCTGGTGTCGTGTGAAGTTGCTCTCTATGTTGCATTTCTTATGGACTACGATGTGTGAGATACTTCGTCTTGGGGACAAAATTTTGCTTTTTAAATTTCGCATCCACGCTGCTTCAGGCTTTTTGTTTGTATCTTGATTGCGTGGTTTTAGGTGTTTGTTATATGATAGCAATGTGACAGCTGAAACATATAACAAAATGTTAAGCGTTTCAAATGTCATTTCTACACCTTTAAATCGTATAGCCTTCAGATAATTGTCAGCTATTTCGTTCACCGCTTCCAATTCCAATTTAGTGGGTTCTTTACTGATTCTGGTGTTGTATGGTCTGTCACTCACATTAAGGCTGTGTATCTCTTGAAACATATCGTCCCATATCACTTGTAAGATGTCCACAAGTTTCTGGTGTTCTGTTTGTACAGTAGAGACATGAATTTCAGCGTCGTTGTTGATGCGGTGACAATTACTACTAGAGTTAGCTGACAATTCTCGCTGTTCTTCAGTGGAAGTGGGATGGATTTCAGCAAAATTGTTGGTGAGCTGTTCACTGTTAGATTTAGTTGGCCATTCTTTTTGTCTGTCAGTGGAGGTGGGGTGGTTGTCTGCAAGGGCTATCTTTGTAGTATCACTCAATTCCGTTAGATGTATCAATTTACACCTAATGATACGTTTTCTCTGTTCATTTAAATGCTTTGGAGAAAAGTCTAATTCTGGGTGTTTGGAGTTCCATAAAGCTTTTAGCCTTTGCATAAAACCGAACTTTTGGGGTTCAGATTGTTTGTATGCTTCATATAATTCTTTGTTAAGCTCGTAGCTCCACTGTATACAACGGTTGTAGTTGCGATTTGGTCGAAGGAGACTTGTACGTTTTGCCATGATGAGTTCGTCTATTCACTAATATTTTTCAAAATAGTCGATGATCTTCTTTAAAAGTTTCGACACAGTTCTGTCAGAATCAAATTTAAAGTTATTCACAGCTTGGGTAATATTTCTTTTCAGTTAGTTTTTAATTCTACAACTGTGTTTTAAACGTTGTTCTTGAATCGTTTGAATCGAGAACAAAAAGAACCGTTACTTAGTATATTTCTTTATGAATGTAATATAATATAACATCGCTGTATTTATATGTTAAAGTTTATGTATCATTCATATAAATAGGTGTTCTACAACATATCCACAACATATTCACAGTTCAAACACTTATGTTTTTGTTTCTGAATCGAAAACGTTACTTGCATATTTCTTTACAAATGTAAAACGTTTCGAGTTCAAACCAGCATAATGACTTTTAGTGAAGCAATATGGAAACAATAATTACTGTATAGTGGATAATTAATGAATCAATGACTCACATTCGTATATATATATATATATGCACACACACACACACACACACACACACACACACACACACACACACACACACACACACACACACACATACACACACACACACACACACACACACACACACACACACATATATATATATATACGAAGGTCGGCTGAAAAGTTCTAGACTGACCAAGATACTCTCATCGAATGACCAAGTGAGGTTCATTTTTCAACATAGTCCCCGGAAAGAAACAATGCAGTTATTAATAAGAAGAGATGAAATTAATGCATGCAAGATTTCACAGCACTAGCATTAAACCTTCATTGTCAGCTTATGAACCTTTCAGCCGACCCTCGTACTTTTCAATGCTTTGCTTGATATATATTAACAGGTTGTTTCTAATTCACTGTGTAAATTCCCCATTTCCCAGATCTCTCTATTTTTTCTTTTAGAAAAACGCTTTTAAAAATGCGAATCGAAATTATTATGCAAGTCACAAATAAACTCTTATGCATGAGGGTCGCAAGATACTCTCATGGAATGACCAAATGAGGTTTATTTTTTAATACAGTCCCGGAATAGAAACAATACAGTTATTAATAAGAAGAATTGAAATTAACGCATGAAATACTACACAGCTCTAGCAATCATTCCTTCATAGTTAGCCTACTAACGTTTTAGCCGACCCATTGTAAGTTAGTAAAACTATCATCAATTATCTAATACTTTCACGATTTATATAGGAATCTATGTTAGCTACTTATAAGTTGAACTGTGTTATCGATAATTATGGTCACGGAATATATTACAGAAACACCAACACTAAACCTTCGGACACCTCCGATATCCTTTAATAGAATTTTAGTATAAGATAAGAATATAATTTCTATGACGATATTGACTAACTTTCATTTTTATGAATTTGCAGAAAAACTATCGATATACCTTTAAATCTGAACTATCAGTTCATCCATTGTCTCCCATATTAGAAATCAATTCGAAGAACTGAAATACCTTCAAACCCCAGCTAATTTGAATGAAAAATCGGGTAATTCATTAAATTTTGTATTGATCTTCAAAAGGAAATCTCACGATTATATGGAATTTATCTTTATTTTCAGAAAATTTTGACAAATGCGTATATGGCCATGGTTATACCAGACAGAACGGTTAATTTATTGTTTTCTATTGATATCCAATATGATATCCATATTCATGTCGTTGGACGTTGCATTTCAAACTCCCCCTTTCTTTCACTTGTCAATGCGAACCTTAAACCTGAGTTAAACAATCTGTCGATTGTATGACATCTCTCGCAAAATACATTAACAAAATTTACTTACATAGATTTTATGATAATGGTGGCAATACATCATATGTTTCAAACCAATATTTGGTATGAAATAAATTCCCAGGCTATGATACGTCAATTCGTCAAGCTTGTAATTTTTTCTACAATTTCTCTCTTTATATGCGAATGCAAGACTAAATTTCTGCTGAATAGCAAAATCAATAATCGCAAATTATCGGATTTTACAATTAGCAAAGAAGTTAACGGGATTTGCTCAATGACGCAATAAAATATTAGAAAATGAATGCAACTCATGGCGCTGAATCATGACCTAAAGATTAAAAAATATGAATATCAGTCTGGTATTCTTATCTACTCGTTAAATAAATGTATTTTGATAAATATGCTGAATTGATTTGTAAATCGACTAATCGCAGAGCATGCCTAGTTTAACCAAAGTTTTCTTAATAACAAAATCTATCAATTCACTCAAATGTTTTGGCATGATTTCTGATCACGATCTCATTTCTGAAGAGATTTCTCACCCAGCAATACAACAAATTACACCACCGCTAATATGGTTGAACGTCAAAATTGATTGAAATTGGAACTTTGCAGCTCATTTTAACTTTGAAATTTCTTGCGCGTGTAAGTTGATTGAATGTGGAAATTTATAGAAATGGAAACTCATTGACGGTGGAAGTTGGCTGAACTTGAGGGTTTACTGAATAGGGAATTTCACATTGAGTACAACATTTATTTTTCACTTGTTTCGTTTATATTTTCACTCATTTGTATTTTATTACAATTTTTTTGTACAATACAACATAAAACTCTCCTTCGCCCACGTTACACTAGGGTTTTCCTACCTGGGCGATATCGCTCACCGGTGTACGATTCCAACTGTTGGGTGGATGGCGAGCAACTGAACAGAAAATGGAGGGCGATTGGAAATTTTGGTGGCCGATATAGGATGTGGAGAATATGCTAACCGGAAAAATATTCAAAGGCGATATACAAAGAACCTGTATGAAAAATAAGCAGGAGGTTAAATGGCATTACCGAAACAGTAACACATTTTTACCAAACAATTATGGTATGCTTTTGAGTATTTACTATACAGATGGGCGGTGAAAAGCGTTTCCATTTAAAAGTGGGCGATGACACCGAAAAAAAAAAGGCTGTGAAACCCCACATTACACAATCACATTTCATATAAGTAATTTTGCTTGTCGCATTGATGACCAATTGTTAATATTATTGTTATTGTTTGTTGAATTATTGTTTATATTGATTCATACCAAGTAGATAGTGGGTACATCAACAGGATACGATCCACTGACATATTCTTCCACATAAGCTGTATTCTGCTTAACGGAGAAGAGAACAATATTGTGTATTTGGCATGCAGCAGATAAAATGAAGTTGAGCAGTGGAGTGGATTTTGTAGATTTTCGTAACTACAAAGAATATTTCTTTGATAAGGCTATATGTTTATTGCATATAAACATACAGTATATGGTTTCATATTTACCTCCCTCTCTCTCTTTCTCTCCCCCCTCTCTCTCTCTCTTTCTCTCCCCTGTCTCACCACTCTTCTCTCTCCTTATATATATATATATATATATATGTATGCATTATCAAATGATAATAATAGGTATTGGTGTAGAATTGTGGCGTTGGACATGTTAAAGAAATGGTGCAGAAAGAATAATTTTATTTACAAACAAGGTTTATGAAGTGAAAAGAAAAAAGACAAAAGAAAAAAAAGGACCGTAATGTGGAGCATAATAAGTCAATGTGAAAGAAAAAATAATGTTATTTACAGGCATAGTTCTTGAAGATAAGCAGTTCAAAATGTGTTAATATAGCAAGAGTGCTTAGTTGATCCATGATGGAGGCAAATGGTGGACTGGGGTTTGATATGATTTCCCTTTTTAGAGAGTTAATATGCAGGGGGAGGTAATTCATGCTGCATGATATTTAATTTATTTAAGAAAAAGGATTAGGTAGGGTGTAGGGAGGTCACTCTTTAGAGAGACATAGGTATTTGTAAATGTTTGATTGTTCGTTCCAGTTTTAGTTTAGTCCGAAGTTTAATGCATTAAGTAGAGGTTGGAATTTGTTAATGAAATACGTTTCCTTATTGGTACGATGGATGAAAGTAGCGTTGTCTATGAATTTGTAAATGGGAACACATTTTAAAGTTTGGATGTTGGTTGGGTGCACAATTGGCGATATGTTCACTAAATGAAATCTTTCTGTATTCCTGTATTTTGATTTGTGATTTATGGACGGTCATACGTTGTCGGAGGCTGTTTTTTGTCTGTCCTATGTAGTGCTCTTGACAACCTGAGCAGGTCAAAACATAGATTAGGTTTTCAGATGCACATGTAAAGTTGTGTTTAATTGTGAAATGTTGTCCTTGTTTAAAATGGAATGTTGAACCTTCTATTAGATTTATGCATATGCCACAGTTGGGCCTTCCGCATTTTGTTACTGTAGGGTTCATTGTGAGGGTTTGTTGGATTTTGGCTTGTGTGAGGATGTTTTTATGGATTTAGGTTGTCTTTTGCTCTTTATGATGTTGTGTGTTTGGAGGATTTTGTTCATTCTTGGGTCTCTTTTTTATATATATATATGTGTGCGTGTATGTGTGTGTATAAACCTATAAACCTATATATATAATATACGATAAAAATTTGCTGGCGAAGACAGAAGTAGCTATTGAATAGAAAATGTTCCATAAGAATCAAATGTAGAGTGACATTTTTTTTTCTTTCATGATCATGCGTTTCATTATTGGATTCAGAATGTTGAGTTAGAATGAAGGAAAGATGCAATGTGAATGAAATCGCTTAAAGTCAATTCAAAACAAAAGAACGTTAACACACGCACTCTCACACATACACACACACACACACACACACACACACACACACACACACACACACACACACACACACACACACACACACACACACACACACACACACACACACACACACACACACACACACACACACACACACACGCACACACGCACGCACGCACACACACGCACGCACGCACGCACGCCCCCCCCACACACACACTTACATATAAACATACACACTCACACACATACGTACAAACATTGCAGATAAAAAAATGCGGAGGAAGTGTTGATGGGTTTAAAGCATTAAGAATGGCGAAAGAGAAAAAACAACAACAACATTCCTTATGGGTGTGAATTAAGAACGCGAAACTTTTGCATGAATGGAATATTATAAACAAAAAAGTCCTAAACTCACTAGCATATATATACACACATATTAAAATATAGGCCATTGATAGCGGCATGGAAAGGTAATCGACTAGAAAAACGCGTACGAGTTAAATTTATTGTGAATACAGTTAGAAATCATCTTGAATGACAGTTGCGTAATGGTACATTCAGAAAAACAGATATGGCAGCCTTCAGTGTTGCTCCGGTTCCAGGGATTATCATTATCCAAATATGCATTAACTCTAGAAAGTATACTCCATTTAAGATGATAATGTATTGAATTTTTCTTTAATGACCAAACATTAAACCAAAGCATTTTGTTTGTTTCTATCGTGGTTCTGAAAATTTATGTACGGATATAATCTTGATTGTAATAGGTTTGAGGTCATATCACCATAAGCATTAGAGTTGTGTTATAGCTAACTGAACACTAGTACGCAATATCCTTAGGCATGCAGTTAGATTCTAGAGGCCAGTTGTTGGTATCAGAAGAACAGTACATATAGACATGTTGTTTGTCACTGAATTTGTTTTAGATGTGTTTTAATTTGCTAAATTACTGTAAAAGTTTGGTATGGAATATGAAATTATTTATTAAAGATCTGGTGACAGTTATAGTTTGAAGGGACTTAATTTTTAAGGAACTTAGAAATTTGAGTCAATCGTCTAACAACTGTAATATTGAATGGCGGTGAGTACCAGCTGTTGAAATTGGGTGACCACCTGACCACACCTACTCCAGATGTAACAGAAACTAACCAGACAGACGAAGAACCTGAAATATTAGATGCGAGAGTTCAATTCGGTTGTTAGAGTTTCAAATGAGTAGGATTCGACAATATCCACATCGGTTCATATACAATTCTTCTAACACTTCTGATAAATATAAATATCGTTGTTTACTTTGCTGTCTTAAAGTAATCAGAAGAAGAATAGCATTGCCTGCCTATGACCTTTCTAGGATCTCCAAGATTTGGGAGGGAAAAGGGAGAAGGAAAACATGATCTTTTCTTAGACCAGAGATGTAGTCTCAATTTCTGCAACAGATAGAACAAGAACAATTAGTTCCACCACTCAAGAACATGTATAGTTTTCCGCATAATTTCCGTCAACTAAAGTCTTTCTATAAGACGCGCGTTGACTCAAGGCTATATGGTAGAATACACATTAACAACAGAAAACACTCCTGGATCGAATCTGAATCCAAATGATTGTTAATTGAACTACTACTTAAAAACACGGACATATTTTAAATTTGTATTATATACGTACGAAGGGTAGTAGATTGGCAGTATCGGTAGAGAGTCGGACACCATGCTTTGCAGCATAGAGATACGGTCTGAGTCCAAATCCCGCCGAGGTTAACTTTGCTTTTTATCCTTACGGGGTCGATAAAATAAAGTACCAGTAACGTACTGGGGTCGATTTAATCGACTTTCCTATCCCCCAAATTACTGGCCTTGTGCCTATACTAGAAATCTTAATATACGTGTAAGGGTCGGCTGAAAAGTTCATAGGCTGACCAAGATAGTCTTATGGAATGAACAAATGAAATTTATTGGAAAGAAACAATGCATCATTCCTTCATAGTCAGCCTATGAACGTTTCAGCTCACCCTCGTATGCTCCCACTTGCTCCATAACACCCAGCTCTGGTCCACTAAATAGTGGACAAAAGGATCCTGTTATGATAATTGTTTCTACTATTGGCACAAGGCCAGCAAATATGTCAGTGCATTACTGGTACTTTATTTTATCGACCCTGTAAGGATGAAAGGCAAAGTTAACCTCGGCGGGATTTGAACTTAGACCGTAAAGAGCTGTAACTCTATGCTGCAAAGCGTGGCGTCCGACCCTCCATCTATACTGCCAATCCCCCACCCTTGTATGGTAATACCGTCTGTTTACTGTGATAGATGTAAGAGGCTGTGGATTGGCATTATCGGTAGAGGATCGGACGCCATGCTTTGACACATAGAGTTACGGCCTTTGCCATTCTGAGTTCAAATCCCACGGAGATTAACTTTGCCTTTCATTCAGTAATGCACTGGGTAATTGCTGGCCTTGTGCCAAAAGTAGAAACTGTTATAGATGTAATTTGGAGAGTGTGCAATCGGCTGTATAGACAAAAGATAATCTTATATATCAGTCCACGCCGCAAGGTGGAACATTGTAGATGACATTTCAGTGGGTTTTATAAGTGCAACAGTACTGATGTATGTCATAAACACTTGAAAACAAACATAAACAAGTAATCAAACAAATAAACATGGAAAGACATGTATCAACATACGAAGTTTATCTGGCAGTACTTGAGGGATACTTCAGGAACTGTTATTCGTTTACACAACCACTTTAACCTATATGTTTGTGCTTGTATGTGTATTATTATTCTCTGTTATTCATTTTATTTTACACTTCCCCCACACACACTATATCGTCCTGTACCGTCTTTAATGTTTCTTTAATGTGAGCTCTGTGTGGCTAATTAAGAAATTATTATTGCTGTTCCGAGATTAGCTCTGTGCCTTTCGTCCTTACGGGATCGATAAAATAAAGTACCAGTAATGCACTGGGGTAATTGCTGGCCTTGTGCCAAAAGCAGAAACTGTTATAGATGTAATTTAGAGAGGGTGCAACCGACTGTATAGACAAAAGATGATCTTATATATCAGTTCCCGCAAGGTGGAACATTGTAGAAGACAGTCACGCACTGGGGGTCGATTTAATCGACTTTCCCCTCCGCCAAACTTGCTGGCCTTGTGCCTATATAAGAAACCATTAGTCTCTGTTATAAATTTTATCCCCCCCCCCCCCCACACAGACTGTATCCTTCTGTTTGTTTTTAAGGTTTCCTTAATGCGAGCTCTGTGTGGCTAATTAAGAAATTATTATTGCTGCTCCGAAGTTAGCTGTGCTTTTCATCCTTACGGCGGTCGATAAAATAAAGTACCAGTCACGCACTGGGGTCAATTTAATCAGCTTTTCCCCCCCTCTCCAAATTGCTGGCCTTGTGCCTATAGTAGAATCATTATTATTATTATTTCGGTTAAGCTTGTTTGAGGTCAAGTTTAACCGATCAAACCTATGATTAAAAGCATTCCCGTCGTATTTTATGTATAAACGTGACTACATTATTTAAATTGTCTTTTCCTTTTTAAAGAGATAAGAAGTGATCTCAGTGAAATTTGGCTGCTATTTCTAACAGGCTCCAAACCAGGTAGAGACTCACTTGTTCACTTGGTGTATCTGTGGATAGTTTTCTTTGAGATTTATGAAAGTTCTTCTTGGCTGAATCCAAGCCAGCCACTAAAAACTGAAGATTTTTGTTTGTTTTAGTAAAGCTAGTTGGAGGGATTTATAAGCGAGTGAAAAAGTATGTGCATATATATAGTTGTATGCTGTTGCACGCATATACTAGTGGACAAGTCCCTTTAATACACGAGTGTTTGTATGCGGTGTTTGTTTATTTGTGTTTCTGTATAAATGCGTCTCTCTCTCTCTCTCTGTGCGCGCACGTGTGTGTGTGTGTGTGTGTCCGTGCGCATGCGCTATTACATTGAATATATGTTTATGTGTATGCCATATGCACGCATGTGATTGCGTGTATCTGTTCCCACTCAGACAAAGACGCTCAACTGGAAAAAAAGTTTTGAAGGCTTCACAAATCTTTACTAAACAAATAATCGATTGGGTTTGGAGATTGCGATTGAGTTTGATTTGTGCTTTCTTGGAAACAACACCAACATTTACAGTCTTTCATGCAAATATATTACACAACCGAGTGAACCTATGCTAATAAGTACCAACGAGAATCTATAACCGGGTTACAAAAGCTGTGAGTTTCACTTGAGTTAATTATTGTTGTATGTTTTATCCTGAAAGTTTAATGATGTGTTCACCTCCACTGAGCAACAAAGATCTACAAAATTGCATGGTTTTTGTTCTCTGACCTGTAGCACAATATCAGGTCTGTTGTGTTTGTAACGAGTAACTGTTTTTATTGGTATATATATTTAATTCTTAAATGTCTGAATATATTCCGATTCTGGTGTGTATTTAGCCGTGAAGATAAACCTATCCGCGGATATCATTGTAAATAGATTTTGTAATTACGAGTGTCGGCTCAAAAGTCCATAGACTGACTATGAAGGAGTGATGTTAGCTCTGTGAAATTTTGCATTCATTAATTTCAACTCTTCTTATTAATAATTTCATTGTTTCTTTCCAGGCTCTATGTTGAAGAATAAATCTCATTTGGCCATTCCTTGTGAATATCTTGTTCAGCGCTTATGAACTTTTCAGCCTATGAACCTTTCAGATTATGAACTGTGCAGCCTATGAAAATTTCAGTCGATCTTCGTACATCGTGTGTCATGGGATGGAAGTACTCTGCTTACATTTGTGGAGGCAGCTGCTAATGGTGTAGATGACATCTTCCACACTAGTATGACACTTTCTGTCAACTTTCTCTCATAACCTGGAAGTTTAAATGAATACTTATGTCTCTTTTTGATTAGCTAACTATATCTTGTTCCTGAATAGCGAATGCCTATTCTTCTAGGTACGGTGTGATCACAGCCCTAGGAGAGACTACATTTATTTTCTGTCAATGCTGTTGGTATCCTCTAGTTTGCGGGATATGGTTCTATGTATTACTTTTCTGCTGATATATATACTTCTCTTCTAAGCCTCTATTTAAGTAAGGCGGATTTGTTCAGCCAATGGAAAAACTATACATTCAGGAAACTTGTTCATGTTTTGTTTAAATACTTTCAAGATGTTTTCACTGCTAATTGAGCACGTGTTGCTCTCGTTTCTCCCTTTACACTTCAGCATGTGTTGTCTCAATGTTAACATGCGACGCTCAAAAGCGGTTTGGACTGACTTTATCTTATGCCTCTGCTTCCACTCCTGCTTAACTTAGATCCTGTCATTGTCACCGAAGATGTAGAAGTTACAAGTGGTGGTTAGGATCTTCTTAATTTTGATGTATACGATGCACATCTCACCTCGATTGATTATGACATGAGCATTTATCCCGCCTGAATCCATTCTTACTTGCCATAGGTATGTGAATATTTCGTGAATACAGTTTAAGATCAACAGCAAAAAGGCTCGGATAACATTCATTTTTCTCTCTTTTCTACAGATCCGAGTATGTAGCAGCATTGGCATTTCATTGACGGAGCTGTCAAAGTGTTCACTATAAATACGGGTAGTATTATAAATAAGCTGTTACACATGATAGTTTGTTACACATAGTGACACGTTAAGGGACAGTTACTTAACTACATTGACTGTGCAATGCGCCATGCTATTTATCATGATATTTATGTATGTGCATGTAGGTGTGTGTGTGTGTGCGTGTGGTGCATGTGAGCATGTACATTCAGAAGGTGTGGTTATATATAAAGTGATTTTTTGTGGATCTTGTGTGATCTTTAATATCCACTATCTTTAGAAGACATACTTAGTTTCCTGGTGAAATAGGGTATACACACAGAAATACTTGTTGAATCAAACCCAGCTGCATTGAACCCACAGTATACTAGCTTCAGCTGCTATATACTAGCTTCAGCTGCAATATAGTACGGAACTTTTCTCTGTAGGATCTTCTACAGCAAAGTATAACCATGATTCAAAGTCAAGCTAAAAACCACTTTGAAGAGGAATGACATGAATCTGCTAGTAGAGGAATATTGGCTACCAACGGTTCCCCTTGAAGGAGTGTTCAGCATTTGTAGGTACTACAAAGAAACGCGAGACTTACATCCAGCCTCTTCAATCAAACATTCACAAGTCCCGTCAACGACAGAAGCATCATATCGAGGATTGGATAGGGAAGTGTGCGTGTATGTTCTGGTTTTATAATTTCACAAATGTTTGCCAATAGAGAGAGAGAGAGAGAGAGAGAGAGAGTCGGTTTCTAACATAGACACAAGACTCTCTCATTGGAATGTATACAACATCAACTAAGTAGATATGTCTGCATGCCTGCATGCGTGCATGTGTGTGCAGGTATGGATGTTATTATGTTTTGAGTTATATGTGTACATGTGTATGTTTTGAGTTGTATGTGTGCATGTGTATATGCTTTGTATCTGTACAAGTTTATATGCAGTTATTAGATGCAACATGTTTGGAATGTTTTACATATTTTTACTGTTCCATTAATGGATTGTACTTGTAGTTTCCTAACTAGTTGTGTTCTTTCTGTTTCTGTGAAGCTTAGCTTCTCAAGATTTGTATTGAGGCAGTTACTAACATACCCCCAGTGCCCCAATAATCACAGGCATGAATCTTTGATATTATATTAGCACCTGCTGGACAGCTAATTCCACTACTGTGCTTGCCTTCTTTTCCCTGTCCTAAATCATTATATCTGGTCTGTTATGCTTGCATTTTATTGGGGTTTTGACTGGAACATTCCACAAGTACTCTTTCATATTATGTACATGGATGTCTTCCTCTTCCATATTACGTATATGCATGTGTATGTATGTTATCTCTTTCTCTTAATTTCGAGTATATTTTTTTGACCGGCCACCTTCCTGGTGGCAAGGTTGTAAAAGAAAAGAAATTGTCATCCCTTGAATCGCAAGAATGTTTTGCAAATTTTGAAGGTGCCAGCTATCGCAGCCATTTGTAGACTATGAATTAGGGAGCTGCGCTTTTTGTCCGCAAATCCAAGTTCAGTCATACTCTGGTCCAAGCGGCTTGGTATATAACCCGTAGCTCCAATAATTGTTTCTACTTTAGGCACAAGGCCAGCAATTACCCAGTGCATTACTGGTACTTTATTTTATCGACCCCGTAAGGATGAAAGGCAAAGTCAACCTCGGCGGGATTTGAACTCAGATCGTAAAGGGACGTAACTATGCTGGAAAGCATGGCGTCCGACCCTCTACCGATACTGCCAATCCACTATGAATTAGGGAGCTGCGCTTTTTGTCCGCAAATCCAAGTTCAGTCATACTTTGGTCCAAGCGGGTTGGTATATAACCCGTAGCTCCAATAATGATGGGTATGAAGCTAAAGGTGTATCTTGGATACTGGATTTGTAAACTCCTCATCAATGGTCCGTAGATGTCCTCCTTCTCCTGTATTTTTCTGACAACGTTGACATCAAGTGGGCAGCTGATCTCCACAACAGAACACGTTTTCAATGTGTGGTCCCAAACAACAATATCAGGCCGGTTGTGCTTTAATTTGGTGGCAGTTTTTATTTTCAGGTTCCACCAGTATTCCTTAGTGCCATCTGTCTCAATATATTCTTCCTCGTTTATTGTTAATTTTGTTTTCCGAAGTGCGTTCCAGATTGTTCTAGCTATCCCATCGTGTCTCATGGGGAGGTAGTAGCGAGATGACATTCTTTCGCAGCTGGCAACAATGTGGCTTACATCCTCGATCTTTGTTTTACATAGCCTACATTTATTGTCAGCTGCTGGCCCTCCTCTTTTGTGCAGCAGATATTTGGTAGAGAGTTCTTGTTCCTGTATTGCATAGAGATATCCCTCAAGGTGTGATGTCATAAACTTGTCGGAACTCCATGCCAGGCTTTTTGAGTGGTTTATCCCCTCTATGGTCTGTGTTTTACGTCTCAAGTATCCATGCACAACTTCTGTAAATTGGTCAATTTTTGCATCTTGTTTAAACATTGAATAGGATCTTCCGATTTCTCTGGGTGAGAGATTTATATCAGGCTTTATTCCATATCTCTTCTCCAGATCAGTCGCTATTCTAATGATATTTTTTTTCATGCTCATCAACCTGGGCAAGATGGTTGCCAACCTTTTTCCTCTGTTGAAGATGTTGCTTCAGTGTTACTATCCGGGTCTCATATGTTGTTAATATGGATTTTAGACCCAGGCCACCTTCCGTGCGTGAGATCACCATTGATGTTAAAGTTCCCAGTAACACTGAGAAATATGCGAGTTATGACATCCATCTCACTTAGTTCTTGCAATGACCAGTTCAGCAGGTCAAATGTTGGCGTTAGAATTGGCACAGCATAAGTATTGTGGGCAATGTATTTGTTGTACGCTGACAGTTCTGATGACCATATTTTCTGAGGTATTCAGTTCTGGTTCTCTCCTTATTTATTGGTCCATCATATCTGACATTCTAATCCTGTCCAAGACATCTGTAGTTGTCACTTGACTGTAGAGGTTGTATTGTCAGGCCGTTCATCTCTAGATTTCTACAGGAGGGCACATCTCTTCCACGTTTTACTGCCAAATATGCACACTTGGACTCACCAAATTTCATTTTGATGTCTGTAGAAAATTGTGTAATGAGGTCCAATTGTTTCTTGATGTCATTGATATTTGGCCCATACAACTTCAGGTCATCAACAAAGAAAAGATGGGAGATACTTCTGGACCCACTTCTTTGTCCACCTTGTTTCCTGAGTAGGTAAGATAGTGGATTTAGTGAGAGAACGAAGAGTAGCACTGACAAGCTATCACACTGAAAGATGCCCTTCTGGTAATGTATCTTATCAGTCTTAACTTGCTCCTTCTCACCTCTAAGGATCAAATTGGTGTACCAGTTCTTGGTCAGGCGTTCAACAGCAGCTACCAATGGTTGTGGGACTTTGGCTAACTGTAAAGCCTTAATAATCCACCCATGAGGTACACTATCAAATGCTTTTTGATAGTCCAGCCACACCATAGTCATGTTTCTGCGAATATTTGTTGTTTTTTCCTGAATCATTTTATTAGTTAGTAGGTGATCGATGCAACCCACACCACCCTCTTTCCACCAGCTTGCTCAGGTGTTATGATGTTGTTGGTAGCACAGTGATCCTGTAAGAACAGGTTAAGGCACGCAGTATATAATTTATACATGATGTTTTAGCAGGCTATTGGGCGGTAATTTTTAGCAAGGGTGGTTTGGCTATTTTGGGGAATGAGGAGAGTAGTGGCAGTTGATAACCATCTGGGCAGTTCTTGTGTGCCTTTAATGGTTTCTGTAAACAGCCATATGAGATCTTGCGATAGAAAGTGAAATTCTTCAACCAGTATCCTGTAATGATGTCTGGGCCTGGTGATTTCCTATTCGACATTTTCTGTAGAGCTGTTTCCAATATTGACCCATCTACGTTATATTGTTTTGTCTGGACATGTTGGCAGTAGTCCTGTTCCAGTTATTTTAGCCAATTAGTTTGTCTGTTGAATCCATCATCCGTTTCCCATAAAGATCTCCAGTAGCTCTCAACCTGTTCTTTTGAGCTTTTGCCACCGAAGCTGCGATAAACTGATTTAGGATCTCTGGCAAACAATCTATTTAGCACTTGTCTTTTATGTGCTATTGACTTATATTTTAGTCTTTCTGTTGTAGCTGTGAGTTGTTGTTTCAACTGGTGTAATTTGGAGTTCAAAGTTTTAAATTTTGTATCTCCAAATCGTCTCTCTAACTTTTCTTTAGGTCTTCCTGGTGTCGTGTGAAGTTGCTCTCTATGTTGCATTTAATAACGACTGCGATGTGTGAGATACTTCGTCTCAGGGACAAAATATTGCTTTTTAAATTTGGCATCCACGCTGGTTCAGGCTTTTTGTTTGTATCTTGACTGCGTGGTTTTAGATGTGTGTTATATGATAGCAATGTGACAGCTGAATAATGTAACAAAATGTTAAGCGTTTCAAATGTCATTTCTACACCTTTAGATCGTATAGCGTTCAGATAATTGCCAGCTATTTCGTTCACCGCTTCCAATTCCAATTTAGTGGGTTCTTTATTGATTCTGGTGTTGCATGGTATGTCACTCACATTAAGGCTGTGTATCTCTTGAAATATATCGTCCCATATCACTTGTAAGGTGTCCACAAGTTTTTGGTGTTCTGTTTGTACAGTAGAGTCTAATTCCGGGTGTTTGAAGTTCCATCAAGTTTTTAGCCTTTGCATAAAACCGAACTTTTGGGGTCAGGTTGTTTGTATGCTTCATATAATTCTTTGTTAAGCTCGTAGTTCCACTGTATACAACGGTTGGAGTTGCGATTTGGTCGAAGGAGACTTGTACCTTTTGCCATGATGAGTTCGTTCACTAATATTTTGTATTTATTTTTCAAAATATTCGATGATCTTCTTTAAAAGTTTCGACAAAGTTCTGTCAGAATCAAATTTAAAGTTATTCACAGCTTGGGTAATATTTCTTTTCAGTTAGTTTTTAATTCTACAACTGTGTTTTAAACGTTGTTCTTGAATCGTTTGAATCGAGAACAAAAAGAACCGTTACTTAGTATATTTCTTTATGAATGTAATATAATATAACAACACTGTATTTATATGTTAAAGTTTATGTATGTATATATGTATGTATGTATGTATGTATGTATGTATGTATGCATGTATGTATGTATGTATGTATGTCTGTATGTATGTATGTATGAATGTATGTATGTATGTATGTATGTACGTATGTATGTATTATGTCAGGTCACCAGTTGCTACTGGTAACATGTATCCCAACCTTCGCAGTCATAAAGTGAGACCAGTGGTTGACTACCAGGCTGCTGTTGGAGATGCTACTTATCATGCTTGCCAAACATGTGGTAGAGAATGTAAATCAGCAGGAGGGCTCAAACGACATGCAAAAGTACATGAACTCCAACCACAGCCGGCTATTCCGAGTGAATGTTTTGGTTGCCGACTCTGTGCAAGACTTTTTAGATCATTGGCTGGGCTAAAAAGCCACATCCGATCGCAGCGCTGTTAATTGCTATCGTGTGCGTGTGTGTGTATAGATATGTTTATGTGTGTGCGTGTGTGTGTATGTATATATGTATATGTATATCATTATTGTCGTTGTTGTCATTATTATTGTCGTTATTATTATTATTATTATTATTGTTATTAATGTATATGTGTGTATGTATATATATATATGTGTATGTATGTATGTGTGTGTGTGTATATATATATATATATATATATATATTTCTTTTTTACTTATTTATTATTATTATTTTTTTTTCTCCTCGTGCAATGGCCATACTCGATAACGAGGGGGCAACCATCATCATGTATGTATGTATGTATGTATGTATGTATGTATGTATGTATGTATGTATGTATGTACGTATGTATGTATGTCGTTGGCGACTAAACTGGCAACCCCACCAAGGTGTCTTGGTGAGGAGGGTGACTGGACATCCTGCAGGACTAAAAACAAAACCTGTCAAAGGGCAAAAGAGCTCTTAAGAGTCAATGGCCATCCAAAATCACCGGGAGAGATGACCCCTTAGCCTTTGTCAAGGCAGAATTCTAGGAGAAGGAAAACTCTGATATAACACCTGCAACCCTGATGGTATCAAATGATGTTGACTTGTTCTTCTTTTTGGTACATATCATCTTGGTTAAGAGAGTGGGACTGGCTTTGTGTAGTGCCTTTGCTCACTATAAAAGCTTCACGGCACAGGCATTGCTTTATATTTGGAGATCTCTCTGCACTTGTCGTCACATGGTACCATGGGCCCAGCACTATGTGTCAATAATTGTCACAAGTGTAGTGTTTGTACCAGAGTTTTCAAATCGCTGGCTGGACTAAAAAGTCACACTCGTTCAGCGCATCGGTAGGGGTTCTCCTACATGGATATAAAGTAGTGGCCGTACTCGAAAACGAGTTGGCAGCCACCACCATGCATATATGTATGTATTTATATATGTCTGTATGTGTGTATATATGTATGTATATATGTATGTATATATGTATGTATATATGTATGTCAGGTCACCAGTTGGTGCTACTAGTAACACGTATCCCAGTACAACCTGTCTCATGGTCAGGTCGTTGGCGACTAAACTGGCAACCCCACCAAGGTTTCTTGGTGAGGAGGAGGAGGGTGACTTTGGACATCCTGCAGGACTAAAAACAAAACCTGTCAAAGGGCAAATGAGCTCTTAAGAGTCAACGGCCATCCAAAATCACCGGGAGAGATGACCCCTTAGCCTTTGTCAAGGCAGAATTCTAGGAGAAGGAAAACTCTGATATAACACCTGCAACCCTGATGGTATCCAATGATGTTGACTTGTTCTTATTTTTTGTAAATATCATCTTGGTTTAGAGAGTGGGACTGGCTTTGTGCAGTGCCTTTGCTCACTATAAAAGCTTCACAGCACAGGCATTTCTTTATATCTGGAGATCTCTCTGTACTTGTCATCACATGGTACCATGGGCCCAGCACTATATGTCAATAATTGTCACAAGTGTAGTGTTTGTACCAGAGTTTTCAAGTCGCTGGCTGGACTAAAAAGTCACACTCGTTCAGCGCATCGGTAGGGGTTCTCCTACATGGATATAAAGTAGTGGCCGTACTTGAAAACGAGTTGGCAGCCACCATATATATGTATGTATATATGTATGTATATATTTATGTATTTATATATGTCCGTATGTATGTATATATGTATGTATATATGTATGTATATATGTATGTATATATGTATGTATATATGTATGTATATATGTATGTATTTATATATGTCTGTATGTATGTATATATGTATGTATATATGTATGTATATATGTATGTATATATGTATGTATGAAGTGTTTTCTCAGAATGTTATTGATCTGATTAGAGTAAAACACTATCACTCGATTAGAACGTCTTAGATGACACGAGATATAAGTATTGCTCAGATAAGAACATGAACATCACCCTAGTGTTTAGAATCTTTATGTATCTCCTCCCCACTGCCACCTATACCCACACACCACACACCAACGCCAACACATATGCACATACACGCATACGTGCACACACATACATGTATACACACTCACACACGCACCCATACAAACATTATATATACGCATGGGGCGGTGGATTGGCAGTATCGGTAGAAGGTCGGACGCCATGCTTTGACGCATAGAGTTACGGCCCTTGCCATTCTGAGTTCAAATCCCGCCGAGGTTAACTTTGCCTTTCATCCTTACGGGGGTCGATAAAATAAAGTACCAGTAATACACTGATTAATTGCTGGCCTTGTACCAAAAGTACAATCAATTATATATACGCATGCTCGCAGACACACAGGCGTACACAATCTCTCCGCCGAACAAGCCAGTCATAAACAAACATCTTGACTTTCCAACAGCAAACGACGCCCACCATAACTACTACTACTACTACTACTACTACTACTACTACTACTACTACAACTACAACTACTACTACTACTACTACTACTACTACTACTACTACTACTACTACTACTACCACCAGCGTCATCAAACAATTACCACTTCCAAAACTACTATCACCATCACCACAACCACTACTAACACAACCACTACCGCTACCATTTCCACCACTACGCCCCACTACTATCACCACTACCTCTACTACCACAACCACAACCGAAACCACTAAGACCACAATTACCATCACCACTACTAGCACCACCACCACTACCCACCACCACTACCACCACCATCACTATCACCACTACCCCGCCACCACTGCCACCACCACTACCACTACCACTACCACAGCCATAACCAGTAACACCACCACCACCAACACCCCCAATACCACTACTACCACCACAACTACTACCACTACCACTACTAACATCACTACCACTACCACCCTTATCACGACCACCACCACCACCACTACCATCACCACCACCACCACCAACACTACCACTACCTATATTCTCAGTATCAGAGTACACCGAAAGCAAATAAATGATAATGGCGATAACAAAATAATAGAGTAAAAATAAAAACAACAACAACAATAATAATAACAATAATAATAATAATAAAAATTAAGAACAACAATCAGCGAAACATCAACTACAACAACAATAATAATAGTAGAAACGATCTCTTTATAATCTTGATTACTTCTTTGATCGTCCATATCCTGTTAATGAGAAGATATTTAAGATAATGGTTATATCAAAGTTCAACATGATTTACTGAGTCGAGACCTTGTAATTCAGATTTGTTTCAAGAAGAATTTATATATATATTTATATATATATATATACTTATATATATATATATATATATATATATATATATATATACATATATATACATACACGCTCACATACTTAGAAATACAGGCAGATACACACAAACATATGCCATAGATAGCCAGAGCTGGAGCCAGTCTGGAGGAGATTATACCTGTAGGAGAGGACGATGTCCAAATATCAATTTGAAAACAGAACAAAACAAAAGAACCAGTTTAATAGAAAAAGAAAGAAAAAGAAATTTAGATTAAGAATCGAATGTCCAAAAGGAAAATATAAAGAGAAAAGAGAAAAAGAAAAAAAGAACGGGAAAGAGGAGGGAATGGCAAGAACTCTAGTGTCGTAGAAGAAGGGTGGGGAGGGAGAAGGGAGGGGAGGGAGAAGGGAGGGGGAAAGGATGATTGGACTCTGGGCCTAGGGCACGGCGGTAGAGGGGTTGTGCCTCGTGGACAAGACCGTAAAAGCATTCCCGAGGACAATGGCCAGCGACACCCGCTGATACAACCACACCAGCTCACTGGGCTCCTTTCTCAGACGGACCGCCGAATTTCCGATCTTGCGGAGGTGTTCGACTGTATGGGGTCCAGTTTTGTGTTTTGTCCTTACTAATGAAAAAAAAAAGAAAGTGTTTGAAGGCTAGGTAGATGGTTCAGATTCCGTAATCTGTAATTTATTTGTGACCCTTACCGGGACAGCTTCTTTATATAGGCTTAATTCGTTTTAGTTTTCTTATTGGCATAAGGACAGCGTGTTGGCATTATTAGTAGAGCAGAGGGCGGTGGATTGGCAGTATCGGTAGAGGGTCGGACGCCATGCTTTGACGCATAGAGTTACGGTCTTTTACGGTCTGAGTTCAAATCCTGCCGAGGTTAACTTTGCCTTTTATCCTTATGGGGTCGATAAAATAAAGTACCAGTCACGCACTGGTGTCGATTTAATCGACTTTCCCCTCGCCCCAAATTACTGGCCTTGTGCCTATACTAGAAATCATTATTATTAGAGCGTCGGACACCATGATTTGCAGCACAGAGTTACGACCGTTTACGTTCTGAGTTCAAATACTGCCGAGGTTAACTTTACCTTTCATCCTTACGAGGTAGATAACATAAAATACTAGTAATGCACTGGGGTCAATGTAATCGACTTTCTCCTCTCCCCAAATTGTTGACCTGGTTCCTGTAGTAGAAATCATTAATCTTACTGACATAAAGGCTGTGTGTTGACATTATTGGTAGAGCATCGGATAACATGCTTTGTGGCATATAGTTACGGCCCATTACGTTCTGAGTTCAAATGGCGTCGAGATTAGCTTTGCCTTTCATCCTTACGGCGGTCAATAAAATAAAGTACCAGTAACGCACTGAGGTCGATTTAATCGACTTTCCCCTTCCCCTCCCCTAAATTATTGACCTTATGCCTAAATCAGAAACCATTATTCTCACTGGCACGAGGGTGGGGAATTGGCAGAATCGTTACTGTATCTAGTTACAATCCTTAACATATGAGTTCAAATCCCGCCGTTGTTAGCTTGCCTTTCATTCTTACGCGGTCGATAAAATAAAACACCATTAACACACTGGAGTCGATTTAATCGATTTTGCCATCCACCAAAAAATTGTTTGCCGTGTGCTTAAACCAGAAACCATTATTCTTACTGACATATGTTTGTGAACATATTGAACTATCAATTGTGATTTTTAATTGAAAATAAGATAATCAACAAAGTAATTGTTGATAGCCTCAGCAAAGTTTGTAATTGAATAGAATCTCCAAATTTAAACTTACAGTTAAATTGTGCGCTAATTTAAGTGTGAATATCGATAAAGTTTAAGTGCATAGTTAGCTTACTGTAAAGACATGGGAATAATGTAAATAAATAAAAAAAAAACAACAACAAAAGTAATACATAGGCATTTGATGGATTTATATAGTTAGATCAGGTGTTATGTTGTCTGCGTTAATGCAAGTAGACTCTCGCTGTAAACTAATTATGGCCTGCAGTGTGAATATATCAATTATTATACAAAAATAAAAATCTAGATAAGCACTTTCAGAAAGTCGAAACATACGAGGATCGGTGTAAAAGTTCATAAGCTGACCAAGATAATCTCAGGGATGACCAAATGGGGTTTCATTTTCAACATGGTACCTGGAAAGAAACAATACAGTTATTAATAAGAAGAGTTAAAATTAATGTATGCAAGATTCTACAGCACTAGCAACACTCTCATGGAATGACCAAATGAGGTTTCATTTTGAACATAGTCCCTGGAAAGAAACAATAAGGAGAGTTGAAATTAATGCATTTAAGATTTTACAGCTCTAGCATCAATCCTTCATAGTCAGCCTATGAACTCTGCAGCCAACTCTCGCACATAAACAGTTCCGAAAACTGAAAGTAACATCATTATCTTTTCATTCAAGCTCCTCTAAATCTAACAATTGTTTTGATGAAAACATTTCAATAGAGAAAAACACAGAAAAGTCATATCAACAATGAAGAAACCATTGTATATCACATAACTATAACCGACAAAAAGCTCCACCGACTGCAGTGCAATACAAATATTTTCAAGAAAATGAAAATCACTTTTATAGAACAAAATAAAACCGCACCAACTTTAAATTCTCATTGCACTAATACAAAGTACAATGTTTCAACACAGAACTCCTTAAATTGCAGATTATGCTCCGATGAAGCAGTTCAGGGCAAACAATTGTAAAAGTCTTATAGCAAACAAAAATACAAAGTTACACATTCAGTACACAGATACAACGAGTGCATAATGACATTAAACATTTCAGTAAGTTTACAAGATTAAAAAATCAACAAAATGAAACAGTGTACTAAAATAAAATATACCTAAACCACTAACACCATCAACGATTCCGGCAAGATAATTCTCTAACACATTAACAAATCTTCAATGTATGTAGTAGTAATTCCTGGCACAAAAATAATATTGGTAACACAAAATGATGCTCAATAGCATCAGAATTAAAACGCAATTCTATCATAATGTACCAACATCTCTAACCACGCTCCAGTAACTTCTCTCCAGCTACCATAAAGTCTCCTTCGACTCTTCGATAACCTTCTGCCATCACCGTAACAATACACTCATACATCAATGAACAAAACAAATACTTTCACAATCTCGAAAACAAACAACTTTGCCGGGATCACTTCCATCAAAAGGCAGAAATTTAGTTCACGGAATTCAAAATACCCCATATTCATCACCATAATAGATATGACTTCAACAAAATACTAATAGAGACACTAGGAGATATAGGGCCTAAGGTGTGACAGTATCTTTGGTAGGTTTCCTGCCAGTTGCTGTTGAGGGGAGCTTGTACCATAGACTCCTTCTTAGCACCTAAATCTCAACTGTGATCACATGACTCGTCAGCATGCCTCTGTACGCTAGATGCTGGATAATAAGATTGGAAGATTCACCGAATCTTGTTAAGGGGAATGTGAAGACTGTTCATCTGACCATGCGAAGGAAACTCAACTACCAGTTGTCAAATTTCATGGAATAGAAAGGTAATATCTAGCTATTGCGTTGTGGGACGCATCGATTACCTTGGTCATTCAACGGCATCTTCAGTATAACCTCAGTCGCCTAGGTTCGCCTAGCCACTAGTCTAGAAAATCATGGTTGTCCGACGTGTTCCTTTTCACTTTAATCCAAGTACAGCGCATGCCAAGATCTGAACGTCATAGAACGACTCAAAGATGGCTGACTGCATATGTGTATGTGTGACAAATAAATACTGTTACGTCACGTCCCTACTTTCCTCAGTCCCGAATTCATACATGCATACAAGGTCCCGTAATTGCTGATAGAGTAATAGGGGCGCCATATTGACATACGGCGTTTCTAGGGCATTTTAAAACCTGACGGAGCTAAATCCTCTCCAGGTCTGAATACAGCAGATTTTTTCCAGAGAAGGATAGAGAGTGAAATATAGGAAGTTAGGAAGAGATATTGAGGAAGAATCGACCCCCAATACTTGATTGGTACTTTTTATCGACTTCGAATGGATGAAAGGTAAAGTTGACCTCGGCACCTGAAGTCATACGAACAGTTTAGCGTAATCGCCGGGAGCAGTTACGTTTCTCCGTCGCTCAAAAGTGGCTGCGTTTTCCGTTTCTGAAACTATTTATTAAGTACTGCCAGTATCTAATAGGTGGAGACTTCATCATCTTCGAAAATGAAGGATGAATAAAACTGGTATAGAAGCACTAAAAAAAAAACAACAACATATCAAATAAAAATATCAAATACAACCCGAACTACAGAACGAAGCCAATCTATAAAACATATGAATACACTTCAAACACTACGTCAATACACACATAAGTGATACAAAATATAACATCAAACAACTAAACAAAGAATTCATTTGCATTCAACATACACAACAAGACAGACAGAAAAAAACACTATAGAAAAGAATATCAGGATCAATAATTCTAGCAACGGATAAACCACATCATACTTTATATTAACGAATTCAGAATCATATAAAATCTGTTATAAAATACTTTTATCAAAATAAGTCACCAAACACCGCACCAGGAAAACAGATACAAAACACAAGAATTGTATTCTAATGAAACTAAGGTTTTGTTTCTTCCATTAAAAAATAAAAATATTGTAGAGAAATTAAAAAAAAAAAAACCTAAACATTCTCATGAGTCGACAAAATAAAACATGGACGAGTACACCTAAAACACATACAACTACATGACTATAGCGATATTACACAATCTACGTAGAAATCTAACTCTCCAAAGAAACAAGTAAGGCTGATAAATTTAGCAGATCAAATGATCGCTTCTACATAATCTTTCTTCGAACTAGCAACACCAAATAATAGTTTTTGATTTTGACACAAGGCCAACAATTTTTGTGGTGGAGAAAGTCGATTATATCGAGCCCAATGCGTTACTGGTATTTTATTTTATCGACCACCGTAATTGATTAATACAAAACAATACAATATTAAATTCATAAAATGCAAAGATAATGTTTTCTGATTTAGACACAAGGCCAACAACTTTAAAGGGAAGGAAAGTTGATTAAATTGACTCCAGTGAATTACTGGTACTTTATTTTATCGACGCACCTAATGATGAAAGGCAAAGCTTACCTCGGTGGGATTTGAAATCAAAGCGTAAAGGGCCGTAACTATATGCCGCAAAGTATGTTGTCCGACGATCTACCGATACTGCCAATCGACCACCAATCGACTCCAAATAATAATATATATTGATAATATAAACATATTGCATGTACTAAAAGAAAATCGAAAACAAAGAAAATACTAGAGTATACCAACATGGTTACTAGCCGTCCTTAGTCACATATCGTATTTTTCCTCCATCTTCTATGGCAACGGTTGAAGACACGTTTTTAGCAAACCTATATTTTATGTCAATGTAGATTCAAGTAGAAACGCATGCATGCATGTATGTATGTATGTATGTATGTATGTATGTATGTATGTATGTATGTATGTATGTATGTATGTATGTATGTATGTATGTATGTATGTATGTATGTATGTATGTGTCAGGTCACCAGTTGGTGCTACTGGTAACATGTATCCTAGTACAACCTGTCTCATGGTCGGGTCGTTGGCGACTAAACTGGCAACTCCACCAAGGTTTCTTGTTGAGGAGGGTGACTTTGGACATCCTGCAGGACTAAAAACAAAACCTGTCAAAGGGCAAAGGAGCTCTTAAGAGTCAATGGCCATCCAAAATCACCGGGAGAGATGACCCCTTAGCCTTTGTCAAAGCAGAATTCTAGGAGAAGGAAAACTCTGATATAACACCTGCAACCCTGATGGTATCCAATGATGTTGACTTGTTCTTCTTTTTTGTAAATATCATCTTAGTTAAGAGAGTGGGACTGGCTTTGTGCAGTGCCTTTGCTCACTATAAAAGCTTCACGGCACAGGCATTGCTTTATATCTGGAGATCTCTCTGCACTTGTCGTCACATGGTACCATGGGCCTAGCACTATGTGTCAATAATTGTCACAAGTGTAGTGTTTGTACCAGAGTTTTCAAGTCGCTGGCTGGACTAAAAAGTCACACTCGTTCAGCGCATCGGTAGGGGTTCTCCTACATGGATATAAAGTAGTGGCCGTACTCGAAAACGAGTTGGCAGCCACCATGTATGTATGTATGTATGTATGTATGTATGTATGTATGTATGTATGTATGTATGTATGCATGTATGTATGTATGTATGTATGTATGCATGCATGTGTGTATGAATGTATGTATGTATGTATGCATGTATGCATTTATTTATGCATGTATGTATGTATGTATGCATGCATTTATGTATTTATACATGTGCGCCTGCGTATACAGACAAGACAAATAATTGTGCAGTTGCAAGTGAATATAACATCATAGAGAATAATGTTAGAAACTAGAAGTAGTTGTTAACATAGTTCAGACAGATGCATAAGAAGAAATATGTAAATAGAGGACAGACGAACACAGCTGGAAGATGAAGTATATACATTTGTTTTCATGTCTAGTATTGGTCGGTGCACCATATTTGTGGAAAGATATAATCTTGTCCTGCAAAAAAAGACTGACATTTCACAATATCTCTCTGTGGAAATCGAAGAAACTTCATTTCAGAAATGTATTATCAAACAGAGAAAGAAGAACGAAGAGATTGGTAAGTATTGGAAATCTGGATGAAACTAGAATGAATCTTGACATGTTATTCGGTAAAACAATGAATAAAGCATGTGTGTAGAAGGACAGTACTAGTGAGGACAACTGATTATGAAATCACGAGATTTACAATCGTGTTCAAATGCGTAACCTCAGTCTCCTCTGTGTTACTTTCGAGCTGACTTTTGGGAGGCTCCCGTACAGCTCTGAGTTCTTTATCCTCAGTGTATACTGATTAATGTTCAGAGCCATCCTCAGCATTCTCGTGTAGCACACATCTACCATCTGAGTGAGTCTCTTGGACATGCTAACCGACATTCAGAGTTGACACTGCACTCAGTGGTCCTATAGAAGCCCCTACATGGAGACACTAGAAGAGGCTGACCGAGGATGACATCTATTAATGCCCTAAGGGCAGACACTGGTCTCTGTGAGACGAAGAACATGGCGGCGATGATGAAGGACAGAGACCGCTGTAGAGAACTCGTCCATGGATCTCGGGAATTTTACTCGCCCTAGATAGATAGATAGATAGATAACCTGCATAGCATACGGCACAAAACTAAAGCCAATAGTAAAACAGAAAATCCCTAAACGAGTTGTTGGCCATATCCATGAAGAGTGCTGAAAACATGACTGAAACAAATTTCGTGTTCCAGACCACTGGCAGTAGGGAAAGACAAATATCAATTCATAAATAGTGTTGTCACTCCAGTTGGATCCCCCAACATAGATGTAGGCTGCTACTTGGATGTCTAACCGACATTGTGCAACCACTTGATGCCTGCGCGATCAAAACCTTTATGGATGCTATGAACAATCTAAAGAAAGATGGACGATTGAAAGGGGGAAAATCATGTGGGCTCCGATACTAGAAACTGTATGTGTGTGGGGGTGTTCAGGCCTGGGTAAACGATAGACCGGAAACTATGCTACGTTCCATTAAAGAATAAGGTATCAACAATGTACTTGATAGAATGGAACATGATTTCTTGTGGGAGAACTATAATCGTGACGTCATCAATTTTGATGAAGAAGCTGCTTATTTGGCATGCAATACTTAACGATAACGGAACAAGGTATGGTTGGTCTAACAGTTAAGTCGCTGTCACCGAAAAATGCATGAATACTATTCCCTCCAAACAAATACCTGTTTATTGTGCGATCCCCTATATTTTTCTGTAAAAAATGATAATAAAATCCTGCAATATATTTGAATTATAGAACAGATATTACTTTAAAATAATTGTCTTGTTTGCACATATTTTTAGCAAGTTTTATGAATGAATTTAAAATGCGTTTTAAAACTACGTTTTCTTTGACTAAAATAACTCTTCAATAATATCAAAATATTTACTTTTCAGTTTTCTCACTTTCAATGCAAACAGTCTTTCTTAATTAACTTGCTGAAAGGTCTCTCCTTGCTGCACATTGAATCTTTCGCTAAAATGAACATTTTCTGAATAGCCTTCTCAATGTTAGAAAAAACAACTAAACAGTTTATCTCCACACTGAACAATAAACTTGAAACGTACGACATTTATAAAAATACGAAAGTGTTTGCCACTTTTCAGTAGTACAACCGAACATTTCTAAATAAAACTTTATTCCGTCTAAACAAGGAACATCCTTCCCTTAAGGAATTTAAGGCACGAATGATGTTTCTTTCCGTCAAACAGAAATTGCATATATATATATATACAATTTCCGTATATATATATATATATATATATATATATATATATATATATATATATATATATATATATATATATATATAGGAAAAAGTATGACCCCGACGGCAGAGCTCAAGCCGTTTCGACGGCTATTTCTAGTCCAGAAATAGCCGTCGAAACGGCTTGAGCTCTGCCGTCGGGGTCATACTTTTTCCTATTTCCACTCTACTACCCTAAGTATTGAGTACTCTGGTACGTTATGGTCCATCTGGTTCCTTACCACAATTCCTTTGTTATATATATATATATATATATACACAAGTAATGAATCAAAGCATATCAAATTTGTTTAGAATTTTGTGTTTCTCAATAAGTAAGCTCAATCGACTTTATCTAGAGCCATAATAACCAAATAAAGAGATATATGTATATATATATATAGAGAGAGAGAAAGAGCCATATATCACACAAGAAACGTGGTATATTGTATATATACCAAATAAATATTCTATAGAAGAATATATACAAGGTGGAATCATAAGTGATACCTTATAACGCCATTTCATACCTGAATAGTGTGGCTAAAAATCGATCTTTGTAATCGATCACCGAAGGTAAAAAACCAATCAATATAATCGATCATCGAAGACAAATTATCGATTATTATTAAACGACGATATCGGTAGAGGGTCGGACGCTATGCTTTCCTGCATAGTTACAACCCTTAACGGTCTGAGTTCAAATCCCGCCGAGGTTAACTTTGCCTTTCATCCTTACGGGGTCGATAGAATAAAGTACCAGTAATGTACTGGGTATTTGATGGCTTTGTGCCAAAAGTAGAAACAATTATTAAACGACATGAGACTCAGGTACTCGTCAGTGGTCTAGTCTCATCATTCTAAGGGAAATATAGAATGAAGATGGTAAATAAATCAATATACCTGGGAATACCCCCAGGTAAGTCCAACGCCACCACCATGCTAAGAAACGCATGGTAAAATACGCTAGACTAGAGGTAAATAAATACACACACATAGACACACAGACACAGACCTCCCCCCCCATATATATATATATATGCTGATTTATTTTATATAGAAATGATTTCTGCAGGACTACGATCCTCTTCGGAAAACCATCCTTAATTATATATATATATATATATATATATATATATATATATATATATATATATATATGTATATATATATATGTATATATATATATATTTTTAGGAATGATCGACTTTCGTCAAATCGGACCGAGGGAACAATGTTTCTGTTGGTCTTTCCAATTGCTAATACTATCTATCGGTCGCAACTCCAGGTAGGAGCAACGTGAAATAAAGTGTCTTGCTCAAGGACATAACGCATCGCCCGGTCCAGGAATTGAACTCACAACCTTACGATTGCGAATCCAATTCTCTAACCATTCAGCCACACGCCTTCACATATGTATATATATATAAATGTATATATATATATATGTATAAATGTATATATATATATATATGTATATATATATATATATATATATGTATATTGTCTGATTTACTCGTTTTATTTACAATCCTTTAAAATTTATAATGGTATTATAATGAAATAGTATGATAGAATATTAAATTCTAAGTGTTAATTGAACAAGTACTTTCATGCTTTCGCAATCTTCAGGTTCATAATATGTGGTGACAGTCAAGTTTGCAATTTTCAACTGTAATAAGATGGGTAAATTTCCTACCTTTTATACATTTTATACAGGGAAAAGTGGCTCCAGAGTGATAAGCCCTGCAAACTGTATTTCGGCCAATCAGTGTGTAGTTTCACTGAATTACTAAAGCTGATTGGTTTAAGCGTCACGGCTGGTTGAGCATGTCTAACGACCAATAATTAATCATATCCAAAGCATCAATTGTTTTGCTATTTTTAGAAATGATGAAAATAGCATTTCCTATTAATCATCACCATCAACATCACTTTTATTATTATTATTATTGTTGTTGTTGTTGTTGTTGTTGCTAGTGGTCGTAGTCGTAGTGGTAGTAGAAGTAATACCCCTAAGCGTTATTATTGTTCATTTAGCTTGGGTTTGAATTTATCAATAAAATTCTTTTCTTTGATTTTTCTCTTGATTTCACTTGGGCTGTGTAATTTGTAGAATGGGAATATTATAAATATTCACTGACCACATGTTGCTAGATGGTTACTTAGGGGTATCTGACGGACATTTGGGTCTCTGATTTGTTGACGGTGTACCCGTGCACGTTCCGATAGTGCATTTCCAGTTTGACCGACATATAGTTCTTCACAATTCGGGCATTTAATGCAGTAAATTAGATTTCTGCTTTTGCAGTTCATATTTGCATTTGGGAATATTTTTCCAGTTTTTGTTTTCATATATTGACCGGCGTGTATGGATTGACATGTGCCGCATCGACTATCATTGCATTTAGATACAGTGAATGATTCGTCTTTGTTCCTAGGTAGAGGTATGTCTTTGTTCCTAGGTAGAGGTATGTCTTTTAGAGAAGAAGAGATCTTAAAGAATTCCATTTTTTTCAGTTATAATGTAAAGTGCTCAACAATACAGGAGCAGAATATATGCAAAAGTTCTATTTAAAGTTGTTGGGATACAACAAGTAAATATTTTTATAACTGATATAAAGCACTCGACAAGCTTTTGGAGTAGATATACGATATTAATAAATGGAAACTATATTTATAAAACCATATTTATTTCATTATACATATTTCAGGGATACCACATTAAATTATGGTATGCCTTCATCAGACAAAATACAATATATAACAGTTTTACAAATAGCTTTGACGTACCCTTTTAAAATACAACCATTACTTTTGGAGGCTGTCTGGATAGTGAATTGTTTATATTGTTTTAATAAGTCATAGTGTTAAGTACAATTAGAAAAAGACGGAGAAAAAGAAAAAGAAAAAGAAAAAGAAAAAGAAAAAGAAAAAAGACGGAGAGAGAGAAAAGAACAAAGATGGAGAGAGAGAAAGAAAAAAAGAGAAAGAAAAAAAGAGAAAGAAAAAAAGAGAAAGAAAAAGAAAAAGAAAACCTGGAGAAATATCGGAGAGAGAGAGAAATGTATGGAGAAAAGAAAGAGATAAATAACGATAGGAGGAAATAAAAAATAAAAAAGAAAAAAGAAAAAAGAAAGAAAAGGAAGAAATAAGAAAAACAAAGGAAAGCAACAGAGAGATATCAAGTCATCATACAGAAAGAAAAACTCAAGAGAGAGGAATAATATATAGAGAGGGGGGGGGGGGGGCAATGAAAACTTTACGTCATGTCATATTAAGTTGAGTTAACAATTTATATGAAATGAATAATAAAAATATAAGTATCAATATTCATGAATGGGACATAGATATATAATATGAGAAATTAAACATTGTTCAATAATGACCATATGTTTAGTTTAGAAACTTGAGATCAATATACCAAAATCTGAGTTCAAAATGTACCCTTGCTATAGAGATCAGTATTTTATGCAAAGACATACAAATATATATGTATATATATATATATACATATAGATACGCACGTCCTGAAAATAGAAATTATGTTTACTCAAGCCAACAATATAGCCATACAAAACGTAAATGAATTCTCTTATTCACTGCTATAGATTCCTTGTGTTATAAAAATTTCACAGTATATATATACAAATATATACGATTAACATTCATGTCCTCATATATATGATTACCCTTCATGTGTTTAATATTATGCATATCTGCAACATACCTCTCAACCACATAGATATATACACATACATATATACACATACATATGTATAAATAAATATTTGCGTGCGTCCTCACGCATCATTCATGTATACATACAGACATATATAGACGCAAAAAAACCTATAACACTTTTTATGCGTGTTAACACACACATATGCATTTGTATAGAGATAATCACATATCAATATATTACTAAAGGATTATATCAAAATATTGAGAGGGTAGACTTATGAAAGTTATGAGAAGCTATCATAATCAAAACAAATAAATAAAAATAATTTAAAAGATTTAAAAAACCCAATGATTCTACAGATAACCTTATATTTAGTATAGAAATTTATCTTACGTATATTGTATTTAATACATTGGAAGTATAGACATTTTAGAGTAGTTTATTATATCCTTGTTTATATTTAGGAAGAAAGTTTAAAAAGAAAAAGGTGAAGGAATCTAATGATTTATCGACAGGTTCCATATATTAACTAAAATTACTTAATTAATTATATATTACATTTTAAATTTATATTTAAACGTTGAGTTCAATCTATGTCTGCAGTAACTGAATAAATTGTTCCTTAGATTAAGGGAATTTTTGGACTTTAATATAAAGAATATTTCTTCAATACAAAGATCACAATTCTCTGAAGAGGAATTAAAAGGAGTAGCTTTTGAAATAATATTCCAATTCATCGAATATTTAATATTATCTCGTTTATAGGTCCCATAGTAGGCTAGATAGTGAAGTTGAAGATTTTTTGTTTGGATCTGTGAAAGAATTCTTATGATTATTGAAGCGAAATTTAAATTCTGTAGAGGTGGAACCAACATAGTTAAATGAATTTAAATTAGTTTTAACATTACAATTGTACACTACATTTTTAGCTAAGCAGTTGTTATTTAACGGACAGTTAGATTTATTTCTACAGTTACAGTTATTTAATTGAATATTGTTTGGGTTATTATTGGTATTTTGGTTAGGTTTTAAATTCCTATTATTAATTCTATTAATATTTTGTGCTAAATTTTTGGTGGACGAGTAAGTTAATTTTATAATGTGTCTATTAAAAATTGAGTAATATTTATGTGTTCTAGGGAAGCGTGTGTCAAGAGCTTTAAAGAATAGTTTAGCAATAGGGGTTTTAATATTTAGTGAGAAAGGGGGAGCAAACCATAATATATTTCTAGTTCTATTTCTTTTTCGGTTTTTGGAATTATTGTAATGTTTTCTATTATAGTTGTTAAAGTTGTTAGTGTAATTGAAATTGTTATTATTTTGGTTAGTTTGCTTATTATTATTATTATCGATGTATTTAATTTTATTTCTATATCCAGCTCTACCTAACGCTTCGTTGTAATACTGCGCTTTTTCATCAAATATAATTTTATTAGATGAAATTCTTGAAATTCGTTCTTGAACAGAGTTCACTATAGTATTTTTAACAGATCTGGGGGTGATTAGAGTTAAAGTTGACATAATTCAAGTTCTCATTTAGTTTGTGAAATGGATAGTGAAGACATGTGTTGAGATTTAGTGTTACATCAAGAAAATTGACTATTCTATGGTTATTCTCTATTTCTATTTTTAGATTAAGGTAATTAAAAAATTGTATAATGTTTTCTTTTTCTATTTAGTTCACAGCTATTATTTTCTATAAGTAAAAGCATGTCATCACGATATAATCCTCCGGTTACACCTGGTATTTTTCTATGTAGCGAATTAATTATAAATAGGCCCACAAGGTCCGTTACCTGAGCTGAGTCTGATGATCCCATAGTTATGTCGAAATTATTATTTCTATCTGCCCTAGTCCAGAGTTGGTTATTAAATTCTATCAATGTTTTCCTTGCCGATAATATAATGTGCATTTCATTGCTAGTTAGGTCAGTATGTTTAAATGCGTAATTTAGTGCCTTATTCAGTAGATTAGGAGTGATAGATGAATAGTAGTTAGCAATATCCAGCTGAATAAACTTATTATTACAGTTATATTTAATTTCTTTAAACCAATCAATAACCTCACTAGTCCCTTTCCATAAGTTTAAGTAAGATAAATTAGGTAAGTTTATAATTTGTTGTATTACCCTGTCTAGAATATTTTTGCTAAGTTTTCCCAGGTCAGATTTGGATGGTGCAATTAATCTGACCGGTAAATCATTTTCAAAGTTTCTTTTGTGATCCTTCATATTGATCTTGGGTTTCCTAGGCATGAAGGGTTGTGTTTTATTCTCAATGTCTAATTCATGCATTATACAGGATGCATCTGTATTCAGTTTTTCAAGTTCGTCCTTACTTGCTACCTTGTACTTTTTCCTTAGTTCTTTCAATATAAGTCCATTTGTACTCCATAAAGGTTATTAGTTCTGTCCGACTTCACTAAAATTTTCTCTGTTTTCTCCAGGTTTTCAATATTATCCTTAATACATCTTAAGTAGTCCTGGCCTTTGCAGTTTCTCTTGAATTTGATGCCTTGGATGATAGATACTATATCGTTTTCAAAATCCATTAGTAGTTTGTTGGGAGGTGGATTTTTTTTAGATTTAAAAATTTTATCCAGATTTGAAACATTTTCATTTAGATTAGATTTATCAAAGTGGAAAGCACGCCACCTGATTCTTCTTATAAAAGAGTCTGATTTTTCTATTAATTGTTTAATAAAATCTTTGTTCCTAGGTAGAGGTATGTCTTTTAGAGAAGAAGAGATCTTAAAGAATTCCATTTTTTTCAGTTATAATGTAAAGTGCTCAACAATACAGGAGCAGAATATATGCAAAAGTTCTATTTAAAGTTGTTGGGATACAACAAGTAAATATTTTTATAACTGATATAAAGCACTCGACAAGCTTTTGGAGTAGATATACGATATTAATAAATGGAAACTATATTTATAAAACCATATTTATTTCATTATACATATTTCAGGGATACCACATTAAATTATGGTATGCCTTCATAAGACAAAATACAATATATAACAATTTTACAAATAGCTTTGACGTACCCTTTTAAAATACAACCATTACTTTTGGAGGCTGTCTGGATAGTGAATTGTTTATATTGTTTTAATAAGTCATAGTGTTAAGTACAATTAGAAAAAGACGGAGAAAAAGAAAAAGAAAAAAGACGGAGAGAGAGAAAAGAACAAAGAGGGAGAGAGAGAAAGAAAAAAAGAGAAAGAAAAAGAAAAAGAAAACCTGGAGAAATATCGGAGAGAGAGAGAAATGTATGGAGAAAAGAAAGAGATAAATAACGATAGGAGGAAATAAAAAATAAAAAAGAAAAAAGAAAAAAGAAAGAAAAGGAAGAAATAAGAAAAACAAAGGAAAGCAACAGAGAGATATCAAGTCATCATACAGAAAGAAAAACTCAAGAGAGAGGAATGATATATAGAGACTTTTTCCTTTTTCTTTTTCTCCGTCTTTTTCTAATTGTACTTAACACTATGACTTATTAAAACAATATAAACAATTCACTATCCAGACAGCCTCCAAAAGTAATGGTTGTATTTTAAAAGGGTACGTCAAAGCTATTTGTAAAACTGTTATATATTGTATTTTGTCTGATGAAGGCATACCATAATTTAATGTGGTATCCCTGAAATATGTATAATGAAATAAATATAGTTTTATAAATATAGTTTCCATTTATTAATATCGTATATATATATATATATATATATATATATATACAGAAATAACAGACAAACAGTACAGTACAATGAAGAAATATATATAACGCTTGATATAGTGGGAAAAAGTCTTAACGTTGCAAGACTAGTCCTGCATTACACACACACACACACACATACATACATACACATACATACACACACATGCACAAATATATTTATGTATATTTAGAAAAAGTATGAATTTAGAAAACATATTTTCATCTTCATACGAACATTAAATTTGAGTAGTTCCACATTCTAAGAAGTATTCTATATTAGTGTGACACAATACGTGACATGACAGACTTTGGACATTTAAATTACAGGTACAATCCATCAGACAGGCTTCCAAACAGGTTCCACCTGCACAATTTCACCCACAGACCTGAGTAAACTGAAATCTATCATTCTACTGGCATATCAATACCTCCCTTTGGTCTTAATATATATATATAAATGGCTCCTTCGGCCACAAATGAGCATGCATTTTGCCCCTAGAAAGTTCCCCTCTGAAGCACAAGCCTGAGCAAAGTGTTGCTGTCAAAGACCAGCCGCCGCTTATGCTAGTCTCTCCTCCCTGCAAACGATCTTGTTCAAGAGAAAGTCAAATGCCGATACAGCTTGGCACCAGTAATGTTAATGTAGTAGCTCATTTCTCTATCTGAGTGAACCGAAGTATCGTAAAATAAAGTGTCTTTCTAAAGAACACAAGGCACTGCTCAGCCCGGGAATCGAACTTACAACCTCGTGATTGTGAATTCAACGCTCTAAACACTAGGTCACACACTACTAAAATGACGGGTTGGTCAATATAGAAATGCTCATATATATGTGTATGCTTGCCCTTAGATTTAATATCTAGCGCTCAAATTACGGCCATAACGTTAGACACTAGTAAAATCAAAATTAGATATACATTAAATAATTAAAGCATCACAACGTTCATTGTATATGAGAACTACAAATACACATGTTTATCGTAACTATACACAATTCTTACAAATAGCTACATAGTTGATTTGTAATA